>NC_069430.1:35574266-35596267 GCF_026875155.1 Cherax quadricarinatus | reverse complement strand
GAAGATAATTTTTGTTGTAGTTGTTTATCTCCCAGGTGATAGTGTCACCATTCCTTGGACGCTGCTGATGTCGGGTTCCCTCTTGAAGATAGCCAGGAGTTTGTTGGTAAGCTCCCCTTGTGCATGAAGGGTGTTGAAGAGTCGTGGTCCCTTTACACTTATTGAATTCTCTGTGTACTCATCGCTTCCCTGCTTTCCTCCGGAGAAATTTTGCATCGCCTCCCAAGCCTCTTGTGTTCATAAGTAGTTATTTCGGTGTGAATATTTTGGGACCTCTCCTTACAGATTCTTCCAGGAGTAGATTATGATGTATCTTTCTCGTTCACGTTTTAAGGAGTACAGTTCTATGAAACTTAAAGAGTTCCCAGTAATTTAGGTGCTTGACTGAGTAAATTTATACGAGTCGTGAAGGTTCTCTGTACATTTTCCAGCTGTGTCTGCTTCTCGATTTTATGAGGTCGTCTTCTGTGTGTTACAATGTCAAGGACCTTTTGGCAGCCTAAGAATACACATTGCACCCACTCTACCCTGCCTTGTCTTGCCTTGCCTAATCTCCGTTAAGCATCACATAGTATTTCCTTAGCTTTGAGAAACAGGATATTTTTTTTCTCTAAAGCCTTACTGTTGTTGCGTAGGCGTCACTTTCTCCCCAAGTCTTGTATTATACGTCTTAATTTGTTCTCCGTTTTCCTTACAAGGTATGCATGCCACAGAGACTACGACTTAGCTCCACTGTATCTTCTTGCTTTGAAATTGGCACAACATTGGCTGTTTTTGTAGCTGTGTGAGACGTATACTTTTCCAGTGTCTCAGTGATATGCTGGCCTTCTATATATGCTGCTAGGGTGTACATTGGCCACATTATTAGTATTATCTCTCAAAGGGACCCTTTAAGAGGTTACCAGTTTTTTCTTACTCTTTTCGATATTATTTTTTTTTAAACTCGAGAACGCCTCATCCAGTTGACATAAAATTTTCGACACTTTTGTGTGGAACGAGGACCAAATTCTTGGAACAGTTTTTCATGTTAACGCGCACTATGATCATAGTTATTAAACCCATTACCATCCTCCTGCAGTGGTTGTGATAACTTCAGAATGCCTCAGTGGCAGAGCTGCCAAAAAAATGTGACCACGGCTGCGAATGAAATTCAGAATTGTAGGATCTGATTTGACGAGTTTGTGTAAAATAGTGTGAAATTTTTATTCTCACTAAATCATTTATATAAATTTAAGTTTTCGTCTTGTGTACAGCATCAATATTTAGTGGTTGATGGGTCCTAGAGCCAGGACAGTGCCTGGTTGATGGGTCCTAGAGCCAGGAGAGTGCCTGGTTGATGGGTCCTAGAGCCAGGACAGTGCCTGGTTGATGGGTCCTAGAAGCCAGGACAGTGCCTGGTTGGTGGGTCCTAGAGCCAGGACAGTGCCTGGTTGATGGGTCCTAGAGCCAGGACAGTGCCTGGTTTGATGGGTCCTAGAGCCAGGACAGTGCCTGGTTGATGGGTCCTAGAGCCAGGACAGTGCCTATTAAGTTTCACTTGCGTGCTGGTAAATTTATTGATGTAAAATAATAATAAATTTGGAATCGTTGGACTCTGTGTCGTAACTACATTTTAAATAAATCAAAATCAAATATATTTTCTTACAGGATTGTAGAGAATTTTAAATAGAATGTAAATATAAAAGTAAACTGGAAAAAAAAATAAAATTCACGTTTTGAAAGTTATTTTTTTTAGTTTAATGTGGGGAGACTTTCCTGTTTTTCGGAAAAAATTCAGCAGCATTTTCATTTGCTTTCTCACTAATTTTCGTTTATTGCTTGAGAACGCCTTATTCGATCGGCTTCAGATTTTCAACGTTTGTGTAATATATCTTGGGCAAGATTCATGAGACTATTTGCATGCGTGGGTGCCCTATGCACAATGCTATATACAGACCATTCCCAAATTTTGTCTAACCCTGAAATACCTTTACTGTGGTGTCAGGTATAGGCAGAGTCAGGTGGTGCCAGTGTCTACCTTAGTCATATTCTCACGGTGCCGTGGAGACTGGCACAAGTGAAGGCAAGGTAATGGAGTGAGGGGTGGTGTGGTGGTGGTGAAGAGGGGAGTGTGGGGTGAGTAAGTGGCTGAAATAGGAGTTACTCAGTATAGGTGTAGTGGAGGTGAGCACAGCAGGCCCACTCACCCAACACCACCACCACCTATTTTAGTCCCAGGGATAAGCTAGTCTCTCTCTCTCTCTCCTCTCTCTCTCTCTCTCTCTCTCTCTCCTTCTCTCGTCTCTCTCTCTCTCACTCTCTCTCTCTCTCTCTCTCTTCTCCCTCTCTCTCTCTCTCTCTCTCTCTCTCTCTCTCTCTCTCTCTCTCTCTCTCCCCCTCTCTCCCTCCTCTCCCTCCTCCTCCCTCCCTCCCCCTCCCTCCCTCCCTCCCTCCCTCCCCCCTCCCTCCCTCCCTCTCATAATGTTCCAGTTTAAGGTGCAACATATTGTGATTCACTGTGTCGAATGCTTTCTGCAGGTCTGTGAAGAATCCCAGAAGATATTAATTTTTTCAAGCACTGCAGAAAGCCCAAAATAACCCGCACATAGAAGAGATGAGCTTACGACGACGTTTTGGTCCGACTTGGACCATTTACAAAGTCACATAGTGTGACTTTGTAAATGGTCCAAGTCGGACCGAAACGTCGTAGTTAGCTCCTCTCTTCTATGTGCGGGTTATTTGTGTATAGTTTCAGTCACGGTATTGTGCCTTTTTTGTTATTTACTGCAGAAAGCAATTCGAGAATTTGTATAATAACATCATTCGGCCTAAACCCTAAAGGCTTTGTTTTTACGACACTTAAGATCCCAACAGAACGAGGTGAGGAGTCCACATGCACAACCTGGCTATGGGAAAGAGGTAATTGGCCAGCCCTTCGCTCTGAGCTCGCCACCACCGATTGGAATGCTCTTCTCCAAGGGGATGTTGACAACCAAGTGAAAGCCTTCACTGGACACATCCTTAATCTACAACAAGAACACATTTCTCACCGGCAATATGTGACGAAGCCTACGGATCAGCCTTGGTTTGGCTTTCGTTGTAGAGAGGCTGCTACTGCTAAGTACAAAGCATGGCGAAGGTATAAGAGACATCCTATCACCTATAATAGGAACTTGCACAGGCAAGCCTGTAGACATATGGGTGACGTTCAAAAGTGGGCCATTGCTAAATGGGAGGCGGACACTAAAAGAAAGCTAGCATCAGGTAGGGTAGGCTCCAAAACCTGGTGGTCCCTGGTCAAGGACAGACAAGATTATCTGCCTGATGAACTCATTCCACCTCTAAATCGACAGGATGGGACCACCTCTACTAGTAGTCAAGAGAAGGCGGACCTCTTTGTTGAACACTTTGCTACCAAAATGCAAGTTCCTGATCCAGCAAGGGACCCTCCTTGGCTAGCTGCAAGAACTGTCAAAACTGTCATGGTGACAATAATGCAGGAGGAGGTGCTTTTTCCTTCTTAAATCGCTTTAAACCAAGAAAAGGCTGTGGGCCCAGACAAGTTGAGCCCAAGATTGCTGAGAAGATGTGCAGACCACTAGCAGCACCTCAAAACTCGCATCTTTCAGCACTGCCTAGTACAGTGTAAATGGCCCTCTCTATGGAAGGAGGCAAATGTAGTCCCAGTTCAAAAAAAGAAGAGCAGAGCAGAAATCAGCAACTACAGACCAGTGTCACTCCTGTCTATCACTGGTAAGATCTTTGAGACAATAATCTCAAGACAAATGACAGAGTTTTTTGACTATCACTCACATTTTGTGATCGTCAATATGGCTTCAGAAAAGGTTACTCTGCTGCTGATATGTTTGTTAAACTTCTCTACTAAGTGGCATCAGTCACTGGGTGAATCCAAAGTCAGCTGTGTGGTAGCACTGGACATTGCTGGCGTTTTCGACCGGGTGTGGCACCAGGGCCTCTTAGCAAAACTTAAGCACTGGGAATTGCAGGCTCTACGCTATGTCTTTTCAGTGATTACCTTCAGGGTAGATCTCTAAGTGTAGTTCTTATGGAACGGAATCAGCAAGACATCCTATTGGGGCAAGTGTTCCACAAGGAAGCGTGCTGGGACCATTGTTATGGAATGTCTACTTCAACGACCTTCTTCATCTAAGTCTAAGTCTAAGGGAGGGATCCCAATCATATGTAGCATCTTGCCTAGAAGGGGAGTAGGAAATGAATGGTTGTCTAGGGCAATTGGTGTAAATTGCTGGCTAGACAGATACTGCAAGGAACTTGCAATCCCATTCATTGACAACTGGAACAACTTTTATGGCAAACATGATATGTATGCAAGGGATGGGGTTCATCTCTCTGGGGCAGGGGTGGTAGCACTTGCAGACCGATTGAGAAGGCCTTTGGGTGAAATGCCAAATGATTTTAAAACTGATGGAAGATAGAGGTATGGGTGGGGTGTGGGAAACAAGCAGGTTGCAACACTAGGGTTGGAAACAGTAAATGTAAAAAAAGGCATTCAGCATGAAGTTATAAATAAAGACAATAGAACGGTCAGAAAAAAAAGGGGGGACAGCAGAGGGCAGCAAGGGACTAGCTCCCTTAAGGTTTACTATACTAATAGCGGGAGTGTTAGAAATAAGATGGGATGAGCTAAGATTAAATTTGCAAGTGGCAGGAAACATAGATATTATTGCTATAACGGGAAAACCGGGCTCAATCTGAAAGATAAGAGATGCCATCTGAATGTCACATACAAGGCTATAAATTATTCCACACTGACAGGGTCAACGGGAAAAGGTGGTGGAGTAGCGTGTATGTCAGAGCCCAATTTTTAAATTTTTGTGTTAGACAAGATATTAAATTAGAAGCGTCAGCCCCCTGAATCTGTTTGGTTACAGCTTCTCGGGGGCCGAGAAAAACTAATTTTGGGTGTGTTTTTACAGGGCCCCAAATCTTGATAGGGAGTGCAGTAAACTTCTATGGGACGAAATTCGTAAGGCATCTACATACAAAAATGTTGTGCTAATGGGAGATTTCAACTATAGACAGATTGACTGGAGCAATTTGACAGGAAATTTAGAGTCGGGTGACTTTTCTTGATACGATCCAGGATTGTTTTTAAAACAGTTTGTGACAGAGCCAACTAGGGGAAATAACCTCCTTGACTTGGTTCTTGCCAGTAGGGAAACACTAATTAATAATCTTGAGGTTAATGATGAGTTTGGGGGAGAGTGATCACAAATCACTCAGTTTTAACATATCATGGAATTCCCCTAATAATGGCAATCAAGTCTCCGCCCCTGACTTCGCTTGGCTGATTCATAGGACTGAAAAATTACTTAGTGGGCTGAACTGGAATGACCTACTAGGGGTCAGGTAGGTGGTGATGGTTGCCGAAAATGATGCTTTCCAGGGCATAGTTCTAGCTGCTCAGTCAAATTATGTTCCAAATAGGAAATCAGATCAAACAAAAATGATCCTAAATGGATGAACAATAGATAAAATATCTGATTGGTCAAAAGAGAGGCATATATAGGCAAATCAAAAGAGGAGAGGGGCAATTAAGAAATCGATATATTCATTAAAGGAGAAATAAAAAAGGGAATTTGAAAAGCAAAAAGAGATTATGAGGTTAAAGTTGCAAGAGAATCGAAGACTAACCCAAAAGGATTCTTTTAGGTATACAGAAGTAAGATCAGGGACAAGATAGGCCCCCTCAAAAATTCCTCGGGTCAGCTCACTGACAGTGATAAGGAAATGTGTAGAATTTTTAACACATACTTCCTCTCAGTTTTTAAAACAGGAGGATACCCATGATATTCCAGTAATGAAAAAAATTATGTAGAACAGGAGCGATAATAAAATGTGCACTATTAGGTCACAAGTGACATGGTCCTTAGGCAAATAGATAAATTAAAACCTAACAAATCCCCAGGCCCTGATGAACTGTATGCAAGGGTTCTAAAAGAATGTAAAGGGGGAGCTTAGCACAACCTTTGGCTAATCTTTTCAACTATCACTACAAAACTGGCATGGTGCCAGATAATGGAAAATGGCAAAAAGTGATACCTATTTTCAAAACAGGTGACAGGTCCTTAGCTTCGAACTATAGACCAATAAGCCTAACCTCCATAGTGGGAAAATTTATGGAATCAATAATTGCCGAGGCAGTTCGTAGCCACCTTGAAAAGCATAAATTAATCAACGAATCTCAGCATGGTTTTACAAAGGGACGTTCCTGCCTTACGAATTTATTAACTTTTTTCACTAAGGTATTTGAGGAGGTAGATCATGGTAACGAATATGATATTGTGTATATGGACTTCAGTAAGGCTTTTGACAGGGTCCCACATCAGAGACTATTGAGGAAAATTAAAGCACATGGAATAGGAGGAGAAATTTTTTCCTGGATAGAGGCATGGTTGACAAATAGGCAGCAGAGAGTTTGCATAAATGGGGAGAAATCAGAGTGGGGAAGCGTCACGAGCGGTGTTCCACAGGGTCAGTGTTTGGGCCCCCTGCTGTTCACAATCTACATAAACGACATAGATGAGGCATAAAGAGCGACATCGGCAAGTTTGCCGATGACAACCAAAATAGGCCGTCGAATTCATTCTGACGAGGACATTCGAGCACTCCAGGAAGATTTGAATAGACTGATGCAGTGGTCGGAGAAGTGGCAGATGCAGTTTAATATAGACAAATGCAAAGTTCTAAATGTTGGACAGGACAATAACCATGCCACATATAAACTAAATAATGTAGATCTTAATATTACGGATTGCGAAAAAGATTTAGGAGTTCTGGTTAGCAGTAATCTGAAACCAAGACAACAGTGCATAAGTGTTCGCAATAAAGCTAATAGAATCCTTGGCTTCATATCAAGAAGCATAAATAATAGGAGTCCTCAGGTTGTTCTTCAACTCTATACATCCTTGGTTAGGCCTCATTTAGATTATGCTGCACAGTTTTGGTCACCGTATTACAGAATGGATATAAATTCTCTGGAAAATGTACAAAGGAGGATGACAAAGATGATCCCATGTATCAGAAACCTTCCCTATGAGGATAGACTAAGGGCCCTGAAACTGCACTCTCTAGAAAGACGTAGAATTAGGGGGATATGATTGAGGTTTATAAGTGGAAGACAGGAATAAATAAAGGGGATGTAAATAGTGTGCTGATAATATCTAGCCTAGACAGGACTCGCAGCAATGGTTTTAAGTTGGAAAAATTCAGATTCAGGAGGGATATAGGGAAGTACTGGTTTGGTAATAGAGTTGTGGATGAGTGGAACAAACTCCCAAGTACCGTTATAGAGGCCAGAACGTTGTGTAGCTTTAAAAATAGGTTGGATAAATACATGAGTAGATGTGGGTGGGTGTGAGTTAGACCTGATAGCTTGTGCTAACGGGTCGGTTGCCGTGTTCCTCCCTTGAGTCAATGTGACCTGACCTGACTAGGTTGGGTGCATTGGCTTAAGCCGGTAGGGACTTGGACCTGCCTCGCATGGGCCAGTAGGCCTTCTGCAGTGTTCCTTCGTTCTTATGTTCTTATGTTCTTATCTCATTCCAGAATCATATGCATATGCAGACGACTGCACACTGACATTCACTTATCCAAGAGAAGAAATGACAGCTGCTCTAAGCTATATCAATCACCAGCTGAGAGCTATATCAGCTTGGGGAAATAGATGGCAAGTAACATTTGCACCTGAGAAAACGCAAATGATGATCGTCTCTAGGCACCATGATGGTAATGCTGGTGCAGTAGTAAGGATGAATGGGAGGGTGTTGGCACCTGGAGAAGAAGTTGATACCCTTTGGGGGTGAAATTTGACTCCAAACTAACCATGAAGAACCATGTAAATCTTGCAAACAAGGCAGCCAGGAAGCTTACAGCACTTCGCCGTATCTCGCATCTACTTGACAGTAGGGGTTGCAAGATTCTGTACGAGGCACAAGTACGCTCGCACCTTGAGTATGCTCCACTTTCTTGGTTTGCCTGCCCCCCCTCTCATCTGCGACTGCTTGACAGAGTAGAGAACAGAGCAAGACGTCTCATCTCTCGCCTGGACCCATCCTGAATAGATCTGTCATTTCAGCAGAGCCTTCAACATAGGGATGTGGGTGGCCTTACTGTTATGTACAAGGCCAATATTGTCAAAGTCCCACACTTGGATCCACTTCGAGGACAGCGTGAAACAAGCTTTTATGCCACAAGACGGGCAGAAAGCAGCAACTTCACTCTGGCTGTACCCTTCTCCAGAACTTCACTCCATCTGAGATCATATATACCCAGGATGACTCGAGTATGGAACACATTCGTACAGCATAATGATGTCAACGAGATAAAGTCAGTGGATCAAATGAAAATGCTGGCCCACAGATGGCGCCAACTTCATCCTGTTCCGTACTTGTATGTCTCATAACAATAAAAATGCTTTCAAATGAGCTGATGTAGGTAACAACTCTTAGCTTGCCGACAAAGTTAGGAATCCTTAACCTGTAAATAGCTTGTCAATAAAGCTAGGGATCCTTAACCTTGTCAAACCCTGTGTAAAAAAAAAAAAAGGCAGAGGTTGTGTATATAGTGAGGTATTAAGTAGGAATAAACTTGCTTATGTATTATTTTTTAGAAGATTTGTTAAAGAGAGTTGCAGTAGCAAGTGACAGTACATGTGATGCTTTTTTGTACGTGAGTGGTGGGAAATTATTTAGGTTTCCTGCCTTGTTTTCCGGTGACTTTATGATGAGTGAGACTCACTAGGATTACTTGAAGCTTTATATACAATTTTTGGATAAATGCCAGTAAGGAAATCATCCGCCTGAATATTTTGCTTGCTAGGTTGGATCCTATAGTAGAGAAGAGAACATTAGGTTTGTTGGCAGTGTCTGCAGGCTGGATGTGAGGCTCATTGCGTTTTAAGTTTATATCTCTTGTTTCTGGACAGTTTTCGAGATCCCAGGATTTCAGAGAGGGTTTTCCCAGGTCTTTTTCATATTCCTTTCGTTAAATCTGCTTTCATAATAGTTATTTGGACTTCATTATTCGATTAGTAAATATTGACGTATATCGTTTTATCAGTTATTTTGTTATTAAGAACAATTTGAACTGTTTTTCATATTGATCTTTTTTTATCAGTGGATTTTTTTTTTTTTTTTTTTTTTTTTTTTTTTTTTTTTTTTTTTTTTTTTTTTTTTTAGATTTTCATTTGAAAATTTAGCAAATCTGTATTCACCATTTTCGTCCCTGGTGCATGTAGATTTAGCACATTCCAGTTCTTCCGAGTAGTAGATCGCAGTACCGCCTCCTAATTGGTCAGGTCTACAGTTATATAACATATGACTGTGTAATCAGGTAAGGCAAAAACATCAGTTAAGTCATGTTTGAGTCATGTTTGAGTGAGTCATGTTTGAGTCAGGTTTCAGTAAGAATAATGACAGACATGTTAACATTTAAAGAATTAATAAGTACTAAGAGGTCATCGTAGTGTCATCTTAGAGTAGTCAGGAAGTGGACCCACCTGGAGAATGGCGCCTTAAGAGGCAGGATCCATACATAGCTTTAGGAATAGGTACGATAAAACTCTTAAAGTCCGGAGAGAGTTAGCCTAGTAGCGACCAGCAAAGAGGCGGGGCCAGGAGCTGAAACTCTACTCCCTGCAACCATATATAGACGAGTATACACACATTCCTTCCCTCACCCACCTCTCTCACCCCCACCTTTCTCACCACCACACATTTCCACCGTGCTCTATCCTTGAGTGGAGGTGACCAGACTGGGTGGGTCATTGGGCTTATCCGGAGGGGTGGGTCATTGGGCTAATCCGGGGGGGACACATGGACCTGCTTCGCATGGGTCAGTAGGCCTGTTGCAGTGTTCCTTCTTTCTTATGTTCTTAAATAACTCCTCACCTCATCTCCCTACCTTACCTCCTTTCCTCACCTTCTTCCCTCTTTCACACACACACCTGCTTCCATCACTTCACACACTTGCCTCCTCCTCCTCGCACACCTGCCTCCATCACCTCCCTCACACATCTGCTTCCATCACCTCGCACATCTGCCTCCGTCACCTTGCATACCTGCCTCCATCATCTCCCTCGCACACTTGCCTCCATCACCTCCCTCGCACACTTGCCTCCATCACCTCGCATACCTACCTCCTCGCACGCCTGCCCCCGTCACCTCCCTCACACATCTGAATCCATCACCTTGCACATCTGCCTCCATCACCTTGCATACTTGCCTCCATCATCTCCCTCACACACTTGCCTCCATCACCTCGCACACCTACCACCTCCTCGCACACCTGTCTCCATCATCTCCCTCACACATCTGCCTCCTTCACCTCGCACATCTGCCTCCATCACCTGGCACACCTGCCTCCATCACGTCCCTCGCACACCTGCCTCCATTACCTCCCTCCTTCCCTCCCTCTCTCACCTCTCTCCCTCTAACAAGGCGCTGCAGGTGGAGTGGCTGGAGTACACTAAATATAGTATTGAGTCAGGTGCCAGCTGGTTCTGGTGGATTGAGTAACACGTAATAAGGGGCATAGTGTCATTGGGCCGCATTGCCAAGGTACAACAGCGTCACAGTGCCAAGGTACAACAGTGTCACAGTGCCAAGGTACAGCAGCGTCACAGTGCCAAGGTACAACAGTGTCACAGTGCCAAGGTACAACAGTGTCACAGTGTCAAGGTACATTACCAAAGTATAACAATACCAAGTACAACATTCCCAAGGTACATTGGTCTCAAAGTACAACAGTGCCTATGTACATCATTGTCACACTCCCAGGGTACAATACTCCCAGGGTGCAACACTCCCAGTGTACAACACTCCCAATGTAAGACACTCGAAAAGGTACAACACTCCCAGGGTACAACACTCCCAGGGTACAACACTCCCAGGGTACAACACTCCCAGGGTACAACACTCCCAGGGTACAACACTCCCAAGGTACAACACTCCCAGGGAACAACACTCCCAGGGTACAACACTCCAGGGTACAACACTCACAAGGTACAACACTCCCAGGGTACAACACTCCCAGGGTACAACACTCCCAAGGTAAAACACTCGATAAGGTACAACACTCCCAGGGTACAACAGTCCCAGGGTACAACACTCCCAAGGTAAAACACTCGAAAAGGTCCAACACTCCCAAGGTACAACACTCCCAGGGTACAGCACTCCCAAGGTGCAACACTCCCAAGGTACAACACTCCCAGGGTACAGCACTCCCAAGGTGCAACACTCCCAAGGTACAACACTCCCAGGGTACAGCACTCCAAGGATACAACACTCCCAAGGTACAACACTCCCAAGGTACAACACTCCCAAGGTACAACACTCCCAGGGTACAACACTCCCAAGGTACAACACTCCCGGGGTACAACACTCCCAAGGTACAACACTCCCAAGGTACAACACTCCCAGGGTATAACACTCCCAAGGTACAACACTCCCAGGGTATAACACTCCCAAGGTACAACACTCCCAGGGTACAACACTCTCAAGGTACAACACTCCCAGGATACAACACTCCTAGGGTACAACACTCCCAAGGTACAACACTCCCAGGGTATAACACTCCCAAGGTACAACAATCCCAAGGTAAAACACTCGAAAAGGTACTACACTCCCAGGGTACAACACTCCCAGGGTACAACACTCCCAGGGTACAACACTCCCAGGGTACAACACTCCCAGGGTACAACACTCCCAAGGTACAACACTCCCAGGGTACAACACCCAAGGTACAACACTCCCAGGGTACAACACTCCCAGGGTACAACACTCCCAGGGTACAACACTCCCAAGGTACAACACTCCCAGGGTACAACACTCCCAGGGTACAACACTCCCAAGGTACAACACTCCCAAGGTACAACACTCCAAGTACAACACCCCCAGGGTACAACACCCCAAAGGGACAACACTCCCAGGGTACAACACTCCCAGGGTACAACACTCCCAAGGTACAACACTCCCAAGGTACAACACTCCCAAGGTACAACACCCCCAGGGTACAACACCCAAGGTACAACACTCCCAGGGTACAACACTCCCAGGGTACAACACTCCCAAGGTACAACACTCCCAAGGTACAACACTCCCAGGGTACAACACTCCCAGGGTACAACACTCCCAAGGTACAACACTCCCAAGGTACAACACTCCCAAGGTACAACACCCCCAGGGTACAACACTCCCAGGGTACAACACTCCCAGGGTACAACACTCCCAGAGTACAACAGTGCCACAATGTAAGTGTCAGATTGCAATATTGCCAAAATACAACATTGCCATAGTACAAGTGTCACAATACAGTAGTGCCACAATACAACATTACCACAATACAAGTGTCGCAATACAACAGTGCCACAATACAACATTACCGCAATACAAGTGTCACAATACAACAGTGCCACAATACAACATTGCCACAATACAAGTGTTGCAATACAACAGTGCCACAATACAAGTGTCGCAATACAACAGTGCCACAATACAACATTACCGCAATACAAGTGTCACAATACAACAGTGCCACAATAGAACATTGCCACAATACAAGTGTCGCAATACAACAGTGCCACAATACAAGTGTCACAATACAACAGTGCCACAATATAAATTGCCACATTACAAATGTCACAATACAGCAGTGCCACAATAGAAGTGTTACAATACAACAGTGTCACAATACAACATTGCTACAAGTGTCACAATACAACAGTGCCACAATACAACATTGCCACAATACAAGTGCCACAATACAACAGTGCTACAGTACAACGTTACCACAATACAACAGTGCCACATGCAATATTACCACAATACAACAGTGCCACAATATAACATTACCGGAATACAACAGTGCCACAATACAACATTACCACAATACAACTGTGCCACAATACATTACCACAATAAAACAGTGCCACAATACTTTACCACAATATAACAGTGCCACAATACAACATTATCATAGTACAACATTGCAACAATACAACAGTGCCACAATACAGCAGTGCCATAATACAACATTACCACAATAGAACAGTACCACAATGCAACATTACCACAATATAACAGTGCTACAATACAACATTATCACAATACAACAGTGCCACAATACATTACCACAATACAACAGTGCCACAATACATTACCACAATACAACAGTGCCACAATACAACAGTGCTCCAGTACAACAGTGCCTCTATACAACAGTGCCCCACCACAACAGTGCCACAATACAACATTGCCACATTACAGCAGTGCCGCAATACAACAGTGTAACTATACAACAGTGCCACAGTACAACAGTGCCACAGCACATCAGTGCCACAATACAACAGTGCCGCAATACAACAGTGTAACTATACAACAGTGCCACAATACAACAGTGTAACTATACAACAGTGCCACAATACAAGTGTCACAACACATTGCTACAAACAATACAACATTTAGACATTACAACAGTGCCACAATACAGCAGTGCTACAATACAAGCGTCAGTATATTACCACAATACAAGTGTCACAATACAAGATTGCGACATTGCAACAGTACCACAATGCAACAACGCCACAATACAACAGTGTCACAATACAGCAGTGCTGCAATACTGTGCCACAGTACAACATTACCACAATACAACAGTGCCACAATACAATTGTCACAATACAACATTTCTACAATACAAATGTCATAATACAACTGTAGGACAATACAACAGTGCTACAAGTGTCACAATTCAACAGTGCCGCAATGCAAGTGTCACAATACAATGTCACAATACAAGTATCACAATACAACAGTGCTACAATACAGTGCCACAGTACAACAGTGCCATAGTACAACAGTGCCACAGTACAACATTGCCACAATACAAGTGTCACAATACAACTGTATCACAATACAACAGTGCTGCAATACAAGTGTCACAATACAACAGTGCCACGATGCAAGTGTCACAATACAACAGTGCCACAATACAACAGTACCACAATGCAAGTGTCACAATACAACAGTGCCACAATACAAATGTCACACTACAACAGTGCACCAATACAACAGTGTCACAATACAAGTGTCACAGTACAACTGTACCACAGTACAACAGTGCTACAATGCAAGTGTCACAGTACAACAGTGCCACAGTGCAAGTGTCACAACTACAACTGTGCCAAAATACAACAGTGCCACAATGCAAGTGTCACAATACAACATTGCCACAGTACAAGTGTTACAGTATAAGAGTGTCACAATACAAGTCTCACAGTACAAGAGTGCCACAGTACAAGTGTTACAGTACAACAGTAACACAGTACAAGTGTTACAGTACAACAGTAACACAGTACAAGTGTTACAGTACAACAGTAACACAGTACAAGTGTCATGGTACAACAGTGTCACAATACAAGTGTCACAGTACAACAGTGCCACAATACAACAGTCCCACAATACATTACCACAGTACAACAGTGCCATAGTGCAACAGTGCCACAATACATTACCACAGTACAACAGTGCCACATTACAACAGTGCCAAGCACCCTTGCCCTCAGCTTTTCTCTCCCAGAAAAACGAGTTTGAGGTATTCAGGAATGTTTGTGCGTAGTTGAAGAAACTCGGAATGTGTTTGTCTGCTTTGAGATCTGCAAACAATGTGCAGGAAGGTGGTGGTTGGTGTTGTTTGTTTGATGGTGGTTGTGTTGTGGCTGTGACGTAATTGTCTTGCGGTTGTGTTGGTGGTTGTGCTGTGGCTGTGGTGTGGTGGTTGTGATGTGCCTGTAGTGTGGTGGTTGTGATGTGGCTGTGACGTAATTGTGTGGTGGTTGTGATGTGGCTGTGGCGTGGTGGTTGTGATGTGGCTGTGGCGTGGTGGTTGCGATGTGGATGTGGCGTGGTTGTTGTGATGTGGCTGTGGTGTGGGGGGTTGTGATGTGGCTGTGGCGTGGTGGTTGTGATGTGGCTGTGGCGTGGTGGTTGTGATGCAGCTGTGGCGTTGTGGTTGTGATGTGGCTGTGGTGTGGTGGTTGTGATGTGGCTGTGGCGTGGTAGTTGTGATGTGGCTTTGGCGTGGTGGTTGTGATGTGGCTGTGTGGTTGGTGGTTGTGATGTGGCTGTGGTGTGGTGGTTTGTGATGTGGCTGTGGTGTGGTGGTTGTGATGTGACTGTGGCGTGGTGGTTGTGATGTGGCTGTGATGTGGTTGTGATGTGGCTGTGGTGTGGTGGTTGTGACTGTGTTTATGGCTTGTTAGTTGCTTTATAGTGGTTGTGGGGTGTGTGGCGATTGTGGTTATGATTGTCGTAATGGTGGTTGTTGTGGTAACGGAGGTAGTGGTTGTTGACTAATAACGGGGAAGGATGTACGCAAGACACTAAACACCAAATTTTTAAACAAGTGATGTCTGAGCAGGTAATTGTACAAGGCTTAGTGAGTGTGCACCTGACACAGATACACTAGTCTCAGTGAGTGTACACCTGACACTGAGAGACACTAGGCTCAGTGAGTGTGCACCTGACACTGAGAGACGCTAGGCTCAGTGAGTGTGCACCTGACACTGAGAGACACTAGGCTCAGTGAGTGTGCACCTGACACTGAGAGACACTAGGCTCAGTGAGTGTGCACCTGACACAGATACACTAGTCTCAGTGAGTGTACACCTGACACGGAGAGACAGCAGTGAGCAGGTCGAGGTGATACACACTTGGCAAGTCAAAAGCAAGGAGACGTCACAAAGTGTTGATGGGGGTAATAATAACACTTAGTCAAGTACTTGAAATAATCTTCAGTAAAACGCTAGACACTGTCACACACCTTGAAGTTAGTTCAAATAATTCCCGTCTCCAAGAACGGAGACAGACATGAGCTATTAGACTTACATAAAATGTTTGTCAGTGTCCCTGATAAACATCTTACGTAAGTCTGTCTAGGTAATAGCGAGAGAGAGAGAGAGAGAGAGAGAGAGAGAGAGAGAGAGAGAGGGAGGGAGAGAGAGAGAGAGAGAGAGAGAAAATGAATGAGTGAGTCAGAGTCGGGCAGCCAGAAATTTGAAGATGAAGCTTCCTGTGCAAATTTGTGTACTAGCACTAACCCTTAAAACTTGGGAGGCAGCCTACACCTCTCCCAGTAGGCTGCCTCCCGTCTGGCGAACACCAGTATACCGGTGTGTCCACTGGTCCACCACACTACCACTGGACTAGTAGGGTTTTACCACAACACAACTCGTGTTAACGAATACAACATGAAACCTAGGACATGCCAGCAGCAATAGCATGGCTGACCAGGCCAGCACTAGCCAAGCGTGGCCCAGGTCTGGGATAAGAGAGTAGGAAAACTCTCGAAAGCAATCTAAAGGCATATCAATGGTATTTTAACTTAATGTACTTACATATGCATTCCATCAATATTAAATCACTCCTTCATGACACATCTTTTAACTTAACTGAAGGAAAATGTAGAATACAACTTGGGTATATGCGAGTGTAGCATCAGGAATAATATTAAGAAATAATGAAAGTCGTGTCATAGGAATGCAGTCGGAAACCTGAGTACATCTGCCACTCACTGTCATAACATGAACGCAGATTAGCATGTTTACGGAGGAACTTGCACACAAACACACACACACACACACACACACACACACACACACACACACACACACACACACACACACACACAACACACACACACGCAAACACAAACACACACACACACACACACACACACACACACCACACACACACACACACACACACACACACACACACACACACACACACACACACACACACAAACACACACACACACACACACACACACACACACACACACACACACACACACACACACACACACACACACAATTATCATACTAAATAGAAAGTCCATGTATGTTGTCAGCCTTATGCTCACTTGATCATTATGTGCGTAAGTGCCCACTTATTAAGGAATATAGAGATAGTACAATAACGTTATGTGTCAAGGTATTTTTTTTTAATAAATATAATATTTCAGACATATGAAGTTAATATCCTCAGTTTACTTGTAACAGATAATATAATTACAAATATAAATCCAGATGTACTTCTGTTAACTCTTTTGAGACCTAGTTCGTAGGCCTTTTACGTGTCCATATGCTCTTGCTCTGCCATCCACAGGATGGATATGGCTGCACAATATACTAGCAGCTTCGGCGGCAAAATATAAAAATCTCTTTGTGTCTGTCTATCTGAAGCTGCCATAACTATTGAACCCTTAATGGAATACTTGACGATATCCTCGTTATCCTACTGAAGTTTCACAGCTCAGGCTGAGCGATGTCAACACTGTGAGATCCATTCTGTGTGATGGAATATGACAGGGAAATAACACCTACATTTCTTCCCACTGTTTAACTATCATATAGCATAATGTAGCAGTACATTGTTGATGTATCCAATTTGATGTATTCAATTTTAATAAGAAATACTCTCTCTCTATTTTCCCCTCATCATCATATTCTGTTTCTGACAGACTTCTGTGCAAGGATTCTGATTCTCTCACATTTGCACTTGTTGCTCGCTCACATATACGTACGTTTGTTGGAAACTGACACATGTACGTGTGCACTACCACACATGTACGTATGTGTTGCACGCTTTGCCTAATCTGCAGGACCTCTTGGGAATGTTGATTATTACATTACTGCCAGTGATGTGCAGTTGACCTGCCTCTACCCGCCCGCTCCCGCCCGCCCTCCTCGCACTCCCTCCCACATTAGGGGAGGTGTTGATGAGGGTACGAGGGGAGGTGTTCGTGAGGGAACGAGGGAAGGTGTTGACAGAGGGGATCATGGCCTGGATGGTGGCAGGTGGGTTGTAGACTCCAATCCTCCTTAAGCCACAAACTAAATAACAAAGTTTGAAATGACCTCCTGAGTTGCCACAGTCTGCCCACCCGCCCGTCCTCCTTCATGACCCATACCACCTCAGTCCTGGCCTTCCCACGACCACCTGGGTATGTATCCTGGTATCTGGGTTCTGACCTTCCCACGACCACCTGGGTATGTATCCTGGGATGTGGGTTCTGACCTTCCCACGACCACCTGGGTATGTATCCTGGGATGTGGGTTCTGACCTTCCCACGACCGCCTGAGTAAGTATCCTGGAGTCTGGGTTACCTGGAGGTCATTCCGGGGATCAACGCCCCCGCGGCCCGGTCCATGACCAGGCCTCCCTGTGGATCAGGGCCTGATCAACTAGGCTGTTACTGCTGGCCGCACGCAGTCCAACGTACGAGCCACAGCCCGGCTGATCCGGCACTGACTTTAGGTATCTGTCCAGCTCTCTCTTGAAGGCAGCCAGGGGTTTATTGGTAATTCCCCTAATGCTTGATGGTGTTTTCCCTTAGTGTACCAATGGCGCCCCTACTTTTAATTGGGGGTATTTTGCATCGCCTGCCCAGTCTTTTACTTTCGTAGGGAGTGATTTCTGTGTGCAGATTTGGGACCATTTCTTCCAGGATTTTCCAAGTGTAGATTATGATATATCTCTCTCTCTCTCCTGCGTTCCAACGAGTACAAGTCAAGTGCTTCCAAGCGTTCCCAGTAGTTAAGGTGCTTGACAAAACTTATACGTGCAGTAAAGGATCTCTGTGCACTCTCTAGATCTGCAATTTCACCTGCTTTAAATGGAGATGTTAATGTACAGCAGTATTCCAGCCTGGAGAGAACAAGTGATTTGAAAAGGATCATCATTGGCTTGGCATCTCTCGTTTTGAACGTTCTCATTATCCATCCTATCATTTTCTTTGCACTTGTGATCGTGACACTGTTGTGATCCTTGAAAGTGAGATCCTCAGACATTACTACTCCCAGGTCCCTTACATTATTTTTCCGCTCTATTGTATGGCCAGAGTTTGTAGTATACTCCAGTTTTCCATAACGGAGTAGTTGGAATTTGTCCTCATTGAATATCATATTGTTTACCGTTGCCCACTGGAAAACTTTGTTTATATCTTCTTGGAGGTTAACCGCGTCCTCAGCAGATGACAGCCTCATGCAGATCCTAGTATCATCCGCAAAGGATGATACGGTGCTGTGGTGTATATCTCTATGTCTGATATGAGGATGAGGAATAAGATGGGGACGTGTTGCTAGTGGCATACATGCAGGTGGTCCTTGGAAGGCTACCCAGGTGGTTGTGGGAAGGCCAGAATCCAGATCACAGGATACATACCCAGGTGGTCGTGGGAAGGCCAGAACCCAGATCCCAGGATACATATCCAGGTGGTCGTGGGAAGGCCAGAACCCAGATCCCAGGATACATACCCAGGTGGTCGTGGGAAGGTCAGAACACAGATCCCAGGATACATACTCAGGTGGTCGTGGAAAGGTCAGAACCCACCTGGGTATGTATCCTGTGATCTGGATTCTGGCCTTCCCACAACCACCTGGGTAGCCTTCCAAGGACCACCTGCATGTATGCCACTAGCAACACATACCCTGGGGAGGGAGGAAGGGTACGCCCACAAGCAGCACGTACCCTGGGAGGGAGGGTACGGCCATTAGCACGTACCCTGAGGAGGGAGGGTACTACGGCCGCTAGCAGCGCTTACCCTGGGGAGGGAAGGTACGTCTACTAGCAGCACGTACCCTGGGGAGGGAGGGAGGGTACCCCTACTAGCAATATGTGCCACTTTACCCCCACTAGCAGCACGTACCTTGGGAAGGAGGGAGGGTACGGTCACTAACAGCACGTACCCTGGGGAGGGTACGGCCACTAGCAGTACGTACCCTGGGGAGGGTACGGCCAATAGCAGTACGTACCCTGGGGAGGGTACGGCCAATAGCAGCACGTACCCTGGGGACCACAAACTTGTCAACTTCTCTGGGAATCATTAAAGCAGGAAGTTGCTCAAGCGTCGACCTAACATGTTTAATCAGGTTCCTGCAGCCAGAATGTCTTTAATAGTGGTAGTGAACCACCCCCACCACCACTGCGGTCTCCCCACCACCACTGCGGTCTCCCCACCACCACTGCGGTCTCCCCACAACCACTGCTGTCTCCCCACCACCACTGCGGTCTCCCCACCACCACTGCTGTCTCCCCACCACCACTGCGGTCTCCCCACCACCACTGCTGTCTCCCCACCACCACTGCTGTCTCCCCACCACCACTGCGGTCTCCCCACCACCACTGCTGTCTCCCCACCACCACCTGGAGGTTACCTGGAGGTTATTCTGGGGATAAACGCCCCCGCGGCCCGATCCATGACCAGGCCTCCCAATGGATTAGGGCCTGATCAACTAGGCTGTTACTGCTGGCCGCACGCAGTCCAACGTACGAGCCACAGCCCGGCTGATCCAGCACTGACTTTAGGTATCTGTCCAGCTCTCTCTTGAAGGCAGCCAGGGGCTTATTGGCAATTCCCCTAATGCTTGATGGGAGGCTGTTGAACAGTCTTGGGCCCCGGACACTTACGACTGTCTCCCCATTACCACTGCTGTCTCCCCACCATCACTGCTGTCTCCCCACCACTATTGATGTCTCCCCACCACCACTGCTGTCCCCACCACTGCTGCTGTCTCCCTACCACTACTGCTGTCTCCCCACCACTGCTGTCTCCCCATCACTGCCGCTGTCTCCCCACCTGGCTGAGGTATTACATTCTCCCCACCTGGCTGAGGTATTACATTCTCCCCACCTGGCTGAGGTATTACATTCTCCCCACCTGGCTGAGGTATTACATTCTCCCCACCTGGCTGAGGTATTACATTCTCCTCCACCTGCTGAGGTATACATTCTCCCAACCTGGCTGAGGTATTACATTCTCCCCCCGGCTGAGGTATTACATTCTCCCCACCTGGCTGAGGATTACATTCTCCCCCACCTGGCTGAGGTATTACATTCTCCCCACCCCTGGCTGGGGTATTACATTCTCCCCACCTGGCTGAGGTATTACATTCTCCCCACCTGGCTGAGGTATTACATTCTCCCCCACCTGGCTGAGGTATTACATTCTCCCCACCTGGCTGAGGTATTACATTCTCCCCACCTGGCTGAGGTATTACATTCTCCCCCACCTGGCTGAGGTATTACATTCTCCCCACCTGGCTGAGGTAATACATTCTCCCCCACCTGGCTGAGGTATTACATTCTCCCCCACCTGGCTGAGGTATTACATTCTCCCCGCCTGGCTGAAGTATTACATTCTCCCCCACCTGGCTGAGGTATTACATTCTCCCCCACCTGGCTGAGGTATTACATTCTCCCCACCTGGCTGAGGTATTACATTCTCCCCCACCTGGCTGAGGTATTACATTCTCCCCACCTGGTTTGAGGTTTTACATTCTCCCCACCTGGATGAGGTATTAAAATTTCCCCCCACTGGCTGAGGTATTACACTCTCCTCACCTGGCTGAGGTATTACATTCTCCCCACCTGGCTGAGGTATTACATTCTCCCCCACCTGGCTGAGGTATTACATTCTCCCCCACCTGGCTGAGGTATTACACTCTCCCCACCTGGCTGAGGTATTACATTCCCCCCCACCGGGCCTGAGGATTACATTCTCACCACCTGGCTGAGGTATTACATTCCCCCCACCGGGCCCTGGGGTATTACATTCTCCCCACCTGGCTGAGGTATTACATTCTCCCCCACCTGGCTGAGATATTACATTCTCCCCACCTGGCTGAGGTATTACATTCTCCCCACCTGGCTGAGGTATTACATTCTCCCCCACCTGGCTGAGGTATTACATTCTCCCCCACCTGGCTGAGGTATTACATTCTCCCCCACCTGGCTGAGGTATTACATTCTCCCCACCTGGCTGAGATATTATATTCTCCCCACCTGGCTGAGGTATTACATTCTCCCCACCTGGCTGAGGTATTACATTCTCCCCACCTGGCTGAGATATTATATCTCCCCCACCTGGCTGAGGTATTACATTCTCCCCACATGGCTGAGGTATTACATTCTCCCCACCTG
>NC_069430.1:35424266-35569266 GCF_026875155.1 Cherax quadricarinatus | reverse complement strand
GGGCTGAAAAAATAGTTAGAAGCGAGGAGGAGGGGTAAAAAAGGGGATCAGGGAGGATAAAGAAAGGGAAGAAACGAAGGGAGAGGAAAGAAAGAGGGATGAAGAAAGATGGGGAAAGAGACAGCAGAGAGAGGGAGAGATTTTTTTTTTAACAAAAATTAGGTTATCTGAGTATGCTGTTACACTATGTGTAATTACAGATGGGGAAAAAAAGCACTTTCTGTGTTTTCTTGTCATATTCCATCCCAGGATGGGGCGTATACAGGGGGTTGAAATTTCACCTGGGGGACTTCAAGTGTCCCCCCTGAGCGGGAGACTTTATAGTGTCAGCCTGAGCTGGGGGAAATTCAGAGTGTCACCTGAGCGGGGGAAATTCATAGTGTCCGCCTGACTGGGAGCTTCAGATGCAGCCTGAGCCGGGGGAAATTCAGTAGGTCACCTGACTGGGAGACTTAGTAGTGTCCCCCCCGACTGGAGACTTCAGTATTTTCACCTGGCTGGAGACTTCAAGGTCAAACCTGAGCTGGCAACTTCAGTAGGCAGCCTAGCTGGGAGACTTCAGTATGTCAGCCTGAGCTGGAGACTTCAGTAGTGTCGCCTAGCTGGGAACTTCATATGTCAGCCTGAGCTGGGAGACTTCAGAGTGCAGCCTGACTGGGACTTCAGTAGTGTCAGCCTGACGGGGGACTTCAGTATGTCAGCCTGAGCCGGGGGACTTTAGTAGTGTCACCTGAGCTGGGAGACTTCAGTAGTGTCACCTGAGCTGGAGACTCAGTAGGGCACCTGAGCTGGCAGACTTCAGTAGTTCACCTAGCTGGCGACTTCAGTAGTGCCAGCCTAGCTGGGAGACTTCAGTAGGTCCCCCTGACTGGCAGCTTCAGTAGTGTCAGCCTGAGCTGGGAAACTTCAGTATTCGCCTGAGTGGGGACTTCAGTATTCAGCCGACTGGGGGAAATTCAATGTCACCTAGGGGAACTCAGTAGTGTCAGCCGAGCTGCAGACTCAGTAGTGTCAGCCACTGGGAGCCTTTAGTAGTTCAGCCTAGCTGGGAACTTCATAGGTCAGCCGAGCTGGGAGCTTTTATATGTCACCGACTGGCAGACTTTAGTAGGTCACCTGGCTGGGAGACTTTAGATTTCAGCCAGCTGGGAGACTTCGAAATGTCAGCCTAGCGGGAGACTTTAGTAGTGTCACCGAGCTGGAGACTTCAGTAGTCAGCCTGACTGGAGACTTCAGTAGTGCACCGGGCCGGGGAAATCGTAGTGTCAGCCTGAGCTGGGAGACTTCAGTAAGGTCATCTGACTGGAACTTTAGTAATGTCAGCCAAGCTGGAACTTTAGTAGTGTCACCTGAGCTGGGAGACTTCAGTAGTGTCACCAGCGGAACTTTAGTATGTCAGCCTGAGCTGGGAGACTTCAGTAGTGTAGCCAGCTGGGGGAATTTATAGTGTCAGCCTGAGCTGGCAGACCTCAGTAGTGTCAGCCTGAGCTGGGGGAACTTATAGTGTCCCCCCTGACTGGGGGACTTTAGTATGTAGCCTGAGCTGGGGGACTTCTAGTGTCCCCGCCTGACTGGGAGACTTTAGAGTGCAGCCGAGCTGGCAGACTTCAGTATGTCAGCCCGAGCTGGGAACTAAAGTAGTGTCAGCCTACTGGCAGACCATAGTGTCAGCCTGAGCGGGAGACTTTTAAGTGTCACCTGAGCTGGGAACATCGTATGTCAGCCGAGCTGGCAGACTTTATAGTTTTAGCCTGAGCGGGAGACTTCAGTAGTGTCCCCCAGCGGCAGACTTCAGTAGTGTCACCCGAGCTGGCAACTTCAGTAGTGTCACCTACTGGAGACTTTAGTAAGTCAGCCTGACTGGAAGACTTCTTGTGCATCCTACGGCAGCTTCGTATTCACCTGAGCTGGCAGACTTCGTATGTCACCGACTGCAGACTTTTAGTAGGGCAGTCGAGCTGGAACTTAGTAGGTCAGCCTGAGCGGGGGACTTTAGTAGTGTCAGCCTGAACTGGGGGCTTTGTAGTGTCAGCTGACCTGGGAGACTTCAGTAGGTCACCTAGCTGAGAGACTTCAGTAGCGTCAGCCTGAGCTAGGAACTTTATAGTGTCACCCGAGCTGGGAACTTAGTATGTCAGCCTGAGCTGGGGAAATTCAAAAGTGTCACCTAGCGGGAGACTTCTAGTGCACCTGACTGGGAGACTTTATTGTCACCTGAGCTGGGGGACTTTAGTAGTGCAGCCGACTGGAGACTCAGTATGTCGCCTGAGCTGGGACTTCAGTAGGTCAGCCTGGCTGGGGAAAAATATGTCGCCTGACTGGCGACTTCATAGGTCACCTGACTGGGAGACTTTAAAGTGTCACCCCCGAGCTGGGAACTTTAGTGTCAACCTATTTTGGGGGACTTTAGTAGTACAGCCTGACTGGGGGACTTCATAGTGTCGCCTAGCGGGGGACTTTAATATGTATGCCTGGCTGGAGCTTCAAGTGCGCCTGAGCTGGGAGACTCTTTTGTGTCAGTCTACAGGGAGACTTAGTGGGGTCAGCCTGAGCGGGGAAAATTTTATGGGGGCTATGGTACCCTCCCCTAGTCGAAGTAGGCTTCGTCCAATGGGTGGATGAACACATCGACCCAGGCTGAGGGACTGATTACCTCAACTCCTCCTCTTCTTGCACCTCTCTGCTTTGTATTTGGGCTGATGAAGCCCCGTGTGGCGAAACGTTTTCCTAAATAAAATTCCCAAATGGTGCATAATACTCAAACTCAACTTGTCGGTTTTCAAAACCATTCATCACAACTATCAGACACTGCATCATCATGGGATCTTGATACAAAGAATTCTCCAACTTGTCCTACCTTTGGACGAAGACCTACTTCGACAAGTGAATGGTACCACTATGACCCCGCCTCCCCCTGCTTCGCCTCACCTGACTACAGTATATAAGCCACGTCTACGGCCCTATGCTATACATTCTACAAGATTGATGGACTGAACACATCGACTCCAAGCTGAGGGACTGATTACCTCAATCTCCTCCTCTTCTTGCACCTCTCGGCTTTGTATTGGACTGATGAAGCCACTGTGTGGCGAAACGTTTCCTAAATAAAAATTCCCATATGGTGCATAAGTGTCTTAATCTTCAGTGTCAGCCTGAGCTGGGAGACTTCAGTAGCTTCAGCCTGAGCTGGGAGACTTCAGTAGCTTCAGCCTGAGCTGGGAGACTTCAGTAGGGCAATGAGGATATCGTCAAGTATTTCAGTAAAGGTTCATCAGCTACGACAGCTTCAATGGTTTGCTTCCAGCAGAGGTAAAGAGAGATATACAAGAGAGTGAAGGGAGCATGAAAGTAAAAATGGGAGGGCAAGGAGGGGAGCTGGGTGGAGGTGTTGGGGTGGGTGAGTGTTGGAGTGGGTGGAGGTGTTGGGGTGGGTTAGGGTGTTGGAGTGGGTGGATGTGCTGGGGTGGGTGAGGGTGTTGGAGTGGGTGGAGGTGTTGGCGTGGATGAGGGTGTTGGAGTGGGTGGAGGTGTTGTGGGTGGGTGAGGGTTTGGGAGTGGGTGGAGGTGTTGGGGTGGGTGAGGGTGTTTGAGTGGGTGGAGATGTTGGGGTGGATGTGGGGTTTGGAGTGGGTGGAGGTGTTGGGTTGGGTGAGGGTGTTGGAGTGGGTGGTGTTGGGGCGGGTGAGGGTGTTGGAATGAGTGGAGATGTTGGGTGGGTGAGGGTGTTGTAGTGGGTGGAGGTGTTGGGGTTGGTGAGGGTGTTGGAGTGGGTGGAGGTGTTGGGGTGGGTGAGGGTGTTGGAATGGGTGTAGATGTTGGGGTGGGTGAGGGTGTTAAAGTGGGTGGAGGTGTTGGGGTGGGTGAGGGTGTTGGAGTGGGTGGAGATGTTGGGGTGGGTGGAGATGTTGGGGTGGGTGAGGGTGTTGAAGTGGGTGGAGGTGTTGGGGTGGGTGAGGGTGTTGGAGTGGGTGGAGGTGTTGGGGTGGGTGTGGGTGTTGAAGTGGGTGGAGGTGTTGGGTGGGTGAGCGTGTTGGAGTGGGTGGAGGTGTTGGGGTGGGTGAGGGTGTTGGAGTGGGCGGAGATGTTAGGGTGTTTGAGGGTGTTGGAGTGGGTGAGGTGTTGGGGTGGGTGAGGGTTGGAGTGGGTGGAGGCGTTGGGGTGGATGAGGGTGTTGGAGTGTGTGGAGATGTTGGGTGGGTGAAAGTGTTGGAGTGGGTGGAGGTTTGGATTGAGGGTAGGGTGTTGTAGTGGGTGGTGTTGGGGTGGATGAGGGTGTTTGAGTAAGGTTGGAGGTGTTGGGGTAGGTGGGGTGTTGGAGTGGGTGGAGGTGTTGGGGTGGGATGATGGTGTTGTAGTGGGTGGTGTTGGGGTGGGTGAGGGTGTGGAGTGGGTGGAGGTGTTGGGGCGGGTGAGGGTGTTGGGTGGGTGGAGATGTTGGGGTGGGTGAGGGTGTTGTAATGGGTGGAGGTGTTGGGGTGGGTGAGGGTGTTGGAGTGGGTGAGATGTTGGGGTGGGTGAGGGTTTGTGAATGGGTGGAGGTGTTGGGGTGGGTGAGGGTGTTGGAATGGGTGTGATGTTGGGGTGGGTGAGGGTGTTGGAGTGGGGGAGGTGTTGGGGTGGGTGAGGGTGTTGGAGTGGGGATGTTGGGGTGGGTGAGGGTGTTGGAGTGGGGGAGGTGTTGGGGTGGGTGAGGGTGTTGGATGGGTGTAGTGTTGGGGTGGGTGAGGGTGTTGAAGTGGGTGGAGGTGTTGGGGTGTGGGTGAGGGTGTTGGAGTGGGTGGAGGTGTTGGGGTGGGTGAGGGTGTTGGAGTGGGTGGAGATGTTGGGGGCGTGAGGGTGTTGGAGTGGGTGGAGGTGTTAGGGTGGGTGCGTTTGTTGAGTGGGTGGAGGTGTTGGGGTGGGTGAGGGTGTTGGAGTGGGTGGAGATGTTGGGGTGGGTGCGGGTGTTGGAGTGGGTGGAGGTGTGGTGTGGATGAGGGTGTTGGAGTGGATGGAGGTGTTGTGGTGGGTGAGGGTGTTGGAGTGGGTGGAGATGTTGGGGGTTGGTGAGGGTGTTGTAATGGGTGGAGGGTTGGGTGGGTGAGGGTGTTGGAGTGGGTGGAGATGTTGGGGTGGGTGAGGGTGTTGTAATGGGTGGAGGTGTTGGGGTGGGTGAGGGTGTTGGAGTGGATGGAGGTGTGTTGGGGGTGGGTGAGGGTGGGGTTGGAATGGGTGAGGGTGTTGGAGTGGGTGGAGGTGTTGGGGTGGGTGAGGGTGTTGGAGTGGGTGGAGGTGTTGGGGTGGGTGAGTTTGTTGAGTGGGTGGAGGTGTTGGGGTGGGTGAGGGTGTTGGAGTGGGTGGAGGGGTTGGGGTGGGTGAGGGTGTTGGAGTGGGTGGAGGTGTTGGGGTGGGTGAGGGTGTTGGAGTGGGTGGAGGTGTTGGGGTGGGTGAGTTTGTTGAAGTGGGTGGAGGTGTTGGGGTGGTGTGAGGGTGTTGGTGGGTGGAAGGGTTGGGGTGGGTGAGGGTGTTGGAGTGGTGGAGGTGTTGGTGTGGATGAGGGTGTTGGAGTGGGTGGAGGTGTTGGGGTGGGTGAGGGTGTTGGAGTGGGTGGAGATGTTCGGGTGGGTGAGGGTGTTGGAATGGGTGGAGGTGTTGGTGTGGATGAGGGTGTTGGAGTGGGTGGAGGTGTTGGGGTGGGTGAGGGTGTTGGAGTGGTGGAGATGTTGGGGTGGGTGAGGGTGTTGGAGTGGGTGGAGGTGTTGGTTGGACGAGGGCGTTGGAGTAGGTGGAGGTGTTGGGGTGGGTGAGGGTGTTGGAGTTTGTGGAGTGTTGGGGTGGGTGAGGGTGTTTGTAATGGGGGGTGGAGGTTTGTCGGGGTGGGTGAGGGTGTTGGAGTGGGTGGAGGTGTTAGGGTGGGTGAGTTTGTTGAAGTGGGGGAGGTGTTGGAGTGGGAGAGGGCGTTGAGTGTGGGTGGAGATGTTGGGGTGGCTGAGGGTGTTGGAGTGAGTGGAGATGTTGGGTGGGTGAGGGTGTTGTAATGGGTGGAGGTGTTGGGGTGGTGAGGGTGTTGGAGTGGGTGGAGGTGTTGGGGTGGGTGAGGGTGTTGGAATGGATGTAGATGTTGGGGTGGGTGAGGGTGTTGGAGTGGGTGGAGGTGTTGGGCGGGTGAGG
This sequence comes from Cherax quadricarinatus, assembly GCF_026875155.1. Taxonomy (NCBI): domain Eukaryota; kingdom Metazoa; phylum Arthropoda; class Malacostraca; order Decapoda; family Parastacidae; genus Cherax; species Cherax quadricarinatus. The sequence goes on along the minus strand of NC_069430.1, from coordinate 35,563,116 downwards.
TGTTTGAGTGGGTGGAGATGTTGGGGTGGGTGAGGGTGTTGTAATGGGTGGAGGTGTTGGGGTGGGTGAGGGTGTTGGAGTGGGTGGAGGTGTTTGGGTGGGTGAGGGTGTTGGAATGGATGTAGATGTTGGGGTGGGTGAGGGTGTTGGAGTGGGTGGAGGTGTTGGGGTGGGTGAAGGTGTTGGAGTGGGTGGAGATGTTGGGGTGGGTGGAGGGTGTTGGAGTGGGTGGAGGTGTTGGGGTGGGTGAGGGTGTTGGAGTGGGTGGAGGTGTTGGGTGGGTGAGCTTGTTGAAGTGGGTGGAGGTGTTTGGGGTGGGTGAGGGTGTTGGAGTGGGTGGAGGTGTTGGGGTGGGTGAGGGTGTGGAGTGGGTGGAGGTGTTGGGGTGGATGAGGGTGTTGGAGTGGGTGGAGTGTTGGGGTGGATGAGGGTGTTGGAGTGGGTGGAGGTGTTGGTGTGGGATGAGGGTGTTGGAGTTGGTGGAGGTGTTGGGGTGGTGAGGGTGTTGGAGTGGGTGGAGATGTTAGGGTGGGTGAAGGTGTTGGAGTGGGTGGAGGTGTTGGGGTGGGTGAGGGTGTTGGAGTGGGTGGAGGTGTTGGGGTGGGTGAGGGCGTTGGAGTGGGTGGAGGTATTGGGTGGGTGAGGCGTTTGAGTGGGTGGAGGTGTTGGGGTGGGTGAGGGCGTTGAAGTGGGTGGAGGTGTTGGGGTGGGTGAGGGTGTTGGAGGGGGGAGGTGTTGGGGTGGGTGAGGGCGTTGGAGTGGGTGGAGATATTGGGGTGGGTGAGGGCGTTGGGAGTGGGTGGTGTTGGGTGGGTGAGGGCGTTGGAGTGGGTGGAGGTGTTGGGGTGGGTGAGGGGGTTGGAGTGGGTGGAGGTGTTGGGGTGGGTGAGGGCGTTGGAGTGGGTGGAGGTGTTGGGGTTGGTGAGGGTGTTGGAGTGGGTGGAGGTGTTGGGGTGGGTGAGGGCGTTGGAGTGGGTGGAGGTATTGGGGTGGGTGAGGGCGTTGGAGTGGGTGGAGGTGTTGGGGTGGGTGAGGGTGTTGGAGTGGGTGGAGGTGTTTGGGGTGGGTGAGGGCGTTGGAGTGGGTGGAGGTGTTGGGGTGGGTGAGGGTGTTGGAGTGGGTGGAGGTGATGGCGTGGGTGAGGGTGTTGGAGTGGGTGCAGGTGTTGGGGTGGGTGAAGGCGTTTGGAGTGGGTGTAGGTGTTGGGGTGGGTGAGGGTGTTGGAGTGGGTGGAGGTGTTGGGGTGGGTGAGGGTGTTGGAGTGGGTGGAGGTGTTGGGGTGGGTGAGGGTTGGAGTGGGTGGAGGTGTTGGGGTGGGTGAGGGTGTTGGAGTGGGTGGAGGTGTTGGGGTGGGTGAAGTGTTGGGGGGGTTGAGGGCGTTGGAGTGGGTGGAGGTGTTGGGGTGGGTGGAAGTGTTGGGGTGGGTGAGGGCGTTGGAGTGGGTGGAGGTGTTGGGGTGGGTGAGGGTGTTGGAGTGGGTGGAGGTGTGGGGGGGTGAGGGCGTTGGAAGTGGGTGGAGGTGTTGGGGTGGGTGAGGGTGTTGGGGTGGGTGGAAGTGTTGGGGTGGGTGAGGGCGTTGGAGTGGGTGGAGGTGTTGGGGTGGGTGGAGGTGTTGGGGTGGGTGAGGTGTTGGGGTGGGTGGAGGTGTTGGAGGGGTGGAGGTGTTGGGGTGGGTGGGAGGTGTTGGAGTGGGTGGAGGTGTTGGGTGGGTGGGGTGTTGGGGTGGGTGAGGTGTTGGGTGGGGTAGGGTGTTGGGGTGGGTGGAGTGTTGGGTGGGTGGAGGTGTTGGGTGGGTGAGTGGTGTTGGGGTGGGTGGAGGTGTTGGAGTGGGTGGAGGTGTTGGGGTGGGTGAGGGTGTTGGGTGGGTGGAGGTGTTGGAGTGGGTGGAGGTGTTGGGGTGGGTTGGAGGTGTTGGAGTGGGTGGAGGTGTTGGGGTGGGTGGAGGTGTTGGGGTGGGTGAGGGTGTTGGAGCGGGTGGAGGTGTTGGAGTGGGTGGAGGTGTTGGGGTGGGTGGAGGTTGTTGGAGTGGGTGGAGGTGTTGGGGTGGGTGAGGGTGTTGGAGCGGGTGGAGGTGTTGGAGTGGGTGGAGGTGTTGGAGTGGGTGGAGGTGTTGGAGTGGGTGGAGGTGTTGGAGTGGGTGGAGGTGTTGGAGTGGGTGGAGGTGTTGGGTGGGTGGAGGTGTTGGGGTGGGTGAGGGTGTTGGAGCGGGTGGAGGTGTTGGAGTGGGTGGAGGTGTTGGGGTGGGTGAGGGTGTTGGAGCGGGTGGAGGTGTTGGAGTGGGTGGAGGTGTTGGAGTGGGTGGAGGTGTTGGAGTGGGTGGAGGTGTTGGAGTGGGTGGAGGTGTGGAGTGGGTGGAGGTGTTGGGGTGGGTGGAGGTGTTGGGGTGGGTGAGGGTGTTGGAGCGGGTGGAGGTGTTGGAGTGGGTGGAGGTGTTGGGGTGGGTGAGGGTGTTGGAGCGGGTGGAGGTGTTGGAGTGGGTGGAGGTGTTGGAGTGGGTGGAGGTTGTTGGAGTGGGTGGAGGGTGTTGGAGTGGGTGGAGGTGTTGGAGTGGGTGGAGGTGTTGGAGTGGGTGGAGTGTTGGAGTGGGTGGAGGTGTTGGGGTGGGTGGAGGTGTTGGAGTGGGTGGAGGTGTTGGGGTGGGTGAGGGTGTTGGAGTGGGTGGGAGGTGTTGGAGTGGGTGGAGGTGTTGGAGTGGGTGGAGGTGTTGGGGTGGGTGGAGGTGTTGGAGTGGGTGGAGGTGTTGGGGTGGGTGAGGGTGTTGGAGTGGGTGGAGGTGTTGGAGTGGGTGGGGTGTTGGAGTGGGTGGAGGTGTTGGAGTGGGTGGAGGTGTTGGAGTGGGTGGAGGTGTTGGAGTGGGTGGAGGTGTTGGAGTGGGTGGAGGTGTTGGGGTGGGTGGAGGTGTTGGGGTGGGTGAGGGTGTTGGAGCGGGTGGAGGTGTTGGAGTTCGTGGAGGTGTTGGGGTGGGTGAGGGTGTTGGAGCGGGTGGAGGTGTTGGAGTGGGTGGAGGTGTTGGAGTGGGTGGAGGTGTTGGAGTGGGTGGAGGTGTTGGAGTGGGTGGAGGTGTTGGAAGTGGGTGGAGGTTGTTGGGGTGGGTGGTAGGTGTTGGGTGGGTGAGGGTGTTGGAGCGGGTGGAGGTGTTGGAGTGGGTGGAGTGTTGGGGTGGGTGAGGGTGTTGGAGCGGGTGGAGGTGTTGGGTGGGTGGAGGTGTTGGAGTGGGTGGAGGTGTTGGAGTGGGTGGAGGTGTTGGAGTGGGTGGAGGTGTTGGAGTGGGTGGAGGTGTTGGAGTGGGTGGAGGTGTTGGAGTGGGTGGAGGTGTTGGGGTGGGTGGAGGTGTTGGAGTGGTGGAGGTGTTGGTGGTGGGTGGGGTGTTGGAGTGGGTGGAGGTTGTTGGAGTGGGGTGGAGGTGTTGGAGTGGGTGGGGTGTTGGGGTGGGTGGAGGTGTTGGAGTGGGTGGAGTGTTGGGGTGGGTGGAGGTGTTGGAGTGTGGGTGGAGGTGTTGGAGTGGTGGAGGTGTTGGGGTGGGTGGTTCCAACTTCAGTCTTTTAAACTCTTAATAATATTTTGCTCATTAAAGGCTAATTGAAAGTCTTAAGAAAATTAAGTAAAGATGTTTAACTTATTGTGGGGAGGTTAGTTAGCCCATGAGTGTGTGGGGAGGTTAGTTAGCCCATGAGTGTGTGGAGAGGTTAGTTAGCCCATGAGTGTGTGGGGAGGTTAGTTAGCCCATGAGTGTGTGGGGAGGTTAGTTAGCCCATGAGTGTGTGGGGAGGTTAGTTAGCCCATGAGTGTGTGGGGAGGTTAGTTAGCCCATGAGTGTGTGGGGATGTTAGTTAGCCCATGAGTGTGTGGGGAGGTTAGTTAGCCCATGAGTGTGTGGGGAGGTTAGTTAGCCCATGAGTGTGTGGGGAGGTTAGTTAGCCCATGAGTGTGTGGGGAGGTTAGTTAGCCCATGAGTGTGTGTGGGGAGGTTAGTTAGCCCATGAGTGTGTGGGGAGGTTAGATAGCCATGAGTGTGTGGGGAGGTTAGATAGCCCATGAGTGTGTGGGGAGGTTAGCCCATGAGTGTGTGGGGAGGTTAGTTAGCCCATGAGTGTGTGGGTAGGTTAGTTAGTCCATGAGTGTGTGGGGAGATTAGTTAGCCCATGAGTGTGTGGGGAGGTTAGTTAGCCCATGAGTCTGTGGGGAGGTTAGTTAGCCCATGAGTCTGTGGGGAGGTTAGTTAGCCCATGAGTGTGTGGGGAGGTTAGTTAGCCCATGAGTGTGTGGGGAGGTTAGCCCATGAGTGTGTGGGGAGGTTAGTTAACCCATGAGTGAGTGGGGAGGTTAGTTAGCCCATGAGTGTGTGGGGAGGTTAGTTACCCCATGAGTGAGTGGGGAGGTTAGCCCATGAGTGTGAGTGGAGGTTAGCCCATGAGTGAGTGGGGAGGTTAGTTAGCCCATGAGTGTGTGGGGAGGTTAGCCCATGAGTGTGTGGGGAGGTTAGTTACCCCATGAGTGTGTGGGGAGGTTAGTTACCCCATGAGTGAGTGGGGAGGTTAGTTAGCCCATGAGCGAGTGGGGGAGGTTAGTTAACCCCATGAGTGTGTGGGAGGTTAGTTACCCATGAGTGTGTGGGAGGTTAGTTACCCCATGAGTGAGTGGGGAGGTTAGTTAGCCCATGAGTGTGTGTGGAGGTTAGTTACCCCATGAGTGAGTGGGGAGGTTAGTTAGCCCATGAGTGTGTGGGGAGGTTAGTTACCCCATGAGTGAGTGGGGAGGTTAGTTAACCCATGAGTGTGTGGGGAGGTTAGTTACCCCATGAGTGAGTGGGGAGGTTAGTTAGCCCATGAGTGTGTGCAGAGTTTAGTTAGCCCATGAGTGTGTGGGGAGGTTAGTTACCCCATGAGTGAGTGGGGAGGTTAGTTAGCCCATGAGTGAGTGGGGAGGTTAGTTAGCCCATGAGTGTGTGGAGAGGTTCGTTAGCCAATGAGTGTGTGGGAGGTTAGTTACCCCATGAGTGTGTGGGGAGGTTAGTTACCCCATGAGTGTGTGGGGAGGTTAGTTAGCCCATGAGGGAGTGGGGAGGTTCATGAGTGTGTGGGGAGGTTAATTAGCCCATGAGTGAGTGGGGAGGTTAGCCCATGAGTGTGTGAGGAGGTTAGTTAGACCATGAGTGAGTGGGGATGTTAGTTAGCCCGTGAGTGTTTGGGGAGGTTAGTTAGCCCATGAGTGTGTGGGGAGGTTAGCCCATGAGTGTGTGGGGAGGTTAGTTAGCCCATGAGTGTGTGGAGAGGTTAGTTAGCCCATGAGTGCGTGGGAAGGTTAGTTACCCCATGAGTGAGTGGGGAGGTTAGTTAGCCCCTGAGTGTGTGGAGAGGTTAGTTAAGTCATGAGTGAGTGGGGAGGTTAGCCCATGAGTGTGTGGGGAGGTTAGTTAGCCCATGAGTGAGTGGGGAGGTTAGTTAGCCCATGAGTGTGTGGGGAGGTTAGCCCATGAGTGTGTGGGGAGGTTAGTTAGCCCCTAAGTGAGTGGGGAGGTTAGTTAGCCCATGAGTGTGTTGGGAGGTTAGTTAGCCCATGAGTGTGTGGGGAGGTTAGTTAGCCCATGAGTGAGTGGGGAGGTTAGCCCATGAGTGTGTGGGAGGTTAATTAGCTCATGAGTGTGTTGGGAGGTTAGTTAGCCCATGAGTGTGTGGTGAGGCTAGTTAGCTTATGAGTGTGTGGGGAGGTTAGTTAGCCCATGAGTTTGTGGGGAGGTTAGTTAGCCCATGAGTCAGTGGGGAGGTTAGCCCATGAGTGTGTGGGGAGGTTAGCCCATGAGTGGGGAGGTTAGTTAGCCCATGAGTGATTGGGGAGGTTAGTTTGCCCATGAGTGTTTGGGGAGGTTAGTTACCCCATGAGTGTGGGGGAGGTTAGTTAGCCCATGAGTGAGTGGGGAGGTTAGCCCATGAGTGTGTGGGGAGGTTAGTTAGCCCATGAGTGAGTGGGGAGGTTAGCCCATGAGTGTGTGGGGAGGTTAGTTAGCCCATGAGTGTGTGGGGAGGTTAGTTAGCCCATGAGTGTGTGGGGAGGTTAGTTATCCCATGAGTGAGTGGGGAGGTTAGTTAGCCCATGAGTGTGTGGGGAGGTTAGTTAGCCCATGAGTGAGTGGGGAGGTTAGCCCATGAGTGTGTGGGGAGGTTAGTTAGCCCATGTGTGTGTGGGGAGTTTAGCCCATGAGTGTGTGGTGAGGTTAGTCAGCTTATGAGTGTGTGGGGAGGTTCGTTAGCCCATGAGTGTGGGGAGGTTAGTTAGCCCATGAGTGGGGAGGTTAGTTAGCCCATGAGTGAGTGGGGAGGTAAGTTAACCCATGAGTGTGTGGGGAGGTTAGTTACCCCATGAGTGTGTGGGGAGGTTAGTTAGCCCATGAGTGTGGGGGAGATTAGTAAGCCCATGAGTGAGTGGGGAGGTTAGCCCATGAGTGTGTGGGGAGGTTAGGTAGCCCATGAGTTAGTGGGGAGGTTAGCCCATGAGTGTGTGGGGAGATTAGTTAGCCCATGAGTGTGTGGGGAGGTTTGTTAGCCCATGAGTGAGTGGGGAGGTTAGTTAGCCCATGAGTGTGTGGGGAGGTTAGCCCATGAGTGTGTGGGGAGGTTAGTTATCCCAAGAGTGAGTGGGGAGGTTAGCCCATGAGTGTGTGGGGAGGTTAGTTAGCCCATTAGTGTGTGGGGAGGTTAGCCCATGAGTGAGTGGGGACGTTAGCCCATGAGTGTGGGGAGGTTAGTTAGCCCATGAGTGGGGAGGTTAGCCCATGAGTGAGTGGGGAGGTTAATTAGCATATGAGTGTGTGGGGAGGTTAGTTAGCCAATGAGTGAGTGGGGAAGTTAGCCCATGAGTGTGTGGGAAGGTTAGTTAGCCCATCAGTGAGTGGGGAGGTTAGTTAGCCCATGAGTGTGTGGGGAGGTTAGCTCATGAGTGTGTGGGGAGGTTAGTTATCCCATGAGTGAGTGGGGAGGTTAGTTAGCCCATGAGTGTGTGGGGAGGTTAGTTAGCCCATGAGTGAGTGGGGAGGTTAGCCCATGAGTGTGTGGGGAGGTTAGTTAGCCCATGTGTGTGGGGAGGTTAGTTAGCCCATGAGTGAGTGGGTAAGCTAGTTAGCCCATGAGTGTGTGGGGAAGTTAGCCATGAGTGAGTGGGGAGGTTAGTTAGCCCATGAGTGAGTGGGGAGGTTAGTTAGCCCATGAGTGTGTGGGGAGGTTAGTTAGCCCATGAGTGAGTGGGGAGGTTAGCCCATGAGTGTGTGGGGAGGTTAGTTAGCCCATGTGTGTGTGGGGAGGTTAGTTAGCCCATGAGTGAGTGGGTAAGCTAGTTAGCCCATGAGTGTGTGGGGAAGTTAGCCCATGAGTGAGTGGGGAGGTTAGTTAGCCCATGAGTGAGTGGGGAGGTTAGTTAGCCCATGAGTGTGTGGAGAGGTTAGTTAGCCCATGGGTGTGTGGGGAGGTTAGTTAGCCCATGAGTGAGTTGGGAGGTTAGTTAGCCCATGAGTGTGTGGAGAGGTTAGTTAGCCCATGGGTGTGTGGGGAGGTTAGTTAGCCCATGAGTGTGTGGGGAGGTTAGTTAGCCCATGAGTGTGTGGGGAGGTTATTTAGCCCATGAGTGAGTGGGGAGGTTAGTTAGCCCATGAATGAGTGGGGAGGTTAGTTACCCCATGAGTGTGTGGGGAGATTAGTTAGCCCATGAGTGTGTGGAGAGGTTAGTTAGCCCATTAGTGTGTAGGGAAGTTAGCCCATCAGTGTGTGAGGAGGTTAGTTAGCTAATGAGTGAGTGGGGAGGTTAGCCCATGAGTGTGTGGAGAGGTTAGTTAACCCATGAGTGAGTGGGGAGGTTAGTTACCCCATGAGTGTGTGGGGAGATTAGTTAGCCCATGAGTGTGTGGAGAGGTTAGTTAGCCCCTGGGTGTGTGGGGAGGTTAGTTAGCCAATGAGCGAGTGAGGAGGTTATCCCATGAGTGTGTGGGTAGGTTAGTTAGCCCATGAGTGTGTGGGGAGGTTAGTTAGCCCATTAGTGTGTAGGGAAGTTAGCCCATCAGTGTGTGAGGAGGTTAGTTAGCTAATGAGTGAGTGGGGAGGTTAGCCCATGAGTGTGTGGGGAGGTTAGTTAGCCCATGAGTGTGTGGGGAAATTAGTTAGCCCATGACTGTGTGGGGAGGTTAGTTACCCCATGAGTTTGTGGGGAGGTTGGTTACCCCATGAGTGTGTGAAGAGGTTAGCCCATGATTATGTTGGGAGATTAATTACCTCATGAGTGCGTGGGGAGGTTACCCTATGAATGTGTGGGGGAGGTTAGTTACCCCATGAGTTTGTGGGGGAGGTTAGTTACCCTATTAGTTTGTGGGGGAGGTTGGTTACCCCATGAGTGTGTGAAGAGGTTAGCCCGTGATTATGTTGGGAGATTAGTTACCTCATGAGTGCGTGGGGAGGTTAGTTACCGTATGAATGTGTGGGGGAGGTTAGTTACCCCATGAGTTTTTGGGGGAGGTTAGTTACGTCGAGAGTGTGTTGGGGAGGTTAGTTACGTCATGAGAATGTGGGGGAGGTTAATTTTCATGAGTGTGAGGGGGGTTACTTACCCTATGAGGGTGGGGGGAGGTTAGTTACCCCATGAGTGTGTGGGGAGGTTAGTTACCCCATGAATGTGTTGGAAGGTTAGTTACCCCATGAATGTGTTGGGAGGTTAGTTACCCCATGAGTGTGTGGGGAGGTTAGTTACCCCATGAATGTGTTGGAAGGTTAGTTACCCCATGAGTGTGTGGGGAGGTTAGTTACCCCATGAGTGTATGGTGAGTTTAGTTACCCCATTATTGTGTGGGGGAGGTTAGTTACCCCATAAGTGTGTGGGGGAGGTTAGTTACCCCAGTAGTGTGTGGGGGAGGTTAGTTACCCCAGTAGTGTGTGGGGGAGGTTAGTTACCCCTTGAGTGTGTGGGGGAGGTTAGTTACCCCATGAGTGTGTGGGGGAGGTTAGTTACGTTATGAGTGTCTGGGGGAGGTTAGTTACCCCAGTAGTGTGTGCGGAGGTTAGTTAGTCCATGAGTGTGTGGGGGAGGTTAGTTACGTCATGAGTGTCTGGGGAGGTTAGTTACGTCATGAGTGTGGGGGAGGTTGTTACGTCATGAGTGTGTGGGTAGGTTAATTACGTCATGAGTGTGTGGGAAGGTTAGTTACGTCATGAGTATGTGGGGGAGGTTAGTTACGTTATGAGTGTGTGGGGAGGTTAGTTACGTCATGAGTGTGTGGGGAAGTTAGTTACGTCATAATGTGTGGGGAGGTTAGTTACGTCATGAGTGTGTGGGGGAGGTTAGTTACGTCATAAGTGTGTGGGGGAGGTTAGTTACGTCATGAGGTGTGTGGGGGAGGTTAGTTACGTCATGAATGTGCGGGGGAGGTTAGTTACGTATGTAGTGGGGGGGGAGGTTAGTTACGAATGATGTGTGGGGGAGGTTAGTTACGTAATGAATATGTGGGGGAGGTTAGTTACGTCATGAGTGTGTGGGGAGGTTAGTTATTTCATGAGTGTTTGGGGGAGGTTAGTTACGTCATGAGTGTTTGGGAGGGGTAAGTTACGTCACCTACATCAGCTCATTTGAAAGCCTTTTTATTATTATGAGACATACAATGAAATGGGACGGCCACCACTAGAACACCATCACCTAGTGTAGTGATACCACCACTACTCTTAGTGATGGTGTTCTAGTAGGGCTACCACCACTCTCAAGGTGGTGGTGGTGGTGGTGTTGAGACCACCACTGAGAGGGAGAGGGAGTTAGACGCCTCACCCACATTCTTGGCTCTCTTCTGATGCTTCCTTATTTTCCTCCTCTTTCCTTTTCTCACCCTTTCTGCTGGTACGACTTTTCTCGTTTTTCTTTTGTTGTTTCTCTAAGCAAAAAGTTGAAAACATGGAAAAGAAACAAGTGAGACAGCCTGAGTATGTCACTGAAGAAGAGCGCAACAAATTTTGGACTCGTCTGATTTAACAATTCTACTCCACAAAATATTTCAACCAGCCATACTAGTACTTGTGACACCACTCACAAGTACCCACACCAGTCACAAGTACCCACACCAGTCACAAGTACCCACACCACTCACAGTACCACACCATCACAGGTACCCACACCACTCACAAGGTACCCACACCAGTCACAAGTACCCACACCAGTCACAAGTACCCACACCACTCACAAGTACCCACACCAGTCACAAGTACCCACACCACTCACAAGTACCCACACCAGTCACAGGTACCCACACCAGTCACAAGTACCCACACCACTCACAAGTACCCACACCAGTCACAAGTACCCACACAGTCACAAGTACCACACACTCACAGTACCAACAGTCACAAGTACCCACACCACTCACAAGTACCACACCAGTCACAAGTACCCACACCAGTCACAAGTACCCACACCAGTCAAGTACCCACACCAGTCACAAGTACACCACACATCACAAGTACCCACACCAGTCACAAGTACCCACACCAGTCACAAGTACCCACACCAGTCACAAGTACCCACACCAGTCACAGGTACCCACACCAGTCACAAGTACCCACACAGTCCAAAGTACCCACACCACTCACAAGTACCCACACCAGTCACAAGGTACCCACACCCCTCACAAGTACCCACACCAGTCACAGGTACCAACCAGTCACAGTACCCACACCAGTCACAGGTACCCACACCAGTCACAAGTACCCACACCAGTCACAGGTACCCACACCAGTCACAAGTACCCACACCAGTCACAGGTACCCACACCAGTCACAAGTACCCACACCAGTCACAAGTCCACCAGTCAAAGTACCCACACAGTCACAAGTACCAACCAGTCAAGTACCCCACAGTCACAAGTACCCACACCAGTCACAAGTACCACACCAGTCACAGTACCCACACCAGTCACAAGTACCCACACCAGTCACAAGTACCCACACCAGTCACAAGTACCCACACCAGTCACAAGTACCCACACCAGTCACAAGTACCCACACCAGTCACAAGTACCACACCAGTCACAAGTACCACACCAGTCACAAGTACCCACACAGTCACAAGTACCCACACCAGTCACAAGTACCCACACAGTCACAAGTACCCACACAGTACAGGTACCCACACCAGTCACAAGTACCACACCAGTCACAAGTACCCACACCAGTCACAAGTACCCACACCAGTCACAAGTAACCACACCAGTCACAAGTACCCACACCAGTCACAGTACCCACACCAGTCACAAGTACCCACACCAGTCACAAGTACCACACCAGTCCCAAGTACCCACACAGTCACAAGTACCCACACACTCACAAGTACCCACATCAGTCACAAGTACCCACACCAGTCACAAGTACCACACCATCACAAGTACCCACACAAGTCACACAGTGAGATAGTACCAACACACAGCACGAGTCAAGTACCACACCAGACGGTACACACACATCACACAAGTGGGAGTAACACACAGCAGCACGAGTGTGAGTAACGACACGAGTGTAACACAGCAGCAGTGGTAACACAGCACACGAGTGTAACAGCACCAGAGTTAACACAGCACGAGAACACAAGCACAGTGAGTAACACAGCAGCACGAGTGTAACACAGCACGAGTGTAACAAGCAGCACAAGTGTGAGTAACACAGCAGCACGAGTGTGAAAAGCACCAAACCCCTTTAAACCCACAGCACAAATGGAGTAACACAGAAGCACGAGTGTAACACAGCACACGAAAGAAGTAACAGCAGCACGAGGTGAGTGTAAGCGCACACACACAGCACCACGAGAGTAACACAGAAGCACGAGTGTAACACAGCAGCACGAGTGTGAGCAACACAGCAGCACGAGAGTAACACAGCAGCACGAGAGTATCACAGCAGTATGAGTGAAAGTAACACAGCAGTACGAAATGAGAGTAACACAGCAGCGCGAGAGTATCACAGCAGCACGAGTGAGAGTAACACAGCAGCACGAGTGAGAGTAACACAGCAGCACGAGTATAACACAGTAGCACGACTGTAACACAGCAGCACGAGTGTGAGCAGCACAGCAGCAAAAGTGTGAGCAGCACAGCAGCACAAATGTGAGCAGCACAGCAGCACAAGTGTGAGCAGCACAGCAGCACGAGTGTGAGCAGCACAGCAGCACAAGTGTGAGCAGCACAGCAACACAGTGTGAGCTGCAAAAGCAGCACGATGTGTGAGAAACCCACAGCACACAAGTGGGGACAGCACAGCAGCATAAGTGTGAGCAGCACAGCAGCACGAGTGTGAGCAGCACAGCAGCACGAGTATGAGCAGCACAGCAGCACGAGTGTAACACAACAGCACGAGTGTGAGCAGCACAGCAGCACGAGTGTGAGCAGCACAGCAGCACAAGTGTGAGCAGCACAGCAGCACAAGTGTGAGCAGCACAGCAGCACGAGTGTGAGCAGCACAGCAGCACAAGTGTGAGCCACCCAGCAGCACAAGTGTGAGCAGCACAGCAGCACGAGTGTAACACAGCAGTACGAGTGTGAGCAGCACAGCAGCACGAGTGAAAGTAACACAGCAGTACGAGTGAGAGTAACACAGCAGCACGAGTGTAACACACGAGCACGAGTGTGAGCAGCACAGCAGCACGAGTGTGAGCAGCACAGCAGCACGAGTGTGAAGTAACACAGGCAGCACAAAGTGTGAACAGCACAGCAGCACGAGTGTGAGCAGCACAACATCACGAGTGTAACACAGCAGCACGAGTGTGAGCAGCACAGCACCACGAGTGTAACAGCAGCACGAGTGTGAGTAACACAGCAGCACGAGTGTGAGCAGCACAGCAGCACGAGTGTGAGCAGCACAGCAGCACGAGTGTAACACAGCAGCACGAGTGTGAGCAGCACAGCAGCACGAGTGTGAGCAGCACAGCAGCACGATTGTGAGCAGCACAGCAGCACGAGTGTGAGAAACACAGTAGCACGAGTGTGAGTAACACAGCAGCACGAGCGTAACACAGCAGCACGAGTGTGAGCAGCACAGCAGCAACGAGTGTGAGAAGAAACAGCAGCACGATGTGAGTAACACAGCAGCACGAGTGTAACACAGCAGCACGAGTGTGAGCAGCACAGCAGCACGAGTGTAACACAGCAGCACGAGTGTAACACAGCAGCACGAGTATAACACAGCAGCACGAGCGTGAGTAACACAGCAGCACGAGTGTAACACAGCAGCACGAGTGTGAGTAACACAGCAGCACGAGTGCAACACAGGAGCACGAGTGTAACACAGCAGCACGAGTGTAACACAGCAGCACGAGTGTAACACAGCAGCACGATGGAAACACGGGAGCACGATTGTAACACAGCAGCACGAGTATGACACAGCAGCACGAGTGTAACACAGCACCACGAGTGTAACACAGCAGCACGAGTGTAACACAGCAGCACGAGTGTGAGTAACACAGCAGCACGAGTGTAACACAGGAGCACGAGTATGACACAGCAGCACGAGTGTAACACAGCAGCACGAGTGTAACACAGCAGCACGAGTATGACACAGCAGCACGAGTGTAACACAGCAGCACGAGTGTGAGTAACACAGCAGCACGAGTGTGAGTAACACAGCAGCACGAGTGTAACAAAGGAGCACGAGTGTAACACAGCAGCACGAGTGTAACACAGCAGCACGGGTGTGAGCATCACAGCAGCACGAGTGTGAGTAACACAGCAGCACGAGTGTAACACAGCAGCACGAGTGTAACACAGCAGCACGGGTGTGAGTAACACAGCAGCACGAGTGTAACACAGCAGCACGAGTGTGAGCAGCACAGCAGCACGGGTGTGAGTAACACAGTAGCACGAGTGTAACACAGCAGCACGAGTGTGAGTAACACGGCAGCACGAGTGTGACTAAGACAGCAGCACGAGTGTAACACAGCAGCACGAATGTGAGCAGCACAGCAGCAGGAGTGTGAAAAACACAGCAGCACAGTGGAGTAGCACGCCAGCACGAGTTGTACACAGCAGCACAGTGTGGTAACCACAGCAGCACGAGTGTGAGCAGCACAGCAGCACGAGTGTGAGCAGCACAGCAGCACGAGTGTGAGCAGCACAGCAGCACGAGTGTAACACAGAAAGCAGAGTGTGAGCACACAGCAGCACGAAGTGTGAGCGGGCATGGGCAGCACGATTTGTGAGCAGCACAGCAGCACGAGGGCGGAGTAAACACAGCAGCACGAGTTTGAGCAGCACACCCAGCACGAGTGTGAGTAACACAGCAGCAGCGAGTGTAACACGGCAGCACGAGTTGAGCGGCACAGCACGATGTGAGCAGCACAGCAGCCGATTCAGTAACACAGCAGCACCGTGTGAGCACACAGCAGCACGTGTGAGTAGCGCAGCAGCACGAGGTAACACAGCACACAGTGTGAGCAGCACAGCACCGAGTAACACAGCGCACGAGTGTGAGCGCACACAGCACGAGTTAGTAACCGCAGGCGCAGGTAACACAGCAGCACAGTGTAACACAGCACGAGTTAACACACCAGTACGAGTGTGAGTAACACAGCACAAGAGGTGAGTACACACCCACTGAAACACAGCAGCACAAGTACACAGCAGCACGAGTGTAACACAGCAGCACAAGTGTAACACAGCAGCACAAGTATAACAGAGCAGCAGAAGTGTAACACAGAAGCACGAGTGTAACACAGCAGCACGAGTGTGAGCAGCACAGCAGCACGTGTGAGTAGCACAGCAACACAAGTGTGAGCAGCACAGCAGCACGAGTGTGAGCAGCACAGCAGCACAAGTGTGAGCAGCACAGCAGCACAAGGTGAGCACCCGCAGCACGAGTGTGACAGAAACAGCACTCAAGTGTGAGAAAGCACGCAGCACAAGTGTGAGCAGCACAGCAGCACGAGTGTGAGCAACACAGCAGCACAAGTGTGAGCAGCACAGCAGCACGAGTGTAACACAGCAGTACGAGTGTGAGCAGCACAGCAGGACGAGTGAAAGTAACACAGTAGTACGAGCGAGAGTAACACAGCAGCACGATTGTGAGCAGCACAGCAGCACGAGTGTAACACAGCAGTTTGAGTGTGTGCAGCACAGCAGCACGAGTGTGAGCAGCACAGCAGCACGAGTGTAACAGCAGCACGAGTGTAACACAGCAGCACGAGTGTAACACAGCAGCACGAGTGTGAGGAGCACAGCAGCACGAGTGTGAGCAGCACAGCAGCACGAGTGTGAGTAACGCAGCAGCACGAGTGTAACACAGCAGCACGAGTGTAACACAGCAGCACGAGTGTAACACAGCAGCACGTGTGACATAGCACGAGTGTAACAGCGGCACGAGTGAGAGTAACACATCAGCACGAGTGTAACACAGCAGCACGAGTGTAACACAGCAGCACGAGTGTGAGCAGCACAGCAGCACGAGTGTGAGCAGCTCAGCAGCACGAGTGTGAGCAACACAGCGCACGGGTGTAACACAGCAGCACGTGTGTAACACAGCAGCACGAGTGTAACACAGCAGCACGAGTGTAACACAGCAGCACGAGTGTAACACAGCAGCACGAGTGTAACACAGCAGCACGAGTGTAACACAGCAGCACAGCACACGAGGTAACACAGAAAGCACGAGTGTAACACAGCAGCACGAGTGTAACACAGCAGCACGAGTGTAACACAGCAGCACGAGTGTAACACAGCAGCACGAGTAAAAGTAACACTACGTTCAATAATAATTTTTCCAGTCATTAAATTCACTAACAAAATTGTCAGTGGAAAGCGACACAAATATAAAATGTTTCCATTCTTTGTAAATTAACGAGGCAGGAAAACCAAGATGGAAGAATAAATCTGTACATAAGTGGCGAGTTCACTAAAATACCTGGTATGGAACCTCTCGCTAATATCTTAGTAATATATGGATCTCTGATAAGTTTGTATAGAAATAATAAATTAAGTAAGTTGCAAGGAAAATAGGTTTATATGTGATTAACATATAGTCTTGAAATAGATTAACATATAGTCTTGAAATAGATTAACATATAGTCTTGAAATAGATTAACATATAGTATTGAAATAGATTAACATATAGTCTTGAAATAGATTAACATAAGCCCGGGAAAAAAGATTAACATATAGTATTGAAATAGATTAACATATAGTCTTGAAATAATATGATGGCAGTGTTTGGTATAAACGTGGGTAATATAACCCTGGTAATTATCCTGGTGTGAGTCACCATCAACAACAACCAAGTAAGTTACTCTACACATAAGGAAGATAAACAGTTGCCTGGAAAACCTTGAAAATTCTGCTCCAAATATTATCCCCAATGGAGATATCAACTTCACAATTGTAAAAATGGAAGAAAATAGACAACGGTATTAAATACAGCGGTATTAAACGGGAAATTCTACCGGGAAATATTTTGACTCAAGAGGTTTATACCAGAGAACTATTAAGGTTGTGCAAAAAGTTTGTTGCAGAACAACACACAGTCAAATAAAAAAATGAAATTTGTGCTAGATTTGATTTTTATAAACAGTGATAAGCTTATCGTTTACAATAATCTTCAGGGGCCCAAGACTGTTCAACTGCCTCCCAGCATACATAAGGGGAATTACCAATAGACCCTTGGCTGTCTTCCAGCAGGCACTGGACAGGCACCTAAAGTCGGTACCGACCAGCCGGGCTGTGCTCGTACGTTGAAATGCAGCAGCCGCATTAACAGCTGGTTTATCAGGCCTGACCACCATGAGGCCTGGTCACAACCAGCCGCGGGCGTGACCCCGGGCTCTCCAGGGAAACTCTCCAGGGAATACATTCACCTGATCAACTTATTTATGAGCAAACAAACCTAAACACCAGCGACGGGGCGGGCCAGATGGAATCGACCCTGCACCACAAATAGGAGTATTGGTTTGGGGAACCTGAGACAATGTGAAACTTGAGCGAGTTGTAAATTTACTTCAAAATACACTGAGGGAACGTGAACAATGAACTATATATAACACTGGTCACCAAAAGAAAATATTCGTTGTCAAAGGTATTTGAAGGTATTTAGGGTATTTTGGGGTTGCTGAATTCAAAACGGCAGTAGGGTTTTCAAATTGATTCTAGATTGTGAGCTATTGCATACCTACCCTCAGTTAACAGGGAACTTAGCCATAATGTATGTATATGTATACCTGGAGAGGGTTTCGGGGGTCAGCGCCCCTGCAGCCCGGTCTGTGACAGTTTTAATTAAGATTAGAATTTTAATTTTTAAATTATTTAATATTAAACGAAAGGAGTTGTATCAACAACAACCACCTGACAGTGTTGGAACTTATGTTTTGTTATTTTTTTTTTCCAGGTAAGCATGAGTTCTTCACGAAGAGTTTGCTTAATCCCGATACATTTTGCTATATTTGTGGCGAATAATCTTTGCAAAAACAAAAGAAAACACTTCACAGATTTTGTAAAACAAGCTTATCTTGCTGATTTTGGAGTGGCGCTGGAGAACATCACAAGTCTTGGGCTCCTCATGTGGTCTGCGAAACCTATGTAGAATGCTTACGACAGTTGAAAAATAGGCAATGAGAAAGTTTAAATTTGGGTGTGTCTATAGTGTGGACAGAGTTGAAAAACCATCAGGACGATTGTTATATGTGTATGGTGAATGTGAAAATTTTCAATCGATACACGAAAGTCAAGTGGGAATATCCTGACTTAGAGTCAGCAAGAAGACCTGTGCCACACAGTGAAGATGTTCCCATACCAGTGTTTACAACACTGCTTGACCCTACGTTGTCAGATGTTGAAGAAACTCAGGGTTTTGGATGTAACACAGGTGTTAGCAGTGGAAGTGAATATGAAGTAAACATTTGAACACTTCAGCAGTTCTCCCAAGAAGAACTCAATGATCTGATCGTGACCTCAGCCTGTCAGAGTCAGCATCACAACTTTTAACATCCAGACTAAAAGAAAAATAACTGTCTGCAACAATAAGTTAAAATAACAGCGTATCGGACAAGAGACGTTGAACTCTTTCCTTACTTCTGCCAAGATGAAGAACTTGTATACTGAAATAACATCCCTGGACTTCTTCGTCGAATAAGACTTGAATATTGACCAGGAGATTGGCGGGTTTTTATAAACAGCTGAGTTAGAGCCTTGAAATGTGTATTATTGCACAATGGTAACCAATGTACATCTCTTCCAACTGCTCACTCAACAAATCTGTGTTGATGACCAACATAGAAGAAAATCGAACAACGTTTTCATATGCAGTAATTAGTGGTATCTGAATTGTCTTATGTTATTCTGTTATTATATAGAATGTAATACTAGAATATATTACATTATTTGACTTTTGCATGACCTAAAAAACTAATTTCAGTGAGATTAATAAGTTAGCTCTGCCTGATGAATATATTTTTCACATTTTTTACGTTTTTCAGTGGAATACCAAATTTATCAAAACTAGAGCAAATCAAGCAAAACCGATGACATAATCGGAATCAGCACCACGAACTTACCCAAAAATCTGTGTAATATCATTGGCCAGAAAATGTATTGGTCAGTGTTATCAAACGTTTTTGGGGAAACTGTCCTTAGCTGTCTATCAGCGAACCAGTGAGCGGAAAAACTGAATGAAGAAGCATACAACACCTGAAAAGATGGAAGACGGTTACTTGTTTAATAAACAAGTATCACAGCAAAGAAAATATACGCTGAAAAATTATAAATATATTAGAGAAACTAAAGGATATGTAGCAAACAAAAGCAATCGAAGAAATCTGAAAATGATTTATACACAGATGATAAAGAAATGAGTGAAACCGACAAACAACATTGAATCATTGTTCAGTGATCCTCACTCTAGGAATTATATACCTGATATTAACACAAAACTTTCAAAATTATCCAGGTAACTGGGTCTGATTCCTTGAAAATGTTATTTATGAATAAATGCAAAGTACCATTAGCAGGAGAACTCAATGTTCTTTGTGAAGGAGCTTAGATTCTGGGATATTCCCAGAGGCCTTAACAAAATGCAGACGTAGCCCCTCTTTACAAAGGTCAGGACAAAGTAATAGCACAAAGAACAACATAACAGTAGTACTAACATGATATATAAAATTCTGAGACTCCTAGTTGATGACTTTATAAACCTGAGGTAGGTAGCCCAAGTCAGCATGCTTTACAACAGGAGGATCTTGCCTCACACAGTTGTTACATCATTATGAAATAATCGTGAAGACCTTGGAAGGAAAACAAGACTTCCCCAACCTTACTGATGGTTTCCCTCGTACTCTTACTTTCTATTTCTTCCTTGACAGATGTTTTCCTATATTCCAAGAATATGTAGTCTATGTACCTACGACTTTCTTCTTTTATATCCGTTATTTTACCAGTGATCGCCATTAGGTTTAAGGTAATACTTTCTATCATTGAATTCATGCTGATTTTCCGTAACTAGGCTTCTCCGCCAGCCTCTTCCTGATTACCATTTTTCAGTACTCTGAACAGTGTGTATGTCATTAATGTATGTTATTTAGTACTTTTATAGTGTGTGTGTATGTGTGTGTGTACTCGCCTAATTGTACTCACCTAATTGTGGTTGCAGGTGTTTATTCATAGCTCCTGGGAACGCCTCTTCACTAGTCACTACTAGGTCCACTCTCTCCCTACCCCATGAGCTTTATCATACCTCGTTTTAAAGCTATGTATGGATCCTGCCTCCACTACATCACTCTCCGAACTGTTTCCTTCCTGACAACTCGGAAGAAGTGCTTTCTAACATCCCTGTGACTCATCTGAGTTTTCAACTTCCAGTTGTGACCCCTTGTTGCTGTGTCACAACTCTGAAACATTCTGTCCCTATCCACCTTGTCAGTTCCTCTCAGTAGTTTATATGTCGTTATCATGTTCCCCCCCCCCACTCCATCCTTCCTATCCCTCGTGTCCTCTAGTGTTGTCAGGTTGAGTTCCTTAATTTCTCTTCGTAGGACAAACCCCACAGTTCCAGGGATATGTGTGTGTGTGTGTGGTTGATGTGTGTGGTGGGTGTGGTGTGTGTGGTGTGTGTGTTGGTTTTTGTGTGTGTACTCCCCTATATGTACTCACTTATATGTGGTTGCAGGGGTCAAGTCATGGCTCCTGGCCCCGCCTCTTCACTGGTCGATACTAACTCACTCTCTCCCTGCTCCATGATATTTGTCATACCTCTTCTTAAAGCTATTTATGGAACTTGCTTCCACTACTTCACTCTCCAGATTATTCCAGTTCTTGACAACTCTAAGACTAAAAAAAATACTTACTAACATCCCTATGACTCATCTGGGTTTTCAGCTTCCAATTGTGTCCCCTTGTTTCTGTATCCCATCTCTGAAACATTCGATCCTTGTCCACATTGTCAGTGCCTCTTAGTATTTTATACGTTATCATGTCCCCTCTATCCCTCCTCTCCTCTAGTGTCACCAGGTTGAGTTCCCTTAACCTCTCCTCATAAAACATACCCCTCAGTTCCGGGACTAATCGCGTTGCAAATTTTTGCACTTTCTCTAATTTCGTGACGTGTTTGACTAAGTGAGGGTTCCATACTGGGCGCTCTTTTCCAATGGCCTTACGTGCACTGTGTACAATTCGGAATACCCCTTGCCAATGTCTAAATGCCAATCTCAGGTTTGTGTGTGTGTGTGTGTGTGTGTGTGTTTGTGTGTGTGTGTTGTTACTGGCGTTGGTTTACCCTTGAAGCTGCACTACCCTTTACCACCCCTATAAAAAAGTATATCCAGACGTCCTTTTTTTGCCCACACTACTTTGTACACCCTAAACCCCCCCCCCCCCTCTCTCCAATTCTTTTTCTTCCCTCATCCCCTCACCTTCATGCCCCTTTTTGTCATCCCCCTCCCCCTTCATGCCTCTCTCTCCTATGCCTTTTTATTCCCTACTCCCCTACCGCACTCTCACACAATACAGTGTAAATCATGTGTTTCAACTTCCGGGTCTTTTCCCCCTGGGAGTTCTCCACGACGCGGGGCACCTTGACTCGGGGTCACCTTGGCTCTAGGTCACCTTGACGCGGGTCCCCTTTGACTAGGTATTCAACCCAGTTTCCCAAATGGCCCTGTTACCCCGGTGAAGGGGGAGCAAAAAAACACAAAAAAAAATTTTAGCTTTATATTATCCTTCACCAATTTAAACAGCAATATGTACAAAGTACAGTGTAAGTATTGGCACCCACGGGAACAACAGAAATAGAAGCCACAAGATAGCAGACCCTCTTCAACCGCTCTAGAATGGGGAAAACAAGGGGAGAAGGAGAGCGGTCCCCCATAACCTCTGCGATTGCCAAAACCATCTTTTTTGGCTAGAACCTGGCACTAGTTGAAACGACGGGGCCCCCTCATCAATTTACAACCGGTCGTGGTTGGGGGGGGAAAAGCCTTTTAAAGAGGGTTGTACTGGCCCAATAAAGGTTCGTACTCTTTTCATGCCACACTAGGGCACCTGACTTAGGCACCTTTCTCTGGCCCTTGACGCTGGGTCACCCTTGACTCTAGGTCACCTTGACTCTAGGTCACCTTGACTCTAGGTCACCTTGACGCTGGGTCACCTTGACTCTAGGTCACCTTGACTCTAGGTCACCTTGACTCTGGGTCACCTTGACGCTGGGTCACCTTGACTAGGGCACCTTACTTAGGTCACCTTGACTCAGGGCACCTTGACGCTGGGGCACCTTTACTTAGGTCACCTTTACTCTAGGGCACCTTGACTCTAGGTCACCTTCGCGGGGGCACTTATCTAGGTCACCTTGACTCTAGGTCCCTTTACTCTAGGCACCTTTGACGCTGGGCCCCTTTACTCTGTCACCTTTACTCTAGGTCACCTTGAGCTGGGTCACCCGACTCAGGCACCCTTTCGCTGGGGCACCTTTACTCAGGTCCCTTCTCTATCACTTACTTGGATCACTTTGACTGTAGGACCTTAAGCTGGGTCACCTTTAAAGTGGTCACCTTACCTGGGGCTCTTAACGCTAGGTCACCTTAACGCGGGTCCCTTAACCCAGGTCACCTTAACCGGGTCACCTTAAAAACTGGGCACCTTAACGCAGGTCACCTTAACGCTGGGTCACCTTATAACGCTAGGTCACCTTAAGCTGGTCACCTAACGCTAGGTCACCTTAAAACGCTGGTCACCTTAACGCTAGGTCACCTAACCGCTGGATCCACCTTTAACGCTAGGTCACCTTAACGCTAGTCACCTTAACGCTGGGTCACCTTAACGCTGGTCTATTAACGCAGGACCCCTTAAAACTCTGGGTCACCCTTAAACGCTAGGTCACCTTAACGCTGGGTCACCTTAACGCTGGGTTCACCTTAACGAGCTAGTCACCTTAAACGCAGGGTCACCTTATAACGCTAGTCACCTTAACGCGTGTCACCTAACGCTAAATCACCCTAACATAGTGGGAAGGTTAATGGCAAGGGATTCTCCTTTAACCAACGTGGTTCCCTCCCATGATTGCTTAATTCGCAGTTAAAAGTCAAATTATGGACAGTTTTGGTTAAGAGTTTACCGCCTGTGAGTGTTGTTTAGGTGCCAGAGTGACCACGTTGTGGTCATCTGGGCATTCCTCCTTCGTTTTCGTCGTCGAGTGAAAGAATGGTCATGTGATATTTTATTCGTCACGATCCATATTTCTCCCAAGGCCATTCTCCATCGAACACCCGCCCTCAAGACGCTGGGCTATTCACCAATGGACTCCAACAGTGTAGGTGCAGATTTGTGATGATTGAATGACTAACCCTTCTCTTCGATGACCGTCTCGTTCAACGCGGTACTAATGTCAAGATTTTCAATGTAATTTTAGCCATGTTTTGCCAGATGACATTTAAGAACGCGCTTCCTGAAAATATCTCAGTATACAAGGGTTGGACAAAATAATATGAATACCTTGTTCTTTAACATTTTTTTATTTTCAGTATGGAGTTGGTCTTCAATCTGTAGCTAAATCAGCACCAATTCAGATGCTACATGAATATATTCATATAGCATCTGAACAGTATCCAGGGAAATTTTGAGCCATTCTTCAAGCAACACCTGATGTAACTCTTCCAAAGACGACGATGGTGGAAATCGGTTCCTGACTTGCTCTTTCAATTGAAGATAATATATCTGATGATTGTGGGAAGCCCAATCCTAGTGGTCGATTTTACTTTCTTGTTCTTCATGTCAGTTTTGAACAACTCTAGCGGCGTGAGTTGGTGCATTATCGTCTTGGAAGATAGCCCCAAAGGGGATATGTAACACATTTAACATGATTATTCAGTCATTCAACATTTCAGTCATTCAACAATTCACTCATTTTTTTTTTTCCGAACCCCCCAACAATAACACAAGAATCTCAAGCCAAGGTTTCATCACTGCGAAGGTTTTTATCATACGTCTTTTGTTGTTGTTATTGTTGTGGATTTGGTGCTACGCTTTGATCTTGTGTAAGAGAGAGTGGTGCAGTCCTGGCTGACACCCAACCCACGGAATCCTCTGTCTCCAGACAAACTGGCCACTCTCAAGATTAGCAACAAAGACACTCAGACATTGCTCTACATATAAAGTGCATCAGTATTTTAGTATTGCGTTTTCCCTCTCTCTCCCTCTCACCCAGTCCCACAACCACTGCTGTCTCACCCAGTCCCACAACCACTGCTGTCTCACCCAGTCCCACAACCACTGCTGTCTCACCAGTCCCACAACCACTGCTGTCTCACCCAGTCCCACAACCACTGCTGTCTCACCCAGTCCCACAACCACTGCTGTCTCGCCAGTCCCACAACCACTGCTGTCTCACCAGTCCCACAACCACTGCTGTCTCACCAGTCCCACAACCACTGCTGTCTCACCCATTCCACAAGCCACAAATGCTGTCTCTCCCATCCTCACAACCACTGCTTTCTCACCCAGTCCCACAACCACTGCTGTCTCACCCACTCCCAGAATCACTGCTGTCTCACTCACCCAGTCCCACAACCACTGCTGTCTCACTCACCCAGTCCCACAACCTCTGCTCTCTCACTCAGTCCCACAACCACTGCTCTCTCACTCAGTCCCACAACCACTGCTCTCTCACCCAGTCCCACAACCGCTGCTGTCTCACTCACTCCCCCAACAACCACTGCTCTCTGCACCTCAGTCCACAACCATTGCCTGGGTCATCACTCACCCAGTCCCACAACCGCTGCTCGTTTTCACCAACCTCACTCACTCAGTCCCAACAACCACTGCTCTCTCACCCAGTCCCACATCCATTGGCTTTCTCATCACCCAGTCCCACAACACTGCTGTCTCACTTCACCCAGTCCTACTTCAACCTCTGCTCTCTCACCATCCCCACAACCACTGCTCTCTCAACGCAGTTCCCCACAGCCACTGCTCTCTCACCCAGTCCCCACAACCTCTGCTGTCGCACTCACCCATTCCCACAACACAGCTCTCTCACTCATTCTTCACAACCACTGATGTCTCACTCACCCAGCCATCCCACAACCACTGCTGTCTCACTCAGCTCCCACAACCACTGCTCTCTCACTTCATCTCACAACCACTGCTGTCTCATTGTCAAACTCCCAAACCCATTTCCCACAAACCACTGCTGTCCTCATTCACCCAGTCCCACAACCACTGCTGACTCACTCAGCTCACCACAACCACAGCTCTCTCACCTTCACTGCCCACAACCACTGCTCTCTCACCCAGTCCCACAACCACTGCTCTCTCACTCACTCCCACAACAACTGCTCTCTCAGTCCCACAACCACTGCTCTCTCACTCACTCACCACAACAACTGCTCTCTCAGTCCCAACAAACCAATGCCTCTCTTCACCTCATTTCCCCACAACCACTGCTCCTCACCCAGTCCCACAACCACTGCTCTCTCACCAGTCCCACAACCACTGCTCTCACACCCATCCCTCGAACACCACTGCCTCTCACCCAGTCCCACAACCCTGCTCTCACACCCAGTCCCCCCACAACCACTGCTCTCTCACTCAGTCCCACAACCACTGCTTCTCACCCCCAGTCCCACAACCACTGCTCTCTCACCCACCAGGTCACAACCACTGCTCTCTCACTCAGTCCCACAACCACTGCTCTCTCACTCAGTCCCACAACCACTGCTCTCTCACTCAGTCCCACAACCACTGCTCTCTCACCCAGTCCCACAACCACTGCTCTCTCACTCAGTCCCACAACCACTGCTCTCTCACTCAGTCCCACAACCACTGCTCTCTCACCCAGTCCCACAAGCACTGCTCTCTCACTCAGTCCCACAACCACTGCTCTCTCACTCAGTCCCACAACCACTGCTCTCTCTCACCCAGTCCCAAAACCACTGCTCCTCTACCCAGTCCCAACAACCACATCTCTTCTCACTCAGTTCCCCACAACCACTGCTCTCTTTCACTCAGTCCCACTACCACTGCGTCTCCCCCTCGCTCCAGTTCCCAAAACCACTGCTCTCTTCACTCAGTCCCACAACCACTGCTCTCTCAACCCAGTCACCCACAACCATCTGCTCCTCGTCACTCAGTCCCACTACCACTGCTCTCTCACGCCAGTCCCACAACCACAGCTCTCTCACTTCAGTTTCCCACAACCACGGCTCTCTCACCATCCCCACAACCACTGCTGTCTCCACTCGCCCCAGTCCCAAAACCACTGCTCTCAACACACATCCCACAACCACTGCTCGCTCACCCAGTCCACAACCACAGCTCTCTCACCCAGTTCCCACAACCACAGCTCCTCCCTCAGTCGCCACAACCACAGCTCTCTCACTCGTCCCACAACACGCTGTCTCACACGCCCAGTCCAAACCAATGCTCTCATCACCCAGTCCCACAACCACTGCTCTCCATCCAACCCAGTCCCCACAACCACTGCTCTCATCACTCAGTCCCACAACCACTGCTCTCGCACTCCAGTCCCACAACCCTGCTGTTCTCACTCGCCCGTCCCACACCACTGCTCTCTCACTCAGTCCCCAACACAGCTCTCTCACCATCAGTCCCACAACCTCTGCCAGTCTCACTCTCGCCCAGTCCCAAAAACCACTGCTCTCTCACCCAGTCCCACAACCACTGCTCTCTCACCCAGTCCCACAACCACTGCAGTCTCACTCACTCAGTCCCACAACCACTGCTCTCTCACTCAGTCCCACAACCACTGCTCTCTCACCAGTCCGCACTACCACTGCTGTCCACTCACACCAATCCACAACCCACTGCTCTCTCACTTCAGTCCCACAACCAACCACTGCTCTCTCAACTCAGTCCCCAACCACTGCTGTCCTCACTCGCCCGTCCCACAACCAACAGCTCTCTCACTCAGTCTCCACAACCACTGCACTCTCACCCAGTCCCACACCACTGCTGTCCCCTCACTCGCCAGTCCCAAAACACTGCTTCTCACTCAGTCCCACAATCACTGCTCTCCACCCCAGACCCACAACCACTGCTGTCTCACTCAGTCCCACAACCACTGCTCTCTCACCCAGTCCCACAACCACTGCTCTCACACTCAGTCCCACAACGCACTGCGGCTCACTCAGTCCCACAACCACTGCTCTCTCACTCAGTCCCACAACCACTGCTCTCTCACTCAGTCCCACAACCACTGCTCTCTCACTCAGTCCCACAACCACAGCTGCTACTCTCCCTCAGCACACAACCACTGCCTCTCACTCAATCCCACAACCACTCCTCTCACTCAGTCCACAACCACTGCTCTCTCACTCATCCCACAACCAACTGCTCTTCATCACTCAGTCCACAAACCACAGCTCACCTCACTCAGTCCCACAACCACTGCTCTCATCCACTCCAGTCCCACAACCACTGCTCTCTCACTCAGTCACCACAAACCACTGCTCTCTTCACGCAGTCACACAACCACGTCTCCTCTCACACAGTCTCCACAACCACTGCTCTCATCACTCAGTCCCACAACCACTGCAGTCTCACACTCAGTCCCACAACCACTTCTCTCCTCCCTCACTGCCAGTCCCACAACCACCACTGCTGTCTCACTCACCCAGTCCCACAACCACTGCTCTCTCACTCACCCAGTCCCACAACCACTGCTGTCTCACTCAGTCCCACAACCACTGCTCTCTCACTCATCACCCATTCCCACAAACCCCTGCTTGTGCTCACTCATCCCCCACAACACTGCTCTCTCACGCTCACTCCGTCCCACAACCACTGCTGTCTCACTCAGTCCCACAACCACTGCTCTCTCACTCACCCAGTCCCACAACCACTGCTGTCTCACTCAGTCCCACAACCACTGCTGTCTCACTCACCCAGTCCCACAACCACTGCTGTCTCACTCAGTCCCACAACCACTGCTCTCTCACTCAGTCCACTAACCACTTGACTCTCACTAAGTCCACAACCACTGCTCTCATCACTCACAGTCCAATCCCACAACCGCTGCTGTCTCACTCACTCAGTCCCACAACCACTGCTCTCTCACTCAGTCCCACAACCACTGCTCTCTCACTCAGTCCCACAACCACTGCTCTCTCACTCAGTCCCACAACCACTGCTCTCTCACTCAGTCCCACAACCACTGCTCTCTCACTCAGTCCCACAACCGCTGCTCTCTCACTCAGTCCCACAACCACTGCTCTCTCACTCAGTCCCACAACCACTGCTATCTCACTCAGTCCCACAACCACTGCTCTCTCACTCAGTCCCACAACCACTGCTCTCTCACTCACCCAATCCCACAACCGCTGCTGTCTCACTCACCCAGTCCCACGACCACTGCTCTCTCACTCAGTCCCACAACCACTGCTCCTCGTCCATTCAGTCCCACAACCCACTTCTTCTCGCTCACTCCCTCCCACAACCTCTAACTCTCCTCACTCAGTCCCACAACCGCTGCTCTCTCACTCAGGCCCCACAACCTCTGCTCTCGCACTGACAGTCACCACAACCACTGCTCTCTCACTCAGTCAGCTACAACCACTGCTCTCTCACTCATCCCACAACCACTGCTCTCCCACTCATCCCACAACCGTGCTCTCCTCACTCAGTCCCCACCACTGCTCTCTCACTCATTCCCACAACCACTGCTCACTCACTCAGGTTCCCACAACACTGCTCTCTCAATCAGTCCCACTACCACGCTCTCTCTAACTCAGTTCCCACAAACACTACTCTACTCTCTCACTCCATCCACAACCACTGCTCTCATCACTCAGTCCCACAACCACAGCTCTCTCACACAGTCCACAAACCACTGCTCTCTCACTCAGCTCCCCACAACCACTACCTTCACTCAGTCCCCACAACCACAGCTCTCACTCCAGTCCCACAACCACTGCTCTCTCAATCAGTCCCACAAACCACAGCTCTCTCACTCAGTCCCCACAACCACTACTCTCTCACTCAGTCCCACAACCACTGCTCTCTCACTCATCCCACAAACCCACTGCTCTCACTCAGTCCCACAACCAGCTGCTCTCTCAAATCAGTCCCACAAACCACTGCTCTCTCACCTCAGTCCCAACAACCACTGCTCTCTCACTCAGTCCACAACACGAGTCGAAACGTCTCTCACATCCAGTCCCACAACCACTGCACTCTCACTCATTCCAACAAACACTGCTATCTCACTCAGTCCCACAACACACTGCTCTCACTCAGTCCCCACAACCACTACGTCACTCACTCAGTTCCCCACAAACCACTGCTCTCTCACTCAGTCACACAAACCCTACTCTCTCACCAGTCCCCAACAACCACTACTCCTCTCACTCAGACCGCCAACAACACACTGCTGCTCACGCCCACACCAGCCCACAACCCTTGCTCCTCTCACTCAGTCCCACTACAACGCTCTCTTCACCCATTTCCACAACACACGCTCTCTCACCCAGTCCACAACCACTGTCATCTCACTCAGTCCCCACAACCACTGCTCTCTCACTCAGTCCCACACCACTGCTGTCTCACTCACCCAGTCCCACAACCCATGCTCACTCACTCATCCCACAACCACTGCTGTCTCACTCACACCAGTCCCACAACCACGCTGTCTCACACACTCGTCCCACAACTCACTGCTCACCTCACACCATCCACAAACCACTGCTGTCTCACCTCACACCATTCCCACAACCCTGCTCCTCTCTCAATCCCACAACCACTGCTGTCTCACTCTACCCAGTCCCACAACCAATGCTCTCTCACTCAGTCCCACAACCACTCCCTGGCTCTCTCACTCAGTCCCCACAACTCACTTGCTCCTCTCACTCAGTCCCCACAACCACTGCTGTCTCACTCACCCAGTCCCACAACCACTGCTGTCTCACTCACCCAGTCCCACAACCACTGCTCTCTCACTCAGTCCCACAACCACTACTCTCACACTCATGTCCCCACACCACTGCTGTCTCACTCACCCAGTCCCACAACCACTTGCTCTCAGCAGCTCAGTCCACAACCACTACTCTCTCACTCAGTCCCACAACCACTAACACTGCTTCCTCACTCACTCCAGTCCCACAACCACTGCTCTCTCACTCAGGTCCCACAACCACTACTCCTCTCACCAAGTCCCCACAACCACTGCTGTCTCACTCACCAGTCCCCACAACATTCTGCTGTCTCACTCACCATCACACAACCACTGCGCCTCACCCAGTCCCACAACCACTGCTCTCTCACTCAGTCCCACAACCACTGCTGTCTCACTCACCCAGTCCCACAACCACTGCTCTCTCACTCAGTCCCACAACCCCTGCTTGCTGTCCTCACTCACGACCAGTACCCACAACCACTGCTGTCTCCTGCACCCAGTCCCACAACCACTTGCTCTCTCACTCAGTTCCCACAACTCACTGCTGTCTCACGTCACCCGTCCACGACACCGCTCTCTCACTCGGTCCCACAACCACTATCTTACGCAGTCCCACAACCACTGCTCCTCGTCTCTCAGTCCCACAAGCACTACTCTCATTCACCTCAGTTCCCACAAAACCACTGCTCTCCACTCCAGTCCCCACAACGCACTTGCTATCTCACTCAGTCTCACAACCACTCTTCTCACTCATAC
This sequence comes from Cherax quadricarinatus, assembly GCF_026875155.1. NCBI lineage: Eukaryota > Metazoa > Arthropoda > Malacostraca > Decapoda > Parastacidae > Cherax > Cherax quadricarinatus. Next base: position 35,532,988 of record NC_069430.1, on the reverse strand, counting down.
CCACAACTCACTGCCTCATCACACAGTCCCACAACCACTGGCTTTCTCCTTCATTCGCCACAACCACTGCTCTCTCACATCAGTCTCATCACAACCACAGCTTTCTCACTCAGTCCCACAACCACTGCTCTCTCACTTCAGGTCCCACAAACCACTATCTCACTCACTCCACGACCACTGCTCTCTCATCCTCATCCCACAACCACTTGCTTTCTCTCTCATTCAGTCCCCACACCCACAGCCTCTCTCACTCATTCCTCACACCACTGCTTTCTCACTCAGACCCACAACCACTGCCTCTCACCCACTCAGTCCCACAACCACTGCTCTCTCACTCAGTCCGCCACAAACCACGTCGTTGCTTGTCTTCACACGGCCCAGTCCCAAGAACGACTGATCTCTCACCCAGTCCCCCACAACACTGCTCTCTCACCGCATCCCACAACCAAGGCTCTCTCACTCAGGGCCCACAACCACTGCTCTCTCACTCCAGTATCCCACAACCACTGCTGTCTCACTCCGCCCAGTCCCACAAACCACAGCTCACTTCACTCAGTCCGCACCACCACTGCTCTCGTCACTCATATCCCACAACCACTGCTGTCTTCACTCGCCCAGTCCCAAAACCACTGCTCTCTCTCCCAGCCCCCCAACCACTACTCTGCTCATCACCCAGTTCCCACAACACTGCTCACTCACCTCTTCCCACAACCACTGCTCCATTGTCACTCAGTCCCACAACACTGCTCTCTCACCCCAGTCCCACTAAACCACTTGCGGTCTCACTCACCCAGTCCCACAACCACTGCTCTCTCACTCAGTCCCACAACCACTGCTCTCTCACTCAGTCCCACAACCACTGCTGTCTCACTCGCCCAGTCCCACAACCACTGCTCTCTCACTCAGTCCCACAACCACTGCTCTCTCACCCAGTCCCACAACCACTGCTGTCTCACATCGCCCACCCAAAACAGCTGCTTCCTCTCACTCAGTCCCACCAATCACTGCTCTCTCCACACCAGCCCCACACCACTGCTGTCCACTCAGTCCCACAACCACTGCTCTCTCACTCATCCCACCTACCACTGCTCTCTCACTCAGTTCCCCACAACCACGCTGGTATCACACAGTCCCACAACCACTGCTCTCTCACTCAGTCCCCCAACCAACTGCTCTCTTCACTCAGATCCCACAACCACTGCTCCTCCTCACAACAGGTCCCCACAACCAATGCTCTCTCACTCCGTCCCACAAACCACTGCTCTCGTCAACTCAGTCCACCACCACAGCTCCTCTCACACAGTCCCCACAACCACTGCTCTCTTCACTCAGTCCCACAACCACTGCTCGCTGTCACTCATATCCCACAACCACTGCTCTCTCCCTCAGTCCCACAACCACTGCTCTCTCGACTCAGTCCCACAACCCACTGCTTCTCTTCACTCAGATCCCACAACCACAGCTCTCTCACTCAGTCCCCACAAACCACTGCTCTCTCACTTCAGACCTCACAACACACTGCTCTCTCACTTCAGTCCACAACCACGCTGTCACACCAGACCCACAACCACTGCCTCTCTCACTCACTCCAGTCCCACAACCCACTGCTGTCTCACTCAACCCAGTCCCACAACCACTGCTCTATCACTCACTCCAGTCCCCACAACCACTGCTGTCTCACCTCAGTCTCCCACAACCACTGCTCTCTCACTCACACATCCCCCACAACCACAGCTGTCTCACTCAGTCCCAGTGCAACCACTGCTCTCTCACTCACCCAGTCCCACAACCACAGCTGCTCACATCAGTCCCACAACCACTGCTCTCTTGTCCTCACTCACCCAGTCCCACAACCACTGCTTGTCTCACTCATTCCCCACAACCACTGCTTCTAACTCACCCAGTCCCACAAACCACTTCTGTCTCACTCAGACCCACAAACCACTGCCTCTCACTCAGACCCATCAACCACTGTCCACTTCACTAATCCTCACAAACCACTGCTCTTCTCACTCAATCACCCCAATCCCTCACAACCGCAGCTGTCCAGCTTCACTCAGTCCACAACCATGCACTCTCAATCAGTCCCACAACCACTGCTCTCTCACATCAATCCCACAACCACGGCTCCTCTCACTTCAGTCCCACAACCACTGCTATCCTCACTCATCCACAACCACTCTCTCTCCTCAGTCCCACATCCGCCTGCTCTCTCCCACAGTCCCACAACCACATGCTCCTCACTACAGTCCCACAACCACTGCTATCTCACTCAATTCCCTCCACAACCACTGCTCGCTTCACTCAGTCCACAAACCACTGCTCTCTCACTTCAACCCAATCCCACACCGCTGTCTGTCAAACTCACCCAGTCCCCAAGACCACTGACTCTCTCACTCAGTCCACAACCACTGCTCTCGTCACTCAGTCCCACACCCACTGCTCTCTTCACTCAGTCCCACAACCACAACTCACCTCACTCAGTCCCGTCAACCGCTGTCTCTCAACTCAGATCCCACATGACCACTGCTCCTTCACTCAGTCCACACAACCACTGCTCTCTCACTCAGTCCCACAACCACTGCTCTCATCACTTCTAAGTTCCCCACAACCTACTGCTCTCCATCACTCATCCCACAACCACTGCTCTCGGGTCACTCATCCCACAACCACTGCTCTCTCACTCATTCCACAACCACTGGCTCTCTCCTCACGCCAATCCCACAACCTCTGCAGTCTCACTCAACAAGTCCCCCGACCACTGCTCACATCACTCATTCCCACAACCACTGCACTCTCACTCAGTCCCACAACCACTGCTCTCTCACACAGTCCCACACCACTACTCTCTCCACCAGGTCCCACAACCGCTGCTCTCATCACCATACCAACAACCCAGCATCTCTCACTCATTCCCACGACAATGCCTCTCACTCAGTTTTTCCAACAACCACTGCTCTCTCACTCAGTCCCCAACAACCACTGCTCTCTCACTCATCCCGAACAAACACTGCTCTCTCACTCTGTCCCACACCCACTGCCTCTCACTCAGGTCCCCACAACCGCTGCTTCTCTCACTCATCCCACAACCACTGCTCTCTCACTTCAGTCCCACAACCACTGCTTCTCTCACTCAGGACCCACAACCACTGCACTCTCACTCAGTCGCCACAACCACTGGCTCTCTCCACTCAGTCCCACAACCACACTCTCTCACTCAGCAGACCCACAACCACTGCCTTCTCAACTCAGTCCCCCAACCCTGCTCTCTCACTCATTCCCACAACCACTGCTCTCATCACACCGTCCCCCCAACCACAAACTCTCTCACTCAGGTCCTCCCCCACCACAGCTCTCACTCATACCCCACAACACTTTGCTCTCTTCTCAATCAGCCCACACCCTGCTCTCTCACTCAGTCCCACAACCACTACTTCTCTCTACTCAGTCCCACAACCACTGTCTCTCTCACATCCATCCCACAACCACTGCTCTCACTCAGTCCCACAACCACTGCTCTCTCACTCAGTCCCACAACCACTGCTCTCTCACTCAGTCCCACAACCACTGCTCTCTCACTCAGTCCCACAACCACTGCTCTCTCACTCAGTCCCACAACCACAGCTCTCCCACTTCAGTCCCCACAACCACTGCTATCTCACTCAGATCCCCCACAACCCCTGCTCTCAAGACACACAGTCCACAACCATTTTCTACTCTCTCACCACAGTCCACAACTCACTGCTCACCTCACTTCAGTCCCCCACAACCCATACTCTCTCACTCAGTCCCAACAACCACCTACTACACCTCTCACTCATACCACAACCACTGCTGTCTCACTCACCCAGTCCCACAACCACTGCTCTCTCACTCAGTCCCACAACCACTGCTCTCTCACCCAGTCCCACAACCACTGCTCTCTCACCCAGTCCCACAACCACTGCTCTCTCACTCAGTCCCACAACCACTGCTCTCTCACTCAGTCCCACAACCACTGCTGTCTCACTCACCCAGTCCCACAACCACTGCTCTCTCACTCAGTCCCACAACCACTGCTGTCTCACTCACCCAGTCCCACAACCACTGCTGTCTCACTCACCCAGTCCCACAACCACTGCTCACTCCACCCAGGCCAGTCCCACAACCACTGCTTCTCACTCACCCAGACCCCACCACTGCTCTTCTCACTCAGTCCTCCACAACCACTCGGTCTCACTCACCCATCCGCACAACCACTTGCCTCTCACTGGCAGTCCCACAACCACTGCTTCTCTCACTCTTCAGTCCCACAACCACTGCTCCTCGTCACTCAGTCCCACAACCACTTGCAGTCCACTCACCCAGGCCCCACAACCACTGGCTGTCTCACTCACAACAGTCCACAACCACTGCTCTCTCACTCATCCCACAACCACAACTCTCTCACTCAGGTCCCACAACACTCTGTCTCACTCAACCCATCCCACAACCACAGCTCTCAGTCACCATCCCACAACCACTACCACTCACTCATCCACACCACTCTGTCTTCACTCACCCAAGTCCCACACCACTGCTCTCTCACTCAGTCCACAACCACTACTCTCTTCACTCAGGTCCCACAACCACTGCTGTCTCACTCACCCATTCCGCACAACTCACTGCTGTCTCACACACCAGTCCCACAACACTGCTCCTCACCCATTTATTCCACAACCACTCTCTCCGGTCCACATCCAGTCCCACAACCACTGCTGTCTCACCTCACCCAGTCCCCACAGACCACTGCTCTTCTCACACTGGGTCACTCGTCCCACAACCACTGCAGTCACACTCACCCAGTCCCACAACCACTGCTGACCTCACTCACCCAGTTCCCACCACACTGCTCTCTCACTCGTTAGTCCCACACCACTGCAGTCTCACTGCACCCAGTCCCACGACCCACCGCTCTCACACACGGTCCCACAACCAATATCTTACTCAGTCCCACAACCACAGCTCTCTCTCTATTCAGTCCCCACAAGCACTACTCTCTCACCAGTCCCACAACCACTGCTCTCTCACTCACTCAGTCCCCACAACCACTGCTATCTCACACAGTCTCACAACCACTGCTTTCTCACTCGTCCCACAACCACTGCTCTCCACACCTCAGTCCCCACAAACACTCTTTCTCGATTACAGAGTCCCACAACCACTCTGCTCTCTCACTCAGTCTCACAACCACTGCTTTCTCACTCAGTCCCACAACCACTGCTCTCTCACTCAGTCCCACAACCACTATCTCACTCAGTCCCACGACCACTGCTCTCTCACTCAGTCCCACAACCACTGCTTTCTCATTCAGTCCCACAACCACTGCTCTCTCACTCAGTCTCACAACCACTGCTTTCTCACTCAGTCCCACAACCACTGCTCTCTCACCTCAGTCCCAAAACCACAACTTCTCACTCAGTCCCCACAAACTACTGCATCTCATCAAAGTCCCCCACAACCACTATCTACCATTTCCCACAACCCCTGCTCTCTCACTCACCCAGTCCCACAACCACTGATGTCTCACTAAGTCCCACAACCACTGCTCTCTCACTCACCCAGTCCCACAACCACTTTGTTTTCTAAACTCCGATTACGTTTATCCATTATCATCCCTTTTCTTAACGTGATTTTACAAGATGTAATTTAATGAGGAGCTGCTGATGACTAGCTCTTTGGCTCACAGAAAATCCTTTTGAAGTGATTGGTGGGAGTGAGTGGAGGCTTGGCGGCAACCTGGCCCTTCTGGATTGGCCGCTATTCATCACTCTCTTGCCGCCTCATTGGCTGTCATTGATGATTCTTCTACTTGATTGGTTCTGATCGATTCCTCTGTACTCCAGCCGGTCCTGACGAATATGGCGATGCCAAGAAATACCGACACTGTCTGGAATTGATGCTGGCACAGCCTTTGCAGGTACCTGTGTCTGGAGCCCACTGTCTGTGCCTCCACTCCAACAAGGCTCCGACATGTGCAGTATTTTTTTGCTATTTCTCATCATATTTTTTTTCTGCTTCCTGGTACTAAAGAATCTCTCGTCATTGAGTGATTAATACTACAACTTTTAGTTTCTCATAGTTTGTGGAGTTTGTACCTCCTGGTTCCTTTCGAATGGCATGCAGGACAGTTTGTATTATAGCTTTGTTTTTCTTGTACTGAAGTGCTCTATAAACACATTTCAAGGTGAGAGTTTGCAGGAGGTAAAACGACGCGCTCCTCTGGTCAGGATACCACATTGTGTTGGGTTTTCAAAACTATATGTTCCGTTCGTTTTTCTAGCCATTCTCTTGTCTACAGATGACCCAAACATAGAATTTGCATCTAGGGTTTTGTGGAGACTGGGTTGTCGAATGGTGTGTCTAGATCTTCACCTGCACCAGCACCATCTTCAGTAACAGCACCCGCAACACCAGCTGTTTGCAGAACTGTTCCAACACTGTTCAAAAGCAGCATCTGAGCCAGCAACAGTACCAGCTGAAACACTGTTCTGGATTTCTAACTTTGTATTCTTTTATTCAGAAACACCAAAACCAACAGTATCAGCTGTTTTACATTTATAGATCTGTATCAACACCATCTTCGAAAACAGTACTAAGTGAAGCACTATTTCTCAACACTAAGTCAGCCCTACTTGCGGTGTTCTGCATTTGTGTTTCTTTCCCGTTTCAAATTCAAATTAAAAATTCAAATTTTTATTTTTTTTGTGTGTTACAAAAATAACATAGTTTACGTGCAATAAGACATTGGTAGGCACAAGAGAAATCGACTATTATGCATAGTGTTCCTGGCATTTGTGCTCCTCTGTGACTGTACTGCTGGCACACCTGTGCTGTGTTGTATGTGTGTTTCTTTTCTGCCTGTTATGAGTGTTTCTAACTCCCGCTTATGTTAATGTGCCTCTGCCTCTGTGCGCCATCCCGTACTTCTCTTATTTCTTCACTTTCCCAAGTCTTATATAGATGTGGTAACTTCTCCAGTAAGGATACGCACGCGCGTGTGTACGTGTGTGTGTGTGTGTGTGTACTCACCTAGTTGAGGTTGCAGGGGTCGATTCCAAGCTCCTGGCCCTGCCTCTTCACTGGTCGCTACTAGGTCACTCTCCCTGAACCGTGTGCTTTATCATACCTCTGCTTAAAGCTATGCATGAATCCTGCCTCCACTACATCGCTTCCCAAACTGTTCCACTTCCTGACTACTCTGTAGCTGAAGAAATACTTCCTAACATCCCTGTGATTCATCTGTGTCTTCAACTTCCAACTGTGTCCCCTTGTTGCTGTGTCCCATCTCTGGAACATCCATGTGTGTGTGTGTGTGTGTGTGTGTGTGTGTGTGTGTGTGTGTGTTGTGTGTGTGTGTGTGTGTGTGGGTGTGTGGGTGTGTGTGTGGGTGTGTGTGTGTGTGTGTGTGTGTGTGTGTGTGTGTGTGTGTGTGGTGTGTGTGTGTGTGTGTGTGTGTGTGTGTGTGTGTGTGTGTGTGTGTTACTGTCATTCACTACTTATGTGACATTTACCTCCGTTTCTTTTATCATTCAGATCCAGAATCACTTGTTTCATTATCATTGCTGGAGATGAAGATGTCGACACAAGACGCCTGTCCTGACACACACACCAGTACATTCCACTATTTTTGTGGTAACTCACTGTTACTCTGCAGACAGCTTTTAATCATGATTGTTAGTTTCCCAGTGATTGGCTTTAATGAGTCTTATGAATACAGTTTAAGTGACAACAATTATGCTGGTAACTTCTAGTGACTCCTGGAGACATCTGGTGCACAGATGTGCAGAGACGTCAGAGAGACAGTATAGACGGTGATTACTACATGGAGGCGTCTACCTGGAGGGTGTTCCGGGTTCAACGCCCCCGCGGGCCAGTCCTTGACCAGGCTTGCCGGTGGATTAGGGCCTGATCAACCAGGCTGTTACTGCTGGCCGCACGTACTCCAACGTACGAACCACAGCCCGGCTGATCGGGTACTGACTTTAGGTATCAGTCCAGCTCTCTCTTGAAGGAAGCCAGGGGTCTATTGGTAATTCCCCTTATGGCTGATGGGAGGCTGTTGAACAGTCTTGGACCCCGGACACTTATTATGTTTTCTCTTAGTGTACTAATGGCACCCCTATTTTTCATTGGGGGTATGTTGCAGCGTCTGTCCAGTCTTTAGCTTTCGTAGGGAGTGATTTTTGTGTGCAGATTTGGGACCAGTCCCTCTAGGATTTTCCAGGTGTAGATTATGATGCATCTCTCTGGCCTGCGCTCCAGTGAGTACAAGTCAAGTGCTTCCAAGCGTTCCCAGTAGTTAAGGTGTTTGGTGGAACTTATATGTGCAGTAAAGGTTCTCTGTACATTCTCTAGATCTGCAATTTCACCTGCCTTGAATACAGATGTTAGTGTACAGCAGTACTTTAGCCTAGAAAGAACCAGTGATTTAAAAAGGATCATCATTGGCTTGGCATCCCTTGTTTTGAAGATTCTCATTATCCATCCTGTCATTTTCCTAGTAGATGTGAAAGTGACACTGTTGTGATCCTTAAAGGTAAGATTCTCTGACATTATCACTCGCAAGTCCTTCATACTTTTCCGGTCTGTTGTGTAATTAGAATTTGTAGTATATTCAGTTGTACCATCTTCCCAACTATTTTACATGTTATTCTTTATGTATCTACTAAGCAGTTCGCGCTGATATAAGGTTGGGGAAAAAAGTTAAGAGAGCGTCAAGCACCGGAGACTTGTGTCAGCACAACCCAGGGTGTTTATGGCACCCGGGTAAGTGGGAGTGTATAGTAAGTTTGGTCCAGCTGGCCACACTTCTCAATAATTACACTTGACTGCTTCACTCCTCATACACTGTGTACTTGGCAGTATGATCAACAACATTAACAGGTTCATCTCAACGTTATGTACTGCATTTTTACATTTACCTCATTCATGTCTTAATTTGACATAGGTTGATGCCGACCGTTTATTATAGCGGGAAGTTGGCGGCGGCGGCGACCACCCACCACTAACTCATTATGTTACAGTTTTCCTTGTGTATTCTTTTTCACTTCAGATAATTTGCTTTGTCTCGCAGGTTTTTTCATTGGCTTTATACTGATGACATTGACTTCACTGACTTCCTCACTTGTTTCTGTATTGTCGTAATTTATTTAAAGGCATGCATTTCCTTGAATCAACCTGGAGGTTGTTGGGGGGGTCAAGGCCCCGGTCCTCCACCACACCTCCCGATGGATCAACCAACGTGCTTCCTAACACAGTATTTCAAGGCGCCAGTTTCTTGCCGCTATCAGTATAGTTGACTTTTTTTCTACCTAGAATCCCCGTGATTATTTCAGGAGCTTCAGTGCAGCCATTCACGACATTATTGTCACTTGTCACCGCTGTGATACGCCATAGTCCGAAGCTGCCGGAGCCGGACACACACGCCCTCCCTTCCCTCCCTCAGTGGTGAGGAAAACTCTCGAAGCTCATCAAAGGTATTCCCGCCCCGCCCCACATCCCACATTTGCATCGGAATATTAATCATGTGTTTGGTCTAGAATTGTGAATGTTTATTACCCACGAGGTCCCAGTTTACTGGTGTTCTACATATTCATCACTCATTCATATTTAACACTTTTTCATTTTTACTGTTTCGTGATATATATATATATTTTATATATATATATATATATATATATATATATATTATATATATATATAATATATAAACAGTATAATCACAGACAGACGATCTTAATGCAAGACAAGCCGCGGGAAAATAGAAAACATTAACTCAAGATCTTTCACACTCGTGCTTCGTCAGGAGCTATGTAATTTTCCAAGACTTGCAACAGATAAGTTGAGGAAACGTTATCTCAAAGGTAAAGTAGCGTGTGCTGACGCTGGTCCATCCTGCCGCAGAGAGAGAGAGAGAGAGGGAGATAGGCGCCAGTCAACACCCCCCGCCTCCCACACACACATCATGTCCCCTCACCTCTTATGTGGTGTAGGATTGTGAATAGATGCAGTTTTGGACTGACTATTGTCAGTCCAAGACTGAAATCTATTCACATTCAACTAGTCTATTTCCATTATGAAATGTTAACCTATGCTAAGTGGCTGATGGGGAGTAATTATGTTGGCTGATGTTTCTTTCAAAGAACACAGCAATACAAATGTCACGACAGCCAGGAAGATGACGGGGTGGATAATGAGAACTTTAAAAAAAGTGGAAATAGTACCAGTGGTGACACTTTTCAGATTTATTGTGCTCTTTCGTTTGGAATATTGTTCACTGTTGATGGCCCCGTTCGAGACAGGAGAGATATTGCTGTAACAAGTACAGACATCATCTACGGCCGCAGAGAGCCAATAAAACAATTAAATTCCTGGGAATGCCTTAAAGTCTTAAGTACGTACTTACTGAAGAGAAAGAGATGCATGATAATATGTTTCTGGAAAGTACTTGTGAGCCTTGTACCAAAACTGCAAACTGACATAACATACTGGAGCAAGAGATATGAGAAGAATTGCAAAATAAGCCTACTGAAAAGCAAGGGTGCAGTAGGTACAATAAGAAAGCACTAAATCACTGTCTGTGGCATCGGACTATTCAACATCTTACCAAAAGATATCAAGCTGTAATGGATATGTGAGCCAGCTGGCCGCCAGCAACAAGCCTGGTAGACCAGGCAAGCACCAGGCGAGCCTGGTCCAAGACCCGGGCACCGGGAGTAAAAAAAATCGCGAAACTTATTAAAGGTATAGCGAAGTTGATGTTAATCTTTTTGCTTGGCCTCACCTGTGTACCGTGTGTGTGATACACTGGGCAGGCGCACCTGTGTACCGTGTGTGTGATACACTGGGCAGGCGCACCTGTTACATGTTGTGATACACTGGGCAGGCGCACCTGTGTACCGTGTGTGTGATACACTGGGCAGGCGCACCTGTGTACCATGTGTGTGATACACTGGGCAGGCACACCTGTGTACCGTGTGTGTGATACACTGGGCAGGCGCACCTCTCATCCAGCAGCTGGCAGGGAGTCACGATAGCAGGGAAGAAGCAAGGAAAACGAATAAGTGAGAGTAGGAGCAAAGATGGGATGGAGAGAATGTAAGATATTGAGATAAAGGAAAAGTAGGGAGAAATAGAATGTGTGTATGTGTGTGTGTGTGTGTGTACTCACCTATTTGTACTCACCTATTTGTGGTGCAGGGGTCGAGTCCATCCGGGCCCCCGCCTTTCCCCCGGTTGTATGGGCCCCTCTCTCCCGTCCAGGCTTTTCAAACTCGCTTAAAAACTGTTTGGTTCCTGTCCACTCGTCATTTTCTAGGCTTTCCACTGCTTACAACTCTATGAAGAAGAAATATTTCCCTCTATCTCTCTGACTCATTTGTGTCTTCAACTTCCAATTGTGGCCTCTTGTTTCTGTGTTCCCTCCCTGGAACATCCTGTCTTTGTCCACCGGTTTTTTCCACGCAGTTTTTTAATGTCTTTATCATTTCCCCTGACCCTCCTGCCTCCGGTCGTCAGGCCGATTTCCTTAAAATCTTTCTTTGGGAAATTTCCCCTTTCTGGAACAACCTTGTCGAAAACCCCTTTTACTTTCTCTAGTTTTTGCGTGAGTGTGTGTGTGTTGTGTTTGGTGTATGTGTGTGTGTGTGGGGTTGTGTGGTGTGTGTGTGTATGTATATATGTGTTATATATGTGGTGTGTTAGTACTAAAGTACTCCGGGCTTTTGTAATGATCACGGAAAGATAGAGGGGATGATAGCGGAGAGAAAAATAAAGGAGAAGGAGGCAATAAGGGAAGGAGGGAAAGAAAGGGCAAAGAGAGGGAGAAAAGGGAGAGGGTTGTAGGGGGAAGACAGCTGGAACAGTACCATTTTTAACACTGTTTTGGGGCGTGCCCCGTGAATTCCCTGGTGCGGGATGTCTCCCCCCTTCCCTCCCCACCCATCCACCCTTCCCCCTATATCCACTCTCTCTTTCTTTTTCCTCTCTCTCTTTTCTCTTCTCTCTCTTCCTCTCTTCTTCCCTTTCCCCCCTTCCCTCTCTCTCCTTCCCCTCTCTCCTTTCCCTTCAAATCTATCCATTCATCATTTATTCCCTTTTCCCTATTATCGTTGCTCTTGCTGCAGACATAACGTGGTACTCCCCACAGTGGATCAAATTTTGATGTACAGAAAAATCCCCAGGGGGACATGCGGGGCACCACCACGTGTACACACATTGTGTACTTAACATGCAGACAGTCGCAGCGGCGAGTCATACACATCAAAATGTAGACAGGCGAGTACATACACATGCAGACGTTGCAGACAGGCGGTCATAACATCAAACAGTCGAAGACAGGCGATAATCACATGCAACAGTCGTAGACAGGCGGTACATACACTACAGTAAAAAGGAAAAAGAGTTTTTGGGGATAGAGAAAGTAAAATAAAGCCACTGTAAAGTGTGTTAATGTCTGTATTTTACAGTCTTTACTACTGTAACCCTTTAAAAATTTGAAGTAGTTCTTACCACGTGAGTTGTTCATTTAGTGTGGGGGGGGCCCAGTTGCAGCGACTGTTGTTATTTAAACATCCACCGATGGCCATGGCTTCAAATTTTATTTAACACCCCGGGGGATGTGCTTCATAATTTTAGTTAAATCCACACGTGGCCATGTGCTTCATAATTTTATTTTTAAATCCACACGATGGGCTGTGTTTCATGAGTTAGTTAACATCCACACGGGGGCATGTGCTTCAAATGTTAGTTAACATCCCACGAGGGCATGTGCTTCATGATGTTAGTTACCCCCAACGATGGCCATGTGTTTAATGTTAGTTAACATCCCACGAGGGCATGTCCTTCATATTTTTGAAACATCCCCCGGGGCATGTGCTTCATGATTTTAGTTACCCCCAACACGAGGGGCATGTGCTTTAATTTTATTTAAACTCCCACGATGGGAGTGCTTCAGGGTTTTTATTAAATCCACAGATGGGCATGTGCTTCATGAGTTAGTTACCATCCACCGGGGGGATGTGTTTCATAATGTTATTTAAACACCCACACGATGGGCTGTGCTTCATGATGTTAATTAAATCCACCGATGGGCATTGCTTCATGTTTAGTTAAACATCCACACGATGGGCTGTGCTTCATATGTTTTTAAAAAACACACGATGGGATTGTTTCATGATGTTGTTAACACCCCACGAGGGCATGTGCTTCATAATTTATTTACCATCCACACGATGGGATGTGCTTATAGTTAGTTAACATCCCACGATGGGCATGTGCTTCATAATGTTATTTAAATCCACACGGGGGATGTGTTTCATGATGTTATTTAACATCCACACGAGGGGCATTGCTTCATGATGTTAGTTAACATCCACACGTGGGTTGCCTTTAACCATTGTTAAACAAACAAAGATAGAAAAGGGGACCTGATGCTAATAACAAATTGCAATCTGGGGGGATCTTAAATTTCCGTATGTTTTGTATGAAAGTATCTGAAAGGGTCATGCCCCCTGGACCCTCCAAGATCAGGGCCCCCTGGAAGATCAAGGCCCGTTTGCCCCGGGTGTTACGCGGGGAGCACGCAGTCCAACGTACGAACTACAGCCCGCTGTCTGTACTATTTGAGGAACTTCTCCCGTCCCCTTAAAGACCACCAAGGTTGTTGGGGGTTCCCTTATGCATGTATGCGGAGAGCATACAAGGGAAGAAAAAGAGGAAGGGAACGGTAAAGTTCAATTTGGGGACTCCCCCACCCTGCAACAAAAAACTCCAAAAAAGAAAATGGGGGGTATAAGTGGTGTAAAAACCCCACCCCCCCACCACTCACCAACCCCACCAAATACCACCCCCAAAAAACCACTCCACCCACCCCAAAAACCTCACCCAAAACCCCCCACACATACCACACCCCCCAACACCTCCCACCCCCCCCAAACCCCACCCCCCCCTCACACACCCCCACCCACACTCACCAACCCCCCACACACCACCACCCCCAACACACACTCACCCACCCCCCCCACACACTCACCACCCCCCACCACCACTCACCACACCACCAAACACATCACCACCCCCCCAACACTCACCCACCCCCAACCACTCACCCCACCCCCACCCCAAATCACCACACCCCCCCACCACTCACCCCACCCCAACCACACTCACCACACCCCACCACCACTCACCACACCCCCACCACACACTCACCACACCCCAACACACACTCACCACACCCCCACCCCCACACTCACCACACCCCCACCACACACTCACCACACCCCCACCACACACTCACCACACCCCAAACACACACTCACCACACCCCCACCACACACTCACCACACCCCCCACACACTCACCACACCCCCCACACTCCCCACACTCACCACACCCCCACCACACACTCACCACACCCCACCACACACACCACACCCCCCAACACACACTCACACACACCCCCACCACACACTCACCACACCCCACCACACACTCACCACACCCCCACCACACTCACCACACCCCCACCACACACTCACCACACCCCCACCACACACCACACCCCACCACACTCACCGCACCCCCACCACACACTCACCACACCCCCACCACACTCACCACACCCCCACCACACACTCACCACACCCCCACCACACTCACCACACCCCCACCACACACTCACCACACCCCCACCACACACCACACCCCCACCACACTCACCACACCCCCACCACACACTCACCACTCCCCCACCACACACTCACCAAACACCCACCACACCCTCACTTCCTTTCTTTGCCCACCATTGATCTCTTTTTGCACTCTCTCACTACTCTCTTCACCTTTCTTTTACTCTCCATATACTCTCTCCTTCTTATATCACTTCTGCTTTGTAAAACCCTCTCATAAGCTACCTTTTTCTCTTTTATCACACCCTTTTCCTCATCATTCCACCAATCACTCCTCTTTCCTCCTGCATCCACCCTCTTATAGCCACAAATTTCTGCCCCACATTCTAATACTGCATTTTTAAAACTATCCCAACCCTCTTCAACCCCCCTCCCCCCCACTACTCATACTTGCACCAGTCCACCTTTCTGCCAATAGTTGCTTATATCTCACCCGAACTTCCTCCTCCCTTAGTTTATACACTTTTACTTCTCTCTTACCTGCTGTTGCTATTTTCCTTTCGTCCCATCTACCTCTTACTCTGACTGTAGCTGCAACTAGAAAATGATCCGATATATTCGTTGCTCCTCTTTAAACGTGTACATCCTGACGCCTACCCATCAACCTTTTATCCACCAATACATAATTAACAAACTATGTTCATTACATGCTATATAATATCTTGTATACTTATCCTCTTTTTCATAAAATATGTATTACTTATTACCAAACCTCTTTCTGCACACAGTTCAATTAAAGGCTCCCCATCTTCATTTACCCCTGGCACTCCAAATTTACCTACTCTCTCTACATTTTTACCCACTTCAGCACTGAGATCCCCAACCGCAAGTACTTTCTCACTTGGTTCAGAACTCCTCACGCACTCAACATTTCCCAAAATCTCTCTACTCTACACTTCTCTCTTCTCCAGGTGCAGAAACACTTACTATAGCCCACTTTTCACATCCAACTCTTATTTTACTCCACCAGATCACATCATTAGTGAACCTACCCTCATTCTTGGAAACTTTAATGCCAGATGTAAGAATATTGGTGGGTCTATAACAAACACCAATAGAACTAAACTAGTGAAATTTCTGAATAAGCATGATATGTTCGAATTGTTGGTACCGTTCAGCCTACTCACATATATGGTGGCATACTAGATCTGTGCCTTGGATTTAATACATCATATACATAAGAACATAAGAAAGGAGGAACACTGCAGGAGGCCTGTTGGCCCATGCTAGGCAGGTCCTTTATACTATGCATCACTCTGTCATAGTTGATGATCTTCTATCTGATCACTTCCCAAGACTCACAACTGTCAATCTTGATCATATCTCCAGCAATCAAGGAGCTAAATGCAGAAGGAGGAAATTTATTCTCAACCCAGAAGAGAGAGATAACTTTATTAACCACTTGGATCAGTGGTATAAGAATTACGGGCCCATTGACACACAAAAATTCATTGATGATCTAGTTGTCACTGTTGAGACTGTACTCACAGATCAAGTGGGCAGGAAAAGAAAACATAAATGGCAATAAAAATCAGTGTAAATACTCTAATGATCCAGAGCTACGCAATTCAACACGTGCAGCAGCTAGGAAGATTGGTAAAGCATACAGTGAGTGTAGAACCCCAGACCTGATCAGAACGTTCCAAGCTGCACTAACAAATGCAAGGAATAGAAAGCAAGAACTTAGGCAACAGGAATGGGAACAGTTTGTTAGTGGGTTAAACAGGTCTACCCCGTAAGTTTGGCTTGGAAAAGTATAAATAAAATAACCAGGAAAAAGACTGGTGATGTTGCTCATCCCTTTCCTCTTGAACAAGCAAATGACCTCATAAATGACCGGTCTAAAATACCCAGGCATGAAAATCTTCCATCTCATATTAGAAAAAACTTAGTGCTCCTCAAGAAATGTTGAAACTGATAAATTTTATGAGCCAAAATATTGATGCGAGTGATTGCCTCTTCACCGAGTATAAATTAGATAATGCATTAACTAAAGGTCGATCAACTGCTGCTGGAGAGGATGGTATAACCTACAATATCCTCAGAACTTTAAGGCAGATCCCTGATAACGCTTTGTTAGCACTGTATAATCTTAGTTACATTGAGGGTGCTCATCCTACTTCCTGGACCAATAGTCTCATTGCGCCTATCACTAAACCCGAACAGCCTGATACATTTAGATTGATCTCCTTAACTAGTTGTCTTTGTAAAACTTTTGAAAGAATGATAATTAACTGACTGTACTACAGAATTAAACACCAACTTTCCCCTCATCTCTATAGGTTCATTGAAAGGTAAAAGTGTACAGAATTGTATTTTCAGCTTACTGCACACACCTCTACTAGTTTTACCACATTTCTTGATCTAAAATCTGCATTTGATATTGCGAACAGAACCGTTATACTACATGAACTAGCCAGAATGAATATTGGTGATAGCTTACTCTGCTGGATAATAGGATACCTGTCAAATAGAGTATCCTCTGTCTATCAAGGCTTTAGAAGTGAGTCTAAAGTGTCCCTAGGTACACCGCAGGGAGGAGTTCTCAGTCCCATGCTAATGTTCGGATTAATGATCCCCTAAATGCTCTACCTGCCTCACCTAAACATATAGCTATAAGGTATGCTGATGACATCATGACATATACAACAGGGCATAAGAAGATGAATACCATTCTTAATGAAGTTCAAGCAATTTGTAATCGATTAGGCATCATAATATCTTCCTCTAAAACAAAGATATTAACAAGGAAACGACATCCCCCACCAATCTATTTGCAGGGTGAAAATAACTACGTTAAATCTTATAGATACTTTGGTGTAGATGTACCCTTTAATAACTCCACCATACCACAACTAAATAAGAAATGCAAAGCTAGGCTAAATGCTCTCAAAGCTGTTGCTGGCTACAACCCCAGCTATGGTGCTAATATGAGAAGCGTGCGAATGATGTACATAACCTATGTTAGGTCCTTAATTGATTATGCTGCTCCCATGTTGATATTAGCTAGAGAAAGTTCTCTCCGACCGTTGGAGTTAATGCAAAATGAAGCTCTCAGAATTATTCTTGGGTGTAACAAATCTACAGAGGTTCTTAATATGAGGAAGGAGCTTGGTATTTCTAGCATCAGTGATAGGATTATTGAGATTGACACTGTACTCGGTATTAGAATGTTAAGAAATGAACCCGACACTGTCACTATAAATCTTACTAAATGTCTAGAAGTAAATACACACAGATCCGAATGGATTTTGAAAACATGCAATTATATTAACTTTTATAACCTGCACGAACTGTATCACTGTAGGCAACAAGAGCATTTCACCCCTCCATGGATGATGTGTTCATTTAATATCACATACCTACAAGTCTCTCCCAAGAAGCTCATTGCTAGTAATCCCTTCCTTAAATCACTTGTTAAAGCAACTGCTCATGAAGAAATTTCTCACCTAGCTGGTAGTAACAAGTTATCACAAGTTATATACACTGATGGATCTAAACAGGAGTCTTCTGGCAGGGCTGCATCTGCTCTTGTTGCCACCTCCCTAGTTAAGAACGATAATAAATTTGTTGAGTAAGGCATAAGAATTAACTGGGCGTCTACACTGTAAACTAAATTGTTTGCGATCCTAATAGCGCTAAAGCTAACTTATGACACTGAGCTTAACTCTATTATCATTACTGATTGTATGTCATTATATGAGTCATCCACTGACAAGTCTACTCCCAAATGTCTGAACACATCCACTTCAATGCTCCCTCGAATGTGATGTCCGGTATTTCTTTACCTAACTCATTTGATACCCTCATCACCTTACTCTTTATCTATGTTCACTTCCGATTTTTTCCTTTACACACCCAGACTCGTCCACTAACCTTTGCAACTTCTATTTAGAATCCCCCAAAAGCACAGTATCATCAGCAAAAAGTAACTGTTTTAACTCTCATTTTGTATTTGAATCCCCGTAATTTAATCCCATCCCTCTCCCCAACACCCTAGCATTTACTTCTTTTATAACCTTGTCTAGATATATGTTAATCATGGAGACATTACACATCCCTGTTTAAGGCCTACTTTTACTGGAAAGTAATCTCTTTCTCTCCTAACCTGAGCCTCACTATCCTCACAAAAACGCTACAGCATTTAGTAACACTACCTAATCTATACATTTGCTACATGTACCACAGTGCTCCCTTATCCACCCTTTCATATGCTTTTTCTAAATCCATAAATGCAATGAAAACTTCCCTACCTTTATCTAAATATTGTTCACTTATATGCTTCAATGTAAACACTTGATCTACACATCTCCTACTCAATCTAAACCCTTTTTATTCATCTGCGTTCCTGCTCTCTGTCTTACCTCTAATTCTTTCACTAATAACCCTACCATACACTTCTGGTATACTCAGTAAACTTATTCCCCCTTAATTTTTACAATATCTTTTGTCCCCCTCCCTTTATATAAAGGAACTATACATGCTCTCTGCCAACCTCTAGGTATCTTCCCCTCTTTCATTCATTTATTGAACTAAAGTACCAACCACTCTACAACTATATATTCCCCTGCTTTTAAAATTCCTGTAATGATCCCATCAATTCCAGCTGCTTTACCTCCTTTCATTCTACCTAATGCCTCACGCACCTCCCCCACACTTATATCCGGCTCTTTCTCACTCCTAAAGGATGTTATACCTCCCTTGCCAGTACATGAAATTACTGCATCCGTCTCTTCATCAACATTTAACAGTTCCTCAAAATATCCCCGTTATCTTCCAATACCTCCAACTCCATTTCTACTATTTTCCCTACTCTGTTTTTAACTGTCAGATCCATTCGTTCCCTGTTCTTTCTTAACCTATTTATCTCAAAAAGAATGTTCTTATTCTCAGCAAAATTTGTTGACAGCGCCTCACCCACTCTGTCATTTGTTCTCCTTTTCCACTCCCTCACTACTCTCTTCACCTCTCTCTTACTCTCCATATACTCCACCCTTCTCATATCACTTCTGCTTTGTAAAACCTCTATGTGTGTGTGTATCCATTTTGTCCCAACTTCTGGACATATTATTTTTATAGTTTATGGGTGTTCCAAAATATCGGCCAAACGTTTGGTATCGTCCCATTTCTAAAATAGTTTTGTACAAATGGTTGATATATATATATATATATATATTATATATATATATATATATATATATATATATATATATATATATATATATATATATATATATATATATATATATATATATATATATATATATTATCTTAAGATTTCACGTAAGCTAATTTAGCTCTTTCTTCATTACAGGTAAGACTTCAGTAAGAGGCCGCTCCTTGGTGTACTTTCTGGTGAGTGAGATACATTGTGAGCATGCGCTCACAATGTATCCTTTACCAAGGAGAGGTTAGAAAGATGTCCGGTTTATTGTACATAAGGTATGTACTCGAGCGCTTGGTCTCTAATTTACATACTGACGTAACTTACCAGAGTGAGAGATACAACAAGTATAACATGAATATAATAAGTTTATGCACCGGAAGCACATTGAGAGAATATGTGAACATCTGAGCCTCAGGACACTTCAGCCTTCTACCAGCACATAGAAGAAATTACTAAGACTAGTTTTGCAAGACCTTTGTTTTTAGAAAAAAAAAAACGGGAAATTTGTCTTGATGAGCTACCAGCTTACTTTCTAGAAATTGCAAATTTATTTCAGTAAGTACTTTTTTAACGTGATAGTCCACATTTAGGCTTAAAATTTTTCCCTAAGGTAAACTTATGTGACCTGTGACAAGGAAAACAGCCATTATTACTTTCTTCGAAGGTAAAATAAATTGACATGAAACAAATGTAGACCTTTTAGATATTTTGTGATCAGGAAATTTTCTAAAATATATATAAGTTGTTCTCAAAGACTAATGTAGATGAAGTCCTCCTCGAGGTGGAGGTGGAGGTGGAGGTGGAGGTGGAGGTGGAGGTGGAGGGACCCACAGCCTCAGAGAAGTACATAAAAACTCTTCAAGGAAAAAATACTGAGATTTTTTTCCTGATACTGGTTGAATATTCTACCTCACCTACCACCCCATCTTTATATATATATATATATATATTATATATATATATATATATATATATATATATATATATATATATATATATTATATTTATATATATATATAGTTTGCCATGCGCTGGCATGGCAAGACGTGTGGGGGGCTAGCTACGGATTTTCAATTATAACTCCGGATCAACGAGGGCCCAGGTTAAGACTCAACAGGACTTATTGTGAATACTCTGGGAAGTTTCCCAGTGAAGCGAGAAAAATTTTCAGTGCACTGTTTAAAGGTAAATTGTGGAAGTGTTCTGCAGTTTTTGAATGTTGGTGAGTGGTGGTAGTGAGGAAGACGGCCAGTGGAGGGGTGGGAGAGTATAAGACCTTCACTGTGTATGAGTACCGGCCCTAGATTATCGTAACATACAAACCTCGAAAAGCTCTTATAAAAACATTTATATCCAGCACCATGCACCATGCTTCAGTTAACTTGGAAATGATTATGTCGATGCATGGACTATTTAGAGGCATATGTTATGGAAAAACAATGTGAAATTAATGTTAACGAAGGAGTGACCAGTCAGTGCATCCACCCCCCGTCACGGGGGTTGGGTGGAAGAGGTGGGATGTTTAACTAGATGGTGAGTGAACACATTGGTTCAGCAGTGCCATACCCACATTGTTCATAGTGTACTGGGAAACAAATAAATTTATGTGTTTTTGTAAGACAGTGTGAACAATATATAGTGTGCAAGTCCATGTGTATTGTACTCCCCGGGATAACCCCATAAACCCTGCGCCTCCCCCACCTAATTCCCAGGGGAAGTTTTCCCCTTCCCCCCCGGCCCCCTCAAACTCCACCGGGCCACCACGGTAAAGTTTACTACCTTCCACGCACATACCCCCCAGCATGTCATATTCCACTCCTATTGTTTAGTCTAGCAGATGGATGCCAACCAGGGGGGAAGCAAGCAGCCAGGGAAATGGACGGGGGCCCAATACTAGGAGAGGCAAGTGTCGGTCATGCTTACAGCTTCGTTGTCTCAACTCTAATGGTTTCCTCCGCAAACACGGTAGTTGCCCTGGTTCAGGATGTCCTCCTGTGGAAAGTGATGATCCAGAGCCACCTCAGGCACCTGAACCCACTCCAACAGATTTCATCTCATCAGACAATCTCTTGGAAGCAATTAAAGCAACAAGGACGAGGACACTCACACATATTCCCAAAGCAGCCCGTCCACACGCAGCGGGGAAAAACTACAGACCTCCTAAAAAAAGTAAACGATGGTTCACTATCTTAAATGCTCCCCCAAACCCATCAAGGCATGGCACAACTTGCTACTTTTTGGCAATGTCTGCTTAGCTGTGCCGGAAAAAAGGGGAAAGAGGCTGCCTCAATGATAATTAAATCCTTAAGAGATTTTCCTAGAGTTGATAACCTCTTTGCCTTCCCCGTCAACACAAAAAAGGGAGAGGCAGAACCCCACTCACTCTACTGACAGTGAAAAAGTCAGAGTCCAGGTGATGCAAGAAAATTGGAAGAGGGCAACACAGTGGGGGCAATCAGAATTTTCCCAGTGAAGTACAGTTGTTTCCCAGAGATGCTGACACTGCTGAAGCACTTAGAGGAAAGCACCCTGCCAGGGAAACCAGTGGCACCAACAGTTCCAACACCTCTGTCCCCACTATGGAACCATTGATTGTGAAAGACTCAGACATTTACAAAGCAATAATGTCGTTCCCACTGGCTCAGCTGGGGGTTACACTGGAATAAGGCCACAGCATTTAAAGGAAATGGTTAATCCAGTTATTGGGGAAATTGCAGAGACATGCTTTTCAGAGATCACAAGGTTCATCAACAATTCCTTGGCTGGTCTGATTCCTGATGAAATTAGACCTTTCTTTTTTGGTGCAACACTTTGTGCACTTAAAAAGAAGGATGGAGGAATTCGGCCAATTTGCAGTAGGCAACACGTTATGCGCCTCATGTCCAAAGCTGCTGTCCGAAGTATTCGTGCACAGGCAGCCATAATGCTTCAACCAAACCAGCTTGGCTTTGGGGTCTCTCAAGGAAGTGAAGCAGCGGTTTCATGCAACAAGGGCGTATATCAACAACCTGCCTGAGGACAATGCAGTGGTAAAATAGATTTCAAGAATGCGTTCAATCTCCTGAAAGGACGTGGTATTAGCAGCAGTACAAGAACATTTCCCTGGTCTCTTCCTTTTGTTTCAGCTGGGTTATAGCAAGGAATCAATGCTTCTCTTTGGAGGGGCATGAAATCACATCGGAGGGTGTCCAACAAGGAGATCCTCTTGCACCATTTCTCTTCTTTTATAGCAGTTAGGGAAATCACAGTCGACTGACCAGCAGCTAAACATCTGATTCCTAGATATGGCCCCAACTAGGGAAAGGGACAAAGGAGTCCCTCCTACATGACCTTACACAGGTAATGAACGGGGACAGGAAATGGGTTCATCCCGAATCCATCCAAATGTGAAATCATCTCAGTCAGTCAACAAGTGATAAATGCAGTGAGATCAAAACTACCAGGAGCAGCAGTCATTGCCCCCCCAAAAAAGTGTCTTGCTAGGAGCACCTCTGGGAAAGCAATGTCATTGACACAATTTCAGGAAGAAATTGGAAGAGTTAAGGAGAATGGAACAATGAATAGGGAATCTGGACACCCACGATGCCTTGTACCTTCTCACAAAGTGCTTGAGTTCTGCCCAGGTTGACCATATTTCCTAAAATGTGCACCTTCATTTTGATAACCCTATACTGCACGAATATGACCCGTATTCTGAGGCAGATTTTTTTACGAAAGTACTTAACCTTACTCTAGAAGACGGGCAGTGGAAAACCCAAGCTACACTTCCAGTCAGACTAGGATGCATGGTGTCCGCAAGTCATCACAGATTGCGTTACCTGCTTTTCTGTCCTCGTGTATTGCATCCAGGAGTTTTTAACAGCAATTCTCCCTGAACATCTTAGGGACAAGATTGGAGTCCAGGACCAAAAATTCTTGACGGAGCAATGATTCTGGGATATCTAACGGGCTCTGAAACCGACCTGCTCCCCCAAAGCTACAAACATCGCACTGGGATGGGCCAATTTGTGGAAAATAATTTTCTCAACAATGCTTCAGAGTGTGTCAGGGAAGGATAGAGCCCCCCTCCTGGCAGTGAGGAGCCCCTCATGTTGGGGACTTTCTGTTGGCTGTTCCCAACTCCAGCCTTGGCACACGCCTCGGTCCACAGACCATCCCCATTGGTGTTGCCCCTTTGACTTGCCGCCCCTATTCTCGCCGAACACAGGTTGTATTTGTGGCAGTGAAGCAGCAGACCGATTCAGGTAGCATGGTCTTGTGTGCCGTAAATCCGAGGGAAAAATTGCAAGACATGAGGAGGTTAATAACATTATCAAGAGGAGCCTCACAACAGCTGGATGCCCAGCAGTAAGGGAGCCCCCCCCAACTATGCAGATCTGATGGCAGCCCGAAGTGTCCAGATGGTATCACCTTTAAAGCCTGGACAGATGGGTTTGGGGGGTGTGGGACCTATACATGTGCATCTACCTTGGCTGATACCTATCTCCAATACACCAGGGAGGAAAGGGGGGGCAGCTGCCAGCTTCAGCGAGTCCAAAAGTCTAGAAAATATGGGGAACTTGCCCATCATTATATGTTTGTTCCCATAGGCTCGAGACCTTGCTCATGGGAAGGTGCAATCTAATTTCCTTAAGGAGCTGGGAAAAAGACTTCATAGGGTAACTCGGGATCCCAGGGCAGCTAGTTTTCTGTTCCAGCGGCTAGGTGGCGTTCAAAGGGTAATGGCCTGCGCATTTTGGGCACACCGCCCGTCTGAGGTGCTGGATGGAAATTTTCACCCTTATAATCCGGTGATACACACGTAACAACATGTACCGTATATGCCACCTTTATATTAAAAAATGTATCTCTTAAATCTTCTGTGCCTATTATGTTAAAAAAATATTCCTATTTGGGAAAAAAAAAATAGTTTAAGAGATGGGGTGGTGGGGAAGTGGAATATTCAAACGGCTTTTTAGGAAGAAATCCAATATTTTCCCCCTTGAAAGCCTTTTTATCCATTTCCCCGGGGTTGGGTCCCCAATTACCAAGGGTGGACCCATCCTATTTATATATATAATTATTTATAATATTTTTTTTATATTATATTAAAATATTATATAATAATATTGGGGAAATACCCCCTCTAAGCTGTAATGGGGACCTCATCCCCGGAAGACAAAAACTACCTAGGGAAAATCAAGGTTTCCCAGAGTGTTTGAATATTTTCTTGTCTTACCACCCCCTATTTAAATTTTTTATTTATGTGAAAATTTATTTAAAAACAAAAAACATTTACAGAAAAAAACATAAATGAATACAATGGCCAAAGTTCAAAGATCATGAATTTCCTCCAGCTCCTCCGAGGTGGACGTGAGCCCAAAATGCGCAAGATTTCCCCCCTGGATGGCGACGTGAGGCGCTTGGAAAGTGAAGTGGTGCCCTTGGGTCCCTGGTGGTGTCGAGGTCGGGAAAAACCCAAATTTTTTAAGGAACGGTGGCATTTTTTCCCCATGATCCCCGGTCTTGTCCCCCCGGGACAAAAAGTGCTGTTGGCTAATGTCCCTGTACTTGCTGTCTTTTACTCCTCCCCGTCGCCCCACCTGTGATGGTTTGGTGTCGCCAGTGTGGGCCCAGGTGTAGTCCCATGCTAAAAGGTTCCATTTTCCAAGGATAGTGGTTTATCCATCGGGGCGGTTTTTTGGGGGGTTTTGGGTATTGTTGGCTGTAGTGTCGGGGCTCCCTCTCGGCAGGCATAGCTGTAGCAAGGGTTCCTTAAGATTTATATATATTTATATTTAATTTATATATTTATATAATATTTTTTTTAAAAATACCAACCTATTAAATAATATATTCTATATAGGTTGGAAAAAAAGGGGAAGTTTTCCGTTCCCCCAGTTTAAAACAAGCAAAGTTTAAGATGGTGGAAGGGTTCTTTTTTTTTTGTCTCATACAATAAGATTTCAGGTTCTTGCAAATTCTATTTACATTAGTTCACCTTCACATACTGTAAAAGATTAATACACACCCCCTTTGGGGTTTTTTTATTTTCTTTTATTTTGTTTTGTTTTTTCCTCTTACCCCCAGGGGGAAGTGGAACAGAATTCTTCCTGGTAAGGATGGTTGACAATGGCAGCAGGGGTTTTTTGCATAAATGGGGAGAAATCAGAGGGGGAAAGCGTCACGAGCGGTGTTCCACAGGGGTAGTGTGGGCCCCCTGCTGTTCAAAATCTCATAAACGACATAGATGAGGGATAAAGAGCACATCGGAATTTTGGATGACACCAAAATGGCCATCAAATTCATTCTGAAAGGGAA
This sequence comes from Cherax quadricarinatus, assembly GCF_026875155.1. Lineage (NCBI taxonomy): Eukaryota > Metazoa > Arthropoda > Malacostraca > Decapoda > Parastacidae > Cherax > Cherax quadricarinatus. The sequence continues at coordinate 35,506,810 of NC_069430.1, read as the reverse complement.
TTCGAGCACTCGGGAAGATTTGAATAGACTGATGCAGGGGTCGGAGAAGTGGGCAGATGCAGTTTAATATAGACAAATGAAAATTTCTAAAATTTTGGGACAGGACAAAAACCATCCACATTAAACTAAATAATGTAGATCTTAATATTACGGTTGCGAAAAGATTTAGGAGTTCTGGTTGCAGTAATCTGAAACCAAGAAACAGGATAGTGTTCGCAAATAAGCTAATAGAATCCTTGGCTTCATATCAAAAGCATAAAAATAGGAGCCCTCGGGTTTGTTCTTCAATCTATACTCCTTGGTTAGGCTATTTAGATTATCCCGCCCCAGTTTGGTCACTTTATTACAGAAGGATATAAATTCTTGGAAAATGTAAAAAGGAGGATAAAAAGTTGATCCCAGTACAGAACTTTTCCCATAGGATAGACTGGGGGCCCCTGAATGAAACCTTAGAAAGACGAGAATTAGGGGGGTTATGATGAGGTTAAAAAATGGAAACGGGAAAAAATTTTAAGGGGATGTAAATAGTGGCTGAAAATTCTGCCTAGACGGGGACTCGCAGCAATGGTTTTATTTTGGAAAAATTCAGATTCGGGGAATGATATGGGAAAAGTACTGGTTTGGTAATGGGGTTTTGGATGAGGAACAAAACTCCCCAGACAGTTAAAGGGGCCCAAAAAGAACTTTGTGAGCTTTAAAAAAAAATGGGGAAAAAAATTTGTGGTGTGGGGGGGGAGTTGGACCGAATTTTCCCCGGTTGGTTCCGGTTTCCCCCCTTAAGTCAATGTGATGCCCAAGGTTTGGTGATTGGTTTGCCGGAGGGCTTTTCCCCCCCCCCATGGGCCCCTTTCCTTTTATGTTCTTGCGGGGGGTTTTTGGGTTTTTAAGCCGGGGGGAAGGGGCAAAAATTGGGGGTATAAAAATTTTTTAAAAAAATTTTTTGGTAAAAAAAACTTTTTTGGGGGGGGAGGTTTTTATATGGCGGGGGGGGAAAAAAATAAATTTTTTTACCCCCGGGGAAGATTTTTTAAAAATTGCTAAAAATTTGGGAAATTGTTCCATAGGAAAAATTTAAAATTACCATTTTTTAAAAACATAAAAAAAAGCCTTTAAATAAATTACTTTGGGGTTTAATTTTTTTTCTTTTTTATATATTAAAAATTTTTTTATATATATATTATTAAAATTTTTTTTATATAAAATATATATTATAATATAAAATTTAAAGATATAAAAAATTAATTATTTATTTATTTTTTTTTATTATTTTTTTTTAATTAATAAAAATTTATTAAATATTTAAAAAAATTTTAATATTTAAAAAAATAATTTTAAAAATTTTAATTTTTAATTATTATATTATTAATAAAATTTATTTTTTTTAAATGATTTTTAGGAAATAAAATTTTGTTGAAAATTTTGAAATTTTTTCTAAAAATCAAAAAATATTTTTTTTGTTTAGATTTAAAAATTTTAAAAAATTTTTTTATTTTACTAAAAAAAAATTTTTTTTATATAAATTAGGATTTTTTAAAAAATTTTTTTTTTAAAAAAAAAATTTTTTTAATTTTAAAAAAAATTTTTAAAATTTGGAAAAAATTTTAAATTTTTAAAAAATTAATTTAAATGGGTTTTTTAACCGTTTTTAAAAATTGGGGGATTAATTTTAATTTTTTTTTTTAATTTTTTATATTTTTTAAAATTTTTTAAAAAATTTTATTTTTATTAAAAAAAAAAAATTTAATTTAAAAATTTTTTTTAAAAAAAACAAGAAAAGGGGAAAAAATTAAAACCCATTGAAAAAAAAAAGGGGTTTAAAACGTTTCTGTTTTTTTTGAAAGTGAGTGCCCCAAGCGCAAATTTTTTTTTTCAGGGGGGGTTTTTGTTTTAAAAATATTTATATAATTAAAAAATTTTAATAATTTTTTAAAAATTTTAAAAAAAAAATTAATTTTTCAAAATAAAATTTTGGGTTTTTTAAATGAAATTTTTTCCAATGGCAAGGGAAAAATTTTTTTAAAAAATTTTCAAAAAAGGGGTTTTGGGGTAAAGTAAAAAACCCACCAAAGGGAAAAAATTTTGGGAGAATCAAGGGTTGGAGCTTTTGAATTTTTTTTTTCCCCCCCCTTAAAAAAATTTTTTTCTTATGAAAATTTTTTATAGAAGTAAATTAAGAAAAAAAAAATAAAAGGTAAATATATCAAAGATTAGGGGGTTTCCCCTTGGTGGGGAAGGGAAAAAACTTTTTTGGTGACCCCTGACTGGGTTTTTAAAGGGGCCCTTTTGGTTGTTAAGGACCCCCTTTAAAAAAAGGGTTTTTAAAAAAAACCCGGGAAAAAAATTTCTTTGCGATTGTGTTTTGTATTCCCCCTTTAAAGTTTGGGGGTTTTTTGGAGTATGGTAGTAAAATTTTAAGGGTTTAGAATTTTGGGTTTCGGGGGGGTTTTGGGGGGAGGATGGGGTTGGTGGGAAAATTTGGAAAATTTTTTATGATGTTTTAATTGATTTGCGGGGCCCCTTGGTTTTAGAGAGTTAAGATTTTTAACCATTTTTTTGGGGAGCCCAAAAAAATTTTATTAAGGGGGGAAAAAAGAAATGGGTTTTTAAAGGGGAGGAGCCCCCAAAAAAAAGGGTTTTGGGGCCCCTTGGAGGGGAAAAAAAGGAGGTTTTTAAAAAATAAATTTGGAAAAATTTAAAATGGGGACCCTTGAATTTGTTGGCAAATATTTGGTTTGGGGAAAAATTTTTGGGGGGCCCGGAGTAGGGTTTTTTGGGGCTGGGGGTGTAAGAATTTTTTTTATTAAAAATTTGATGTTGGAAAATAAAAAAGGGAGGGGTAATTGGGGAAACTCCCAGCCCCCCCTAGAAAGTGGGGAAATGTATTTTGGGGGAAAGGTTTTTTTCTGGTTTTAAGGAGTGGGGGTTATTTGAAGGGGGTAAGGGGGGGAAATTAGCAGTGAAAAAAACCCCCCCCAGGTGAAAGGTGAAGGTCAGTGAAATTTTTCAGTTTGCCCAAGGTTTTTGGAATTTTTTTTTTTTTTGGGAAATTAAGGGGGTTGGGGCCCCAAAGGGGGATGGGAGTGTTGGGGTTTTTAAGGTTTTTTTTTAAAAGACTAAATTGGGTATTAGAGGTTAAATTTTTCCCTTAAAAACCCCAAACAAAAAAACCCCCCCCAAAAAAAAAAAAAAAAAAAAAACCCCTGCCAAAGGTTTAAGTTTTTAAAAATTTTGGGTTTGCACATTTAGAATTCAAATTTTTTTAAAACCCCCCATAATTTAAAGGAGTTTTATTTTTTGGTGCCCCCGAAAAATTTTTTTTTAATTTTAAAAAAATTTAAAACCAAAGGGTGGGGATTAAAATTAATAACAAAAAAAAAGTTTTGAAAAAATTTTAAAATTTGGAGGCAGTTCCCGGAGTGAAGTTACAGCAGTCTCTCTCTCTGATGTTACAACCCTAAGCATGTTGGCAAGCACCTTTACACCAATGGGGCCATCCCAACTTGACTGTTTGTTGGCCAGTGATGCACTAGGTTTTGGTACTGGAGCAGCAAGAGTCTCCCATTCAGTGATGGCACTGGTTTAGCTAGTGTCCTGTATTCCTGCTGAGTCACTGAGGTTGTCTGTAAGAATTTGTTTTATTAACTCATTTGATGCTATGGAAGAGGATAGGAAAGCTGGTAGGGTAATCTAGGAGGATTTGCATACTCCCAGCCCCCCAAGCCTGACTGAAAGTGAGGCTTGCAACCACTGTCCATCTTTGGGGGAAAGATTCAGTACACTTTCTAGCATGGTCTTAAGGAGAGAGTCATATTCCTTGAATTTTGGACTGCTGAAGGCTGGGGAGCCTTCAGCAGTCCGAAACTACCTACTCACCAGCAGTACCTGGTGAATAGGTAGAAGGCATCATGTGTATCAATGTCTTTCATCCTGCCTTCCATCGTCCTAAGGTTTGAGATATTTTTTTGTTTAGGATCAGATCAATGGCATTGGGCCCAAGAGGAGCACCTGGCGAGTGCTGTTGGCTGGATCAATGGCTTGGGTCCCTGTTAAAACAGCACTAATATTCTGGATCATCTATCGATTGGTTGAAACTGTTTCTCTCTCTCTCTCTCTCACACACACACACACACACACACACACACACAGTAGACCATCGGTTAACACTGTTTTGTTTAGCATGTTTTTGTTATAGCACTATTGAAGAATTGCGGCATATTTTTATATAACCCTTCATAAAATTAACACGGTTCAGTTTGCCATCCCTGCTTTGCTGGATGTGACCCCACATGTAAAAGTTATATTTTTACCTCCAAATACAACGTCTCTAATACAACCACTGGATCGGGGAGTTATTAAGTCATTCAAGTGTAACTACACAAAAAAAGTTATGAAAAAACTAGTTGCATCAATGGACTCTGACTCCAAGCTGGCAGTACCAAGCTTCTGGAATAAATTTAATATTGCAGATGTCATCAGCTATGCTAGAAGTGCATGGAATGAAATGCCCCAATCAACATTAAATGCAGGCTGAGGAGAGTTATGGCCTTCTGTAGTTATTTCTTGCACTGGTTTTTCTTTGCTTGAGAGTCAGGTTAAGAAAATTGTTCAGCTGGCAAGGTGATTACCAGGTGATGGTTTTGAAGATATGAATGAGGATGTGAATGCGCTCTTAGAAGATGATGATGAAAACAGGAGTCCAGAGGAAGTGTTGGCAGAGCTTGATGCACAGATACGAGGGAGCCACATAACAGATGAAGAACCAGAAGAAAAACAGTTAACATTGCAGCAGTTACGTGAGTAGTTCCATGTTACTGCTAAACTAGCAGACTTTTTCACTGAAGAGGACCTTGACAAATCTAGAAACAGTGCTTTGAAACTTGGTCTAGACCAGCTGATGATGCCTTACCATCAGCTGTAAAATGTACTGTAGGGTAAAAGAGCCCAGAGATCTGTTACAGAATTTATGCACACTCCAATACAACCATCGACTTTAGTACCAGAACCTCTACCATCCATTTCTGCCGACAACCAACAGTTATGCACCTCAGCCCAGTAGGGCCACACCATGCATATCCACTCTCTTCACAATCATCCACAAACACCATTACCCACAATTTAAGGTAAATACTATTATTTCTATTGCATTTGTGGTCTTAAGCAGTAATATATCACAACAATGAACTACAATTACATATTCACTTATATTTTTGTAAGATCAGTTGGTCTAAAAAAAAAAGTTGTTTGGCTTTTTGGGGGCTCCCAGGAACGTTAACCAATTTTTCCCATAAGTTCTTCATTTTGTCTAACACAATTTTAACTAAAACGGCGTTTTCAGGAACGTAACTACCGTGTTAAACGACAGTCTACTTTATATGTTTGTGTAACACTGGAGACGGTAATAGTGAGGTAGTTTTGGCTCTACTATAATCGCCCTGAAACTGATACAATGGATAATGAAAACATTTAAAACAAGAGATGCCAAGCCACTGATGATCCTTTTTAAATCACTTGTTGTCTCTAGGCTGGAATACTGCTGTACATTAACATCTGTCTTCAAGGCAGGTGAAATTGCATATTTAGAGAATGTACCAAGAACCTGTACTACACATATAAGTTCCATCAAACACCTTAACTGCTGGGAACACCTAGAAGCACTTGTGCTCACTGGAGTGCAAGCGAGAGAGATACATAATCTACATCTGGAAACTCCTAGAGGGACCCTCTCTTCTTTTATATCACTGTGTGCTGTGTCAGCAGCAGTCACTCTAGTGTGTTGTCTGTGTTAGCAGAAGTCACTGCAGTGTGTTTTCTGTGTTAGCAGAAGTCACTGCTGTGCCGCTGCCTCTACTACCACTACTCGTATATGTAATAACATATTTCATTCATTCTAGTGTATATATTATGTTTCTATGTTATTCATATTGCTTATTATGTCATATTAGATGAATTATGATAGATAAATAAGCTGTAGAGTTGATATTAGGGAAATATTCAAGTATTTTGTGCCTGGAATTTCCCTGGGACGAATTAATTCCATTTCAGTTAATTTAAATGAGGAAAATTGACTCTACAAACGAGCAAATCCAGATGCGAGCAAGGTCATGGAACGGATTAAACTGTAAAGTAGACTGTCGTTTAACACGGTAGTTACGTTCCTGAAAACGCCGTTTTAGTTAAAACCGTGTTAGACAAAATGAAGACCTTATGGGAAAAATTGGGTAACGTTCCTGGGAGCCCCCAAAAAGCCAAACAACTTTTTTTTAGACCAACAGATCTTACAAAAAATAAGGAATATGAATTTGTAGTTCATTGTTGTGTTATTACGCAAGACCAAAATGCAATACAATAATAGTATTTCCCTTAAATTATTGTGTGGGTGTACAATAATATTAAAAATATATATAATATATATATATATTTATTTAATTAAAAATTTATATTATTATATATAAAAATATACAGTGGACCCCTGTTTAAACGATATTTTTTAAAACCCAAAGTATTTTCAGGTGCAGTACTGACGAATTTGTTCCCAAAGGAATTTTGGGAAGTAATTGGTCCATTTAAACCCCCAAACAACATTACAAATGCACTTACATAAAAACCTTACATAAATTTGGGCGCATTCGGGGTATCTTAAGGGGGTCCACTGTATAATATATAATTATATATATATATATTATATATTAATATATTATATATATATATATATATTATATATATTATAATATATTATGCAAAAAATCACAGTAAACAGGTGATTTCGAAAATGCAAAAAAAAACCACTGAAAGAAAAAGAGAAATTCCAGCACTTTGTGACACTCACATTATCAAGGAACTATGAAAGTAAAGCATCCAAGGAAGCTATATAAGGGGTCTGGCCAGCACCTCACTATCAATCCCACAACGTTTAAACACCTGACAACGCGCCGACCCAACTTGGATAGGTCCTTTGCAACAACTCACCCACAAACTATTCTACCCAAGAAAATTTAAAAATTATTTGTCCAGTGTATTATTAAATTCTTCCCAAATTCTATTAATATTAAATGGATCTAATTTATATAAACCAAAGGAAATATTCATATTAATTGTCAAAACTGCTTTTTATGAAACAAGATTCAATTATATTCCTGTCGACCATGGACTTGCTTGATACTACTTTCTCAACGTTTTGAAAATCAATTGGATGGTTAAAATCTCTTACATGAATAAATAAGACATTGGAATCTTGTCCAGTTCTAAATGCTATATTTATGTTGTTTTAATCTTAGTTCAGATTTTTACCAATTTGACCGTAATAAACTTTATCGCAAATTTTAAAAGGGAAATCTTAGACAATCCATCAGCATTTTGGGGGGAATTCTTTATCAAAAGTTTTTTTTCTGTATCAAGATTTTTGAATACAACTTTAATATTAAAAGTCTTAAGAAGAGAAGGCATATCAACCAATTTTTCATGGTAAGGGAGAACCAACATATTTTTAGTTGAATAAGGCTGGTTGTCCCTTTTTGGATTGTAAAAGAATTTCTAGCAAACTTTAAAAAGATTTATAAATTTATATTTCTTGGGTTTTTTAAATAAATTCCCAAATTTTCATAAATTTTGGATATTTCCTCATCTTGAATCAGGATTTACAAATTCGTAAAGCTCTCAAAAACATTGATGAGAAAACAGTTTGACTCTATCTTGATGCAGGAATAATATGGACGTAGGAACATTATTTGCAGGTTTTCTGTAAATTTTAAATTTGAATTCATTTTTAAACCCTTAATAATTAAAACATCTAGAAAAGGCAATGAGTTATTTTCTTCAACTCAACAGAAAAGTTTATAGAATGGGCTAAGCTATTTAATTTTCCAAGGAAATGGTGTATATCTACATTTTTGGGGATAAGACACAAATATCATCAACATATCTGAACCATTTAGCTCTATTAGGGAGGATTGTGTTAAGCAAACCCTTTTTCAAAAAATTCCATGTTTTAGGTTTACTAAGAACAGGTTGAAAGAGGATTTCCATTTCCATACCAAACTTCTGAGTGTAAAACTTATCATTAAATACAAATTTGCATCAACAATGCAAAGTTTAATAAGTTTAATGATAGGAACTGGCAATGGTAAATCATAGTTAACGAGTTCTTCAGATAAGAAACTTAATAAATCATCAACAGGGAAATTTCGTAAACAAGGAAGTAACACAAAACTAACCATGTTAAATCATTAAGTCAGTCAAGGAGCTTAATTTATCAACCAAATCTATGTTGTTTTTAACATTAAAGTTAGAAATTTTGCCCAAAAATAGGGCTCAAAATATCAACAAGCCTTTGGATAATTTATATGAAACTGACCCTATGGAGCTAATAATTGGTCTGACTGGATTCCCTGGTTTGTGTGTCAGACCAATTATTAGCTCCATAGGGTCAGTTTCATATAAATTATCCAAATGGCTTGTTGATATTTTGAGCCCTATTGTTGGCAAAATTTCTAACTTTAATGTTAAAACAACATAGACTTGGTTGATAAATTAAGCTCCTTGACTGACTTAAATGATTTTTACATGGTTAGTTTTGATGTTACTTCCTTGTTTACGAAAGTTCCTGTTGATGATTTATTAAGTTTCTTATCTGAAAAACTTCTTAACTGTGATTTACCATTGCCAGTTCCTATTATCATGAAACTTATTAAACTTTGCATTGTTGATGCAAAATTGGTATTTAATGATAAGTTTTACACTCAGAAGTTTGGTATGGCAATGGGAAATCCTCTTTCACCTGTTCTTAGTAACCTATACATGGAATTTTTTTAAACAAGGTTGCTTTAACACAATCCTCCCTAATAGAGCTAAATGGTTCAGATATGTTGATGATATTTTGTGTTTTACGCCCAAAAATGTAGATATACACCATTTCCTTGGAAAATTAAATAGCTTAGCCCATTCTATAAACTTTACTGTTGAGTTTGAAGAAAATAACTCATTGCCTTTTCTAGATGTTTTAATTATTAAGGGTAATAAATGAATTCAAATTTTAAAATTTACAAAAAACCTGCAAATAACTGTTCCTATGTCCACTATATTCCTCGCATCAAGATAGAGTCAAACTGTCTGTTTTCTCATCAGTGTTTTTGAGAGCTATACGAATTTTTTAGTCCTGAGTTCATAGAATGAGGAAATATCCAAAATTTATGAAATTGGTAATGATTTAAAATCCCCCAAGAAATGTAATGATAAATCTTTTAAAGTTGCGGGAAAAATACTTTTTACAATCCAAAAAGGACAACCAGCCTTATTCAACTAAAAATATGTTGGTTCTCCATTACCATGAAAACTTGGTTGATATGCCTTCTCTTCTTAAGACTTTTAATATTAAAGTTGTATTCAAAAATCTTGACACAGTAAAAAAACTTTTGATAAAATTCCCCCAAAATGTTGATGGATGTGTCTATAAGATTCCTTTTAAAATTTGCGATAAAGTTTAAATTACGGTCAAACTGGTAAAATCTCGAACTAAGATTAAAACAACATAAATATAGCATTAGAACTGGACAAGATTCCAATGCCTATTTATTCATGTAAGAGATTTTAACCATCCAATTGATTTCAAAAGTTGAGAAAGTAGTATCAAGCAAGTCCATGGTCACAGAAATATAATTGAATCTTGTTTCATAAAAAGCAGTTTTGACAATAATATTTCCTTTGGTTTATATAAATTAGATCCATTTATAATTAAAAGAATTTGGGGAAAAATTTAATAATACACTGGGCAAATAATTTTTAAATTTCTTGGGTAAATAGTTTGTGGTGAGTTGTGCAAAGCACCTATCCAAGTTGGGTCGGCGCGCGTCAGGTGTTTAACCGTTGTGGGATCTGGTAGTGAGGTGCGGCCAGACCCCTTATATAGCTTCCTTGGATGCTTTACTTTCATAGTTCCTTTATAATGTGAGAGTCACGAAAGCGCTTGGAATTTCTCTATTCTTTCAAGTGTTTTTTTTTCATATATATATATATAAAATTATATATATATATATATATATATATAAAAATTTTTAAAATATATATATATATATATAATATATATATATATATTGTCGTGCCGAAAAGGCAGAACTTGCGATCTTGGCTTAAATAGCAACGCTCATCTTGCCATATAGGACAAGTGAAAATTTGTGTATCCCAAAAATTTCGCCAAAATCATTCTGAACCTATCGAAAAAATTAAAATTTCACTGTGTTTGTTTAGTAAATTAAATTATTGTAAACAAATCTAAATATATTTGTTGGGTTAGGTAAAATAAATTGCGCTTTTTTATAATAAGGTTAGGTAAGTTTTCCAGTTCCTTTTGGTGTAAAATTATAAATTTTTACATCAAAATTAATGAAAAAATATATCTTTAAACGTATAAGAGAAAATTTTTAGAACTTAATTTTAAATGAGTTCTTGAAAATTCCCCAAGTTTTTTACCAATTTTTTCCGGAAAACTTTTAACCAAAAAATTAAATTTTTATTTTTTATAATTAAATTTATTTAAAAAATTAAAAATATATTTAAAAAGGGGGTTATAAAATAAATTCCTTTTTTATAAAAATTAAAATTATTTTTTTTGGGTTAAAAAATTAAAATTTTAAATAAAATTAAAAAATATATATTTTAAACAATAAAAAACCAAAACAAAAAACCAAAAACCCCAACAACCACACAAAAAAAAAAAAAAAAAAAAAAGAAATTATTATATATAGAAATTTTAAATTTTATAAAATAAATATTTATTAGAAAATATATGGTTTTTTTTTCCCCAAAAACAAAACAAACCCCAAAAAAAAAACCCCCCCCCTAAACCACAAAAAAAAAAAAAAAAAAGGGGGGGGGAATTTTGTTTTTTGAGGGTTTTTGGGGGATAAAAAATTTTATTAGGGGGGGGCAAGGGGAAGGGGGGTTTAAATTTGGGAAAATAAAAGGGGAAATGAAAAGGGTTTTGGGGGAAATAAAAATTTATTTATTTTATATATATTTGGGGGGGGGGTTTTTTTGGGGGTATGGGGGTTTTGGGGTGTGGGGGTTTTTTGGGGGTTTAAAAGGGGGTTTGTGGAGGTTAGGGGTTTGTGGAGGTTGGGGTTTGTGGGGGTGTGGGGGTTGTTGGGAGGTAAAGGGGTTTGTGGAGGTGTGGGGTTTGTGGAGGTATAGGGGTTTTTGGGGGTTTGAAGGGGTGTTGGGGAGGTTTGGGGTTTGTGGGGGGTGAAAGGGGTTTGTGGGGGTTTTTGGGGGTTTGGGGAAGGTGTGGGGGTATTTGGGGTGTGGGGGTTTGGGGAAGGTTGGGGGTATTGTGGGGTGTGGGGGTGTTGTGGGGGTTGTGGGGGTTTGGGGGGGTTAGGGGTTTGGGGGGGAGGGTAGGGGTTTGTGGAGGTTAGGGGTTTGGGGAGGGGGTAGGGGTGTTTTTGGGGGGTTTGTAGGGGGTGTTGTGGGGTTAGGGGTTTGGGAAGGGGGTGGGGGTTTTGGGGAAGGTTTTGGGGTTTTGGGGAAAGGTGTAGGGGTGTTGTAAGTGTAGGGGGGGGGTGTGGGGGTTTTGGGGAAGGTGTAAGGGGTTTTGTGGAGTTTTGGGGGTGTTGGGGGAGGTGAAAGGGGTTTTGTGGGGGTGTAGGGGTTTTTGTGGGGGTTTGTGGGGGGTTGTTGTGGAGGAAAGGGGTTTGTGGGGGTGAAAGGGGTTTTGTGAAGGTGAAAGGGGTATTGGGAGGTGTAGGGGTTTGTGGGGGGGGGTGTTGGGGGTTAAATTTGGGGAAAGGTGTAGGGGTGTTTGGGGTGTGGGGGTGTTGTGGAGGTTTTAGGGGTTTTTTGTAAAGGTGTAGGGGTTTGTGGGGGTTTGTAGGGGTTTTTGTGGGGGTTTTATGGGGGTATTTGTGGAGGTGTAGGGGTGTTGTGAAGGTGTAGGGGTTTATTGTGGAGGTGTGGGGTTTTTGTGGGGTGTGGGGGTTTTTTGTGGGGGTTTTAGGGGTGTTGTGGGGGTTGTGGGGGTGTTGTGGAGGTGTAGGGGGTTGTGAAGGTGTAGGGGTATTGGGGAGGTGTAGGGGTGTTTTTGGGGGAAATAGGGGTTTGTGGGGGTGGGGGGTTTGTAAAGGTGTAGGGGAATTTGGTGGAGGTGTGGGGGGTGTTGTGGGGTGTAGGGGTATTGTGGAGGTTTTGGGGTGTTGGGGAGGGGGGTTTGTGGAGGGGGTTGGGGGGGAAAGGGGGGTTTGGGGAAGGGGGGGTTTTTAGGGGTGAGGGGGATGGGGGGGTGGTAAGGGGGGGGGTTTGTGGAGGTGTGGGGTGTTGTGGGGTTTTGGGGGGTATTGTGGGGGTTGTAGGGGTGTTGTGGGGGGTTTTTAGGGAAATTTTTGGAAAAGGTGTGGGGTTTTGTGGGGGTGTAGGGTGTTGTGGGGGTTGGGGGGGTGTTGTGGGGTGTAGGGGAAATTGTTTGGTTAGGGTGTTTGTGGGGGTTTGAAAAGGGGTGTTGGGAGGTGTAGGGGTATTTGGGGTGTAGGGGTTTGTGGAGGTGTGGGGTTTTTAATTGGTTTTGGAGGTGTGGGGGTTTTGGGGGTTTGGGGGGTGTGGGGGTTTGTGGAGGTTTGGGGGGTTTTTGTGGAGGTGTGGAGTATTGTGGAGGTGAAAGGGTTTTGTGGAGGGGGAGGGGTGTTGGGGAGGTGTAGGGGTTTGTGGAGGTGAAGGGTATTGGGGAGGTGTGGGGTGTTTTGGTGGGGTGGGGGTTTTGGGGAGGGTAGGGGTGTTGTGGGGGGTTTTTAGGGGAGGGGGTTTTGGGGAGGTGTGGGGTATTGTGGATTTGTGGGGGTGTTGTGGGGGAAAGGAGTGTTGGGGGTGTGGGGTATTGGGTTGGGAAAGGGGGGTTGGGAGGTTTGGGGGTGTTGGGGGGTTTGAGAGGGTTTTGGGGGGGTGGGGTTATGGGAGGAAAAAGGGGGTTCCCGGGGTGTGGAAATATTGTGGGGGGGTTGTTTAGGGGGGTTTGGGGTGTGGGGTTTTGTGGATTTGTGAGGGTTTTTGGGGGAAGGGATTTAGGGTTTTGTAGGGGGAGGAGTTTTGGGGTGTGGGGTTTTTGTGGGGGTTTGGGGGTTTAAGGTGAAAGGAAAAAAGGGGGTGAAGGGGGGGGAGGTTGGGGGTGGGGTTGTAGGGGTATTGGGATTTTGGGGGGCGTGGAGGTGTGGGGTTTTGTGGGTGTGGGGGAATTGTGGAAGTGAAGGGGTGTTGCGGGGTTTGGGGAATTGTGGAGGTGTAGGGGGTTGTGGAGGTTGGGGGTTTTTGGGAGGAGTGGGGGTGTTTTTGGAGGTGTAGGGTGTTGTGGGGTAGGGGTATTGGGGGGTTTGGGGGGGTGTTGGGGGAGGTGGGGGGGTTTTTAAGAGGTGTAGGAGTGTTTGGAGGGTAAAGGTTTTTGGGGAAGGTGTAGGGGAATTGTGGAGGTGGGGGGGTGTTTTTGGGGGTGTAGGAGTTTTGGTGGAGGTGTGGGTATTGTGGAGGTTTTGGGGTTTTTGGGGGAGGTGAAGGGGTTTTTCCGGAGGTGTAGGGTTTTGAAGGTGAAAGGGGTGTTGGGGAGGTGTAGGGGGTGTTTGTGGGGGTGTGGGGGAAAGTTTGTGGAGGTTAGGGGTTTTGGGGAAGGTGAAAGGGGTATTGGGAAAGGGAAAAGGGTGTTGCGGAGGTGTGGGGGGTATTTTGGAGGTGTAGGGGTGTTGTGGGGTGTAAGGGTATTTTTGGAAGGTGTAAAGGGTTTTTGGTGGGGGAATAGGGGTGTGGGGGGGTGGGGGAAATTGTGGAGGGTAGGGGTGTTGTGGGGGTTTGTGGGGTATTGTGGGGGTTGTGGGGGGTTTTGTGGGGTGAAGGGGTGTTGTGGGGGTTTGTGGGGGTTTATTGTGGAGGTGTGGGGGTTGTTGGGGGAGGTTTTAGGTTTATTGTGAGGTGTAGGGGTTTTTGTGGGGTGGGGGGTATTGTGGAGGTGTGGGGGTGTTGTGGAAGGGGAGAGGGTTTTGTGGAGGTGATGGTTTTTGTGGAGGTTTTTAGATGTTTTTGTGGGGGGGTGCAGGGGTTTTGTGGGGTTTGTCGGGGGTGTTGGGAGGTGTGGGGGGTTTTGCGGAGGTAAGGGGTGTTGTGGGGGTGTGGGGGTGTTTGGGGGTTTAGGGTATTGTGAAGGTGAAGGGAAATTGGGGAAAGGTGTAGATGTGTTGTGGAGGTGAAAGGGTTTTGGGTGGAGGTGTAGGTGTTTTGGGGGGGTTTGCGGGGGTATTGTGGAGGGCCCGGGGTGTTGTGGACGTGTAGGGGTTTTGCGGGGGGTATAGGGGTGTTTTGGGGTTTGTGGGGTTTTTGTGCAGGTGTAGGGGTATTGTAAGGTGTAGGGGTTTATTTTTGGAGGTGTAGGGGTGTTGGGGGAGGTGTAGGGGTTTTGTGGAGGTGTAGGGGTGTTGTGGAGGTGTGGGGGTTTATTGTGGGGTGTAGGGGTTTTTGGGGGAGGTTTTTGGGGTGTTTTTGGGAAAATGAAAGGGGGTATTGTGGGGGTGTGGGGTTTGTTGGGGGTGTGGGGGAAATTGTGGAGGTGTGGGGGTGTTGGGGGACGTGAAGGGGTTTTGGGGGAGTTTTTGTGGGTTTTTTGTGGGGTTTTGGGTGTTTTGGAAGTTTTGGGGTGTTGTGGAGGGTAGGGGTGTTGGGAAGTGTAAAAATTTGTGGGGGGTGTAGGGTGTTGTGGGGGTAGATGTTTTGGGGAAGGTGCGGGGAAAATTGGGAAAGGTGTCGGGGTTTTGTGGAGGTGTGGGGGTGTTGGGGAAAGGTTTTGGGTTTTGGTGAGGTGTAGGGGTGTTGTGGAGGTGTGGGGTATTGTAAAAGGTGAAAGGGGTTATTGTGGGGTGTGGGGGTGTTGTGGAGGTGAAGGGTGGGGGTGGAGGTGTAGGGGTTTGTGGAGGTTTTGGGGGTTTTTTGGGGAGGTGTAGGGTTGTTGTGGGGGGTTGTAGGGGTGTTTTTGGGGTTTTAGGGTATTGGGAGGTGTTTGGGGTTGTTGTTGGGTGTAGGGGTATTGGGAGGTTAGGGGTTTTTGTGGGGTGTGGGGGTTTGTGGGGTTTTGGGGGGTTTTTTGTGGAGGTGTGGGGGTGTTGGGGGGTTGTGGGGGTGTTGTGGGGGTGTTTTGGGGGGTTGTGGGGTGTGGGGGTATTGTGGGGGTTTGTGGGGGTTTTTGGTGGAGGTGTAGGGGTTGTGGGGTGAAGGGGGTTTTTTGTGGAGGTGTATGGGTGTTTGGAGGTGTAGGGGTGTTTGGGGGTGTAGCGGTTTTGTGGAGGGTGTGGGGTGTTGTGCGGGTGTGGGGTTTGTGCGGGTTTGTAGGGGTGTTGTGCATTTGTAGGAGTGTTTTTAAAGGTGTGGGGTTTGTTTCTGGGGGGGTTGGGGGGGGGATTTTGGGGAGGGGTGGGGGTGGTGTTGTATGGTTTTGTGGGGTGTAGGGGTTTTGGGTGGGGGGTTGGTGAAAGGGGTTTTGTGGGGGTTTGTATGGGGGGAGTGGTGTAGGGGTTCGTGGAGGGGTAGTGTTGTGGGGGTTTGTGGGGGTGTTGTGGGGTTTGTAGGGGTTTTTGTGGGGGGTTTGTGGGGGAAATTTGGGGGAGGTGAGGGGTGTTGTGAAGGGGGTAGGGGTTGTGGAGGTGTAGGGGTGTTTTGGGAGGTTTAGGGGGGTTTTGGGTTTTTGTAGGGGTTTTGTGGGGGGGTTTAGGGGTGGTTTGTATGGTTTGTGGGGGGTTTTTGGCGGTATTTTTGGGGTGGGGGTGTAGGGGTGTTGGGGAGGTGTATCGGTGTTGGGGGGTGGTGGTGGTGTGGGGGGTTTTTGCTGGGGGTGTTTTGGGGGGTATTTTTGGGGGTGTGTGTAGGTGTTGAGGTGGTGGTGTTAATGGTTTTGCCCTCCCCCCTGGGTTGCTTGTTATTTTGGCAAGGGGGGGGGGGGTTGGTGAGGGGGGGGCGCTTTTTTGGGGTGGGTTTTGGGGGGTTTTTAAAGGGGGGGCGCTTTAAAGGGGGTTTGGGTTTGGTGGGTGAGTGTTTGGGGCGGGTTGGGGGGTTAGGGTTTTGGTGGGTTTTTTGTGAGGTTTGGGCGCTAAAAATTGGTAGGGTGGTTGGTGGGTGATATGATGGGGCCCTTTGTATTTTGGTAGAGGTGGGGGGGTTTTGGGAAGGGGCGTTAGTATGGGGGTGGGTGTGGGGGGTTGAGGGTGGGGGGGCCCCAGTTCGGGGTTTAGGGTGGGGGGGGTGATGTGAGGGGGGGGGGCCCAGTATGGGTGGGGGTGGGGGGGTGATGATAGGGGGCCCAAAGTATGGGGGTTTAGGGTGGGGGTGGGTTAGGGAAAAGGGGGGAGCTAGTATTTTTGGGTGGGTTTGGGGGGGGATGTGAGGGGGCGCTAGTATGGTGTAGGTTGGGGTTTTGGGTTTAAAGTAAGGGACGTATATGGTTGGTAGGGTGTGGTGGGTGATTGTGAGGGGAGCTATTTTGGTTGTAGGTTTGGTGAGTGAGGGGACGCTAGTATGGTGGTAGGTGTGGTGGTGATGTGGGGTACGCTAGTATGGTGTAGGTTTTGGTGGGTATGTGATGGGGACCCTTTAGTATGGTTTTATGTGTGTTGGGTGAATGTGAGGGGCTAGTATGGTGGTAGTGTGTTGGTGATGTGAGGGGCCTAGTTTTTGTAGGATGTGGTGGGTTTGATGTAGGGGAGCTAGTATGGTGGTAGGTGTGTGGTGATGTAAAGGGGGGCTAGTATGTTGTAGTGTGGTGGGTGATGTGAGGGGACGCTAGTATGGTGGTTAGGAGTGTGGTGGGTGATGTGAGGGGGACGCTAGTATGTGGTAGGTGTGTTGGGTGATGTGAGGGGGGACGCTAGTATGGTGGTAGGATGTGGGTGGGTGATGTGAGGGGACGTAGTATGGTGGAAGGGGTGTGGTGGGTGATGTGAGGGGACGCTAGTTGGTGGTGGGGTTTGTGGTGGGTGATGTGAGGGGGGCGCTAGTATGGTGGTAGGGTGTGTTTGGTGGGTGATGTGGGGGGGAGGGTAGTAGTAGGTGGTAGGGTGTGGTGGGTGATGTGAGGGGGCGCTAGTATGGTGGTAGGGTGTGGTGGGTGATGTGAGGGAGGCGTAGTGGGTGGTGGGGTGGGGTGGTTGATGTGAGGGGACGCTAGTATGGGGAAGGTTGTGGGGGGTATGTAGGGGACGCTTAGGTGGATAGGGATCGGGGGTGATGTGAGGGGGGGAGGTTGGGTAGGTGTAGGGTGTGGTGTGATGTGATGGGGGTTTTAATAGGTGGTAGGGGTTGTTGGAGGGACAATATGTGTAGGGTGTGGTGGGGATGTGAGGGGCCTATTGGTTAGGGTGTGTTAGTGTGGAGGGGGACGCATAGTAGGTGGTGGTTGTGGGTTTGGGTGATGTAAAGGGGGGTGTATGGTGGTAGGGTGTGGGTGGGGGAGGGGTTAGGGGGGCGGGGGTAGGGGGCTAGTATGGTGGTAGGGTGTGGTGGGTGATGTGAGGGGGACGCTTGTAGGTTTGGTAGGGTGGGGTTGGGTGATGTGAGGGGGCGCTAGTATGGTGGAGGTTGGTGGGTGATGTGAGGGGACGCTAGTATGGTGGTAGGGGTGGTGGGTGATTGAGGGGACGCTAGTATGGTGGTAGGTGTGTTGGGTGATGGGGGGGACGCTAGTTATGGTTGGTAGGGTGTGGGGGGTAAATGTGGGGGGGGAAGTTTGTATGGTGGTAGGGTGTGGTGGGTGAGTGAGGGGGACGCTAGTATGGGGGTTTGGGGTGTGGTGGGTGATGTGAGGGGACCTAGTATGGTGGTAGGATGTGTGGGTGTTTGTGAGGGGGACGCTAGTATGGTGGTAGGATGTGGTGGGTGATGTGAGGGGACGCTAGTATGGTGGTAGGGTGTGGTGGGTGATGTGAGGGGGACGCTAGTATGGTGGTAGGGTGTGGTGG
Organism: Cherax quadricarinatus; assembly: GCF_026875155.1. Lineage (NCBI taxonomy): Eukaryota > Metazoa > Arthropoda > Malacostraca > Decapoda > Parastacidae > Cherax > Cherax quadricarinatus. The sequence continues at coordinate 35,488,853 of NC_069430.1, read as the reverse complement.
GTGATGTGAGGGGACGCTAGTATGGTGGTAGGGTGTGGTCGGTGAATTGAGGGGGCGTTAGTTTTGGTGGTTTTGGGTTTTGGTGGGGTGATGGTGAGGGGGAGGGTAGTATGGTGGTGGGGTGTGGTGGGTGATGTGAGGGGACGCTAGTATGGTGGTAGGGGTGGGGGGTGATTTTGGGCGGACGCTAGTAGGGTGGTTTTGGGTGGGGTGGGGTGTGGGGGGACGCTGTTGGTGGTAGGTGTGGTGGGTGAGTGAGGGGGACGCTAGTATGGGGGTGGGGTGGGGGTGTGTGAGGGGGGGGTTGGGGGGGTGTGGTGGGTGATGTGAGGGGGACGTAGTGTGGGTAGGGTGTGGGGGTGATGTGGGGGGACGTAGTATGGTGGTAGGGGGTGGTGGGTGATGTGGGGGGACGCTAGTATGGTGGGGTGCGTGGGGTTGTGAGGGGAAACGCTAGTTTTGTGGTAGGGTGTGGTGGTGATGTGAGGGGAGCTGTATGGTGGTGGGGTGTGGTGGGTGATGTGAGGGACTAGTAGGGTTTTGGTAGGTGTGGTGGGTGATGTGAGAGGGGCGTAGTATGGTGGTATTGGGTGGTGTGATTTGGGGGACGCTAAATGGAACCCCCACCAACATGCCTTTCAAATGTTCTCTAACCCATACTGCAGCTACGTCGGTTAGGATATTGCGTTTGTTTGGTTTCTGTGTATGGTGATGGGAGGTGACTAATGTGACAGTGATAGTGGACAGTGATAGTGACGTGATGGTGTTGGTAGCGCGCACTATGTATACAGAATGGTGCACTCAGTTGTAAACTTTTACCCCCTCCACCTCCCCCCTCCCCCTCCCCTCTACGCCACACCCTAGCTGGTTTTTAAGAACTCATTACGAGTATATAATACACTGAGAAACAGCCATCAACGTTAAAATTTTTAAAACGTTTTACAACTGTAAGTATCAGATGGCAAGATTGTGAAGGATGTTGAACACACACACACACGCTAGAGACACAACACACAACACACACCCACACACCACCACACACACACACACACACACACAACACACACACACACAACACACACACACCACACACAACACGCCCAGTACAAAACCATATATACACCACATATATACACCATTATACAACATATATAAACCATATCCACAATACACGCATATAACACAAAATTACAACACAACATACAAAATTATACACACATATTACACAATCACACATTTACACATGCCAATATACAACAACACACCACACACACACAAAACACACACACCACACACACACACACCACACACACACACCACACACCCCAGTAACCAGTAAACGAGATGAGGGAATAGTGACAACAATGTGCAAGGAAAGCTGAGAAGGTTTGTATCCAAGGGTAACAGGAATAATAAAAAAACCAGGATGATTCCATGGTTTACCCAAGGTGCAGGGATGCCAAAACCAAGTGTGCTAGGTAATGGAAGAAGTATAGAAGCAAAGGACCCAGGAGAATAAAGACAGCGTCGTATAGCCAAAAATGAATTATGCACAGGTAAGAGGAAAGGGCCCCACGATAATATGAAAATGACGTAGCAACGAAAGTCAAATCTGACTCTAAGCTGTTGTACAGCCACATCAGGAGGAAAACAAAAATCAAGGACCAGGTAATCAGGCTAAGGAAGGAAGGACGGAGGAGAGATCACAAGAACGAACCGAGAAGATTGAGGAACTAAAACATGATATTCAAAGAAAGTTTCCCAATGAGGGACAGAAGGGAACCAGAAAGATGGGAGGTGGGGTACACCAAGTGTTGCCAACAAATATTTTACAACCGAGTGAAGGGGCTTACTGAGGAGCTAAAACACCTCAAAGGCGATGAGGCGGATAAGATCCTCCATGGGTCCTGAGGGTGGCAAGGGGGCGCTATGTGGGTACCCTAACAACAATATTCAACACATTTGTCGAAACGGGAGATTTTCTGAGGTTGAAGACGGGCAAATTTTTGTAGTCCCAGTTTTTAAAAAAGGAGACAGACATGAAGTACTAAACTATAGACCGTGTCACTGACATGTATATATGCAAAGTCATGGAGAAGTTTAAATCAGAGAAGAATGGTGGAACACCTAGAAAGAAATGAGCATATCGACAATAGCCAACACGGTTTCAGGGACAGGAAATCCTGTGTCACAAACCTACTGGAGTTCTATGACAGAATGACAACAGTAAAACAAGAGAGAGAGGGGTGGGTAGATTGCATTTTTTGGACTGTAAGAATGCGTTTGACACAGTTCCACACAAGATATTAGTGCAAAAACTGGAGGACCAAGCAGGGATAACAGGAAAGACGATACAATGGATCAGAGAATACTTGTCAGGAAGACAGCAGCGAGTCATGGTACGCAGCGAGGTGTCAGAGTGGGCACATGTAACGAGTGGGGTTCCACAGGGGTCAATCCTAGGACCTGTGCTGTTTCTGGTATTTGTGAACGACATGACGGACGGAATAGACTCCGAAGTGTCCCCGTTTGCAGATGATCTGAAATTGATGAGAAGAATTCAATCGGACGAGGACCAGGCAGGAGTATAAAGGGATCTGGACAGGCTGCAGACATGGTCCAGCAATTGGCTCCTGGAGTTCAACCCCACCAAGTGCAAAGTCATGAAGATTACGGAAGGGCAAAGAAGACTGCAGACAGAGTACAGTCTAGAGGGCCAGAGACTACAAACCTCACTCAAGGAAAAAAGATCTTGGGGTGAGTATAACACCAGGCACATCTCCTGAGGCGTACAACTAAATAACTACTGCAGCATATGAGCGCCTAGCAAACCTCAGAACAGCATTCCGACATCTTAATAAGGAATCGTTCAGGACTCTCTACACCGTGTACGTTAGGCCCATATTGGAGTATGCGGCAACAGTTTGGAACCCACACCTAGCCAAGCACGTAAAGAAACTAGAGAAAGTGCAAAGGTTTCCAACAAGACTAGTCCCAGTGCTAAGGAGTATGTCCTACGAGGAGAGGTTAAGGGAAATCGACGTGACGACACTGGAGGACAGGAGAGATAGGGGGGACATGATAACGGCATATAAAATAATGAGAGGAATTGACAAGGTGGACAGAAACAGAATGTTCCAGAGATGGGACACAGTTGGAAGTTGAAGACACAGATGAATCACAGGGATGTTAGGAAGTATTTCTGAAGTCACAGAGTAGTCAGGAAGTGGAATAATTTGGGAAGCGATGTAGTGGAGGCAGGATCCATTCATAGCTTTAAGCAGAGGTATGATAAAGCTCATGGTGAATGGAGAGTGATCCAGTAGCGGCCAGTGAAGAGGCGGGGCCAGGAGCTATGATTCGACCCCTGCAGCCACAACTAGGTGAGTATACTTACACACACACACACACACATAGCCTAGCAAGTGATGTAGTGGAGGCAGGAAGCAGAGAGAGAGAAGACCTGGTAGCGATCAGTGAATAGGCGGGGCCAGAAGCTGAGTATCGACCCCTGCAACCACAATTAGGTGAGTACACACACAACACACGCACACACCACACCCCACACACACACACACACACACACACACACACACACACCCACACACACACACACACACACACACACGCACACACACACACACACATCACATAGAAAGACCCCTTGGGGCCAGTGATCATGTGGTTTTAAGCTTCGAATACACAGTAGAGCTCAAGTGGAAAGGGGGAAGCAGGAAGGCCAGGGCGAATGAAGCCCAAACTACAAGAAAAGGGACTACACAGGAATGAGGAACTACCTGAACGGGGTTCAGTGGGACAGAGAAAATGGCAGGGAAGCCAGTTAATGAGATGATGGAATATGTAGCAACAAAAAAGCAAGGAGGCTGAGGAGAGGTTTGTACCCAAGGGTAACAGGAATAATGAAAAAAGCCAGGATTTAGCCCCTGGTTTTAAACCCAAAGGTGCAGGGAGGCAAAAACCAAGTGTGCTAGGGAATGAAGAATATAGAAGGCAAAGGGACCCCGGAGAATAAGAGAACAGTCGTAGAGCCAGAAACGAATATGCACAGATAAGAAGGGAGGCCCCAAAAACAATATGAAAATGACATAGCAGCGAGAGCCAAATCTGACCCGAAACTGTTGACAGCCACATCAGGAGGAAAACAAAAGTCAAGGACCAGGTAACAGGGTAAGGAAGGAAGGAGGAGAGACAACAAGAAATGACCGTGAAGTATGTGAAGAACTCAACAAGAGATTCAAAAAGTGTTCACGGGAGACAGAAGGGACTCCAAAAAAGAGGAGAGGTGGGGACACCACCAAGTGCGGACACAGGCCCCAAAACCCGAGGGGAAAAAAAAGTGAAGAGGCTTCTGAGTAGCTAGATCCTAAAAGGCAAGGGGGGCCAGATAAATCCCCCATGGGAGGAGAAGGGGGAGAAAGGGGCCATGTGACCCCTAACAACATATTCAATACATCCTATCGAAACAGGGAGTTTTCCCCTGGGGCGGGAAGACAGCAAATGTAGTCCCAATCTTTAAAAAAGGAGACAGACATGAACGTTAAACTACAGACCAGTGTCCTGACATGTATAGATGAAAAATCATGGGAAGTTTTCAGGAAAAAGAGGGGGAACCCCTAGAAAAGAACGATCTCATCAACACAGCCACATGGTTTCAGGGAGGGGAAAATCCTGTGTCCAAAACTATGGAGTTCTATACGGTGAAGCAGAAAGACAAGAGAGGAGGGGTGGGTGGTTTTGCATTTTTTTTGGACTGCAAAAAGGCTTTTTGACACAGTTCCACACGAGATGGTGAAAACGGGAGGCCCAAACAGGATAACAGGGAACGCACTAAAGGGATCGGAATATTTGTCGGAAGACAGGCGATCAGGGTACGGGCGAGGTGTCAGAGTGGGCACCTGTGAAGCGGGGTCCCGCAGGGGTCATCCTGGGACCATGCGTTTCGGTATTTGTGAACGACATGCGGAAGGAATACACTCTGGGTGTCCTGTTTGCAGATAGTGAAGTTGATGAGAAAATTAAACCGACGAAGACCGGGCAGAACTACAAAGGGATCGGGACAGGCTGCGCCCGGTCCAGAAATTGGCCCTGGGATCATCCCCCCAAAGTAAAAAAGTCATGAAGAGGGGGAAGGGCAAAGAAGGCCGCAGACGGAGTCAGTCGGGGGGGTCAAGACTACAAACCTCACTAAGGGAAAAAAGTCGGGGGGAGTATAACACCGGGGCAATCTCCTAAGGCACATCAACCAAATAGCTGCTGCACATATGGGGCCTAGAAAACCTCAAACGCTTTCCCCGAATCTTAAAAAGGGAATCTTTCAGGCCCTGACACCGTGTACGTTGGCCCAAAATTTGGGATATGCGGCACCATTTGGGAAACCCCCACACCTACCCAAGCACGTAAAGAAACTAGAGAAAGTGAAAGGGTTTGCAAAAAGACTATCCTAGACAAGGGGGTATGTCCTACGAGGAGAGGTTAAGGGAAATCAACCGACGACATGGAGGGGCGGAAGATAGGGGGGGGGCAGATAACGCATACAAAATATGAGGGAATTGACAAGGTGGACAAAGACAGGGGTGTTCCAGAGATTTGGGCACATAACAAGGGGACACGTTGGGGAACTGAAGACACAGAGAATCACAGGGGGTTGGAAGTATTTTTTCGCCCCAGAGTAGTCTTAAGTGGAATAGTTTGGGAAGCGATGTAGTGGAGGCAGGGTCTATACTTAAAGGGGGGTAAAATCACGGCTCAGGGGGGAGGCCCAGTACGTAGTGAAAAGGCGGGGCCCGGGGTCGGATCGACCCCCAACCCCAACTAGGTGAGTACAACCCCACAACACCACACACACACACACACCCACCCACAAATACACAAAAACACACATACACACACAAAATACACAACACCTAAATAACTCATAAATACAACACACACACACACCCGCACCCCCACACAAAAAACACACACACACACAACACACACACACACACACACACAACACACACACCCCACCCAAACACAAACACACACACCACACACACACACACACACAAAAAAACACAAATACACACACCACAACACACACGCACACCCACACACACACACACACACACACAACACACAAACACACACACACAACAACACACACCACACACACACCCCACACACACGCCACACATTCGCTCTTTCTCAGGTGACTCATTTCAAGCACATCAGCAATATGTGTTAATTTCGGTTACTAACAGTGTGTGTGGAGCAAGGAGGAAGTGGGGATACTACCACAGGTGTGGTCGGGGAGGATGTTGGGATACCTATCAGTGGTGGAGCCGGGGAGGAAGTGGGGATACCTACCACAGGTAGAGTCGGGGAGGATGTTGGGATACCTATCAGTGGTGGAGCCGGGGAGGAAGTGGGGATACCTACCACAGGTGGAGCGTCGGAGAAAGTGGGAATACCTAAAACAGTTGGAACCTGGGAGGAAGTTGGGATACCTACCGCAGGTGGAGCCGGGGAGGAAGTGGGGATACCTATCAGTGGTGGAGCCGGGGAGGAATTGGGGATACCTACCAGTGTTGGAGCCTGAGAGGAAGTGGGGATACCTACCAGTGGTGGAACCTGAGAGGATGTGGGGATACCTACCAGTGGTGGAGCCGTGGAGGAAGTGGGGATACCTACCACAGGTGTAGCCGGGGAAGAAGTGGGGATACCTATCAGTGGTGGAGCCGGGGAGGAAGTGGGGATACCTACCAGTGGTGGAGCCTGAGAGGAAGTAGGGATACCTACCAGTGGTGGAACCTGAGAGGAAGTGGGGATACCTACCACAGGTGGAGCCGGGGAGGAAGTAGGGATACTATCAGAACACAAAACTGGTGGAGCCTGAGAGAAAGTGGGGATACCTACCAGTGGTGGAACCTGAGAGGAAGTGGGGATACCTACCAGTGTTGGAGCCTGAGAGGAAGTGGGGATACCTACCAGTGGTGGAGCCGGGGAGGAAGCGGGGGTACCTACCAGTGGTGGAGCCTGAGAGGAAGTGGGGATACCTATCAGTGGTGGAGCCTGAGAGGAAGTGGGGATACCTACCAGTGGTGGAGCCTGAGAGGAAGTGGGGATACCTATCAGTGGTGGAGTCTGAGAGGAAGTGGGGATACCTACCAGTGGTGGAGCCGGGGAGGAAGTGGGGATGCCTACCAGTTGTGGAGCCGGGGAGGAAGTGGGGATACCTACCAGTGGTGGAGCCGGGAGGAGAAGTGGGGATACCTACCAGTGAGTGGAGCGGGGAGGAAAGTGGGGATACCTACCAGTGGTGGAGCCGGGGAGGACGTGGGGGTACCTACCAGTAGTGGAGCCGGGGAGGACGTGGGGGTACCTACCAGTGGTGGAGCTGGGGAGGAAGTGGGGATACCTACCAGTGGTGGAGCCGGGGAGGACGTGGGGGTACCTACCAGTAGTGGAGCCGGGGAGGACGTGGGGATACATGCCAGAGTGGTGGAGCCGGGGGAGGAAAGTGGGATACCTTACCAGTGGTGGGAGCGGGAGGAAGGAAGTGGGGATACTACCAGTGGTGGTGAGCCGGGGAGGAGGTGGGGATAACTACCAGTGGTGGAGGCGGGGAGGACGTGGGGATACCTACCAGTAGTGGAGCCGGGGAGGACGTGGGGATACCTACGTGGGTGGACGGGGAGGAAAGTGGGAGATACCTACTGTGGTGGAGCCGGGTGAGGAAGTGGGGATACCTACCAGTGGTGGAGCCGGGGAGGAAGTGGGGATACCTACCAGTGGTGGAGCCGGGGAGGACGTGGGGATACCTACCAGTAGTGGAGCCGGGAGGACGTGTGGGATACCTTACCAGTGGGGCCCGTGGAGCCGGGGAGGAAGTGGGGTTTACCTACCAGTGGTGGCAGCCGGGGAGGAAGTGGGGATACCTACCAGTGGTGGAGCCGGGGAGGAAGTGGGGATACCTACCAGTGGTGGAGCCGGGGAGGAAGTGGGGATACCTACCAGTGGTGGAGCCGGGGAGGACGTGGGGATAACCTACCAGTAAGTGGAGCCGGGGGGGACGTGGGGATACCTACCAGTGGTGGAGGCCGTGGAGGAAGTGGGGATGATACTACCCGTGGTGGAGCCGGGGAGGAAGTGGGCGATACATTACGTGGGTGGAGCCGGGGAGACTGGGGTGGTTATTTCTACAGTAGTGGAGCGGGGAGGACGTGGGGTGGTACCTACCAGTGGTGGAGCTGGGGAGGAAGTGGGGATACTACCAGTGGTGGAGGCCGGGAGGGAAGTGGAGGTGGTGATACCTACCCAAGTGGGGGAGCGGGGAGGAAGTGGAGGGGGAATACCTACCTTTGGTGGACCGGGGAGGATGTGGGGTTTACCTACCAGTGGTGGAGCCGGGGAGGACGTGGGGATACCTACCAGTAGTGGAGCCGGGGAGGACGTGGGGATACCTACCAGTGGTGGAGCCGGGGAGGAAGTGGGGATACCTACCAGTGGTGGAGCCGGGGAGGAAGTGGGTGGGGGGTATTGAGGGAGATTACCCCTACCAGTGGTGGAGCGGGGAGGAAGTGGGGGATACCTATCAGTGGTGGAGCCGGGGAGGAAGTGGGCGGATTCCTACCAGTGGATGGAGCCGGGAGGGACGTGGGGATACCTACCAGTAGTGGAGGGGGAGGACGTGGGGATACCTACCAGTGTGGAGCCGGGGAGGAGTGGTGGATAACCTACCAGTGGTGGAGCGGGGTGGAAGTGGGGGATTACCTAACCAGTGGTGGATGCGGGGAGGAGTGGGGGATACCTAGACCAGTGGTGGAGCCGGGGAGGACGTTGGGTGGGTACCTACAGTAGTGGAGCAGGGGAGGAGTGGGGGTACCTACCAGTGGTGGGGCTGGGAAGGAAGTGGGGATTACTAACCAGTTGTGGAGCCGGGGGGAAGGACGTGGGGGGGGGTACCTACCAGTAGTGGAGCGGGGAGGACGTGGGGTTCCTACCTGTGGGGAGGCGTAGAAAGGAAGTGGGGAGACCCTACCAGTGGTGGTGGAGCCGGGGAGGAAGTGGGGATACCTACCAGTGGTGGAGGCCGGGGAGGAAGTGGGGAGAACTACCCAGTGGTGGAAGCGGGGAGGACGTGGGGATAACTACCAGTAGGGGAGCCGGGGAGGAACTTTGGGGAGGGATACCTACCAGTGTGGGAGCGGGAGGAAGTGGGGATACTACCTTTGGTGGGCCCGGGGCAGGAAAGAGTGGGGATACCTACCAGTGGTGGAGCGGGGGAGGAAGTGGGGATACTTACCTGTGATGGAGCGGGGAGGAAGTGGGGAACCTACCTGTGGTGGAGCCGGGGAGGAAAGTTGGGGATTCCTACCTGTGGTGGAGCCGGGGAGGAAGTGGGATACCATAACCAGTGGTGGGCCGGGGAGGAAAGTGGGGAATACCTACCAGTGGTGAGCCGGGGAGGAAGTGGAGATTAAACTAACCTGTGGTGGAGCCGGGGGGAAAGTGGGGGATACTAACAGTGGTGGAAACCGGGGAGGAAGTGGGGTACCTACAGTGGTGGAGCCGGGGAAGGAAGTGGGGATACCTACCAGTTGTGGAGCCGGGGGGAAGTGGGGATACTACTGTGGTGGAGCCGGGGAGGAAGTGGGGATACCTACAGTGGGGAGCGGGGAGGAATAAGTGGGGGATACCTACCAGTGGTGGAGCCGAGAGGAGTGGGTGATACTACATGTGGTGTAGCAGGGGAGGTTGTGGGGATACCTACCAGTGGTGGAGCCGGGGAGGGGGGAGGGAGGAAGTGGGTGTGGATACCTACCGTGGTGGAGCCGGGGAGGAGTGGGGATACATACTGTGGTGGAGCCGGGGGAGGGAAGTGGGGATACCTACCAGTGGTGGAGCCGGGGAGGAAGTGGGGATACCTACCAGTGGTGGAGCCGGGGAGGAAGTGGGGATACCTACCTGTGGTGGAGCCGGGGAGGAAGTGGGGATACTACCTGGTGGTGGAGCCGGGGAGGAAGTGGGGATACCTTACCATTGGTGGAGCGGGGATGAAGTCGCGATACCTACTGTGGTGGAGCCGGGGAGGAAGTGGGATTACCTACCTGTGGTGGAGACGGGGAGTAGTGGGGGTTACCTACAGTGGTGGTGCCGGGGAGGAAGTGGGGATACCTACCAGTGGTGGAGGCGGGGAGGATGGGGATACATACTGTGGTGGTGCCGGGGAGGAAGTGGGGATACCTACCAGTGGTGGAGCCGGGGAGGAAGTGGGGATACCTACCAGTGGTGGAGCCGGGGAGGAAGTGGGGATACCTACCTGTGGTGGAGCCGGGGAGGAAGTGGGGATACCTACCAGGGGTGTGGAGCCGGGGAGGAAGTGGGGATACCTACCAGTGGTGGAGCCGGGGAGGACGTGGGGATACCTACCTGTGGTGGAGCCGGGGAGGAAGTGGGGATACCTACCAGTGGTGGAGCGGAGAGGAAAGTGGGGATACCTACCAGTGGTAGAGCCGGGGAGGAAGTGGGGATACCTACCTGTGGTGGAGCCGGGGAGGAAGTGGGGATACCTACCTGTGGTGGAGCCGGGGAGGAAGTGGGGATACCTACCAGTGGTGGAGCCGGGGAGGAAGTGGGGATACCTACCTGTGGTGGAGCCGGGGAGGAAGTTGGATACATACCTGTGGTGAGTGGGGGAGTAAGTGGGGATACCTACTGTGGTGGAGCCGGGGAGGAAGTGGGGATACCTACCAGTGGTGGAGCTGGGGAGGAAAGTGGGGGAAATACCTACATGTGGTGGAGGGGCCGGGGAGGGAGTGGGGATACCTTCCTGTGGTGGAGCCGGGGAGGAGTGGGGATACCTACCTTGTGGTGGAGCTGGAGCCGGGGAGAGGGAGGAAAAGTGGGGGATACCTACCAGTTGTGGAGCTGGGGAGGAAGTGGGGATAACCTACCTGTTGGTGGAGCCGGGGATGAAGTTGGGGATACCTAACAGTGGTGGAAGACGTAGGGAGGAAGTGGGGGGATACCTACCTGTGGTGGAGACGGGGAGGAAGGAAGTGGGGATACCTACCAGTGGGGGAGCCGGGGGGAGTGGGGATACCTACCAGTGGTGGGGCCAGGGGAGGAAGTGGGGATCCTACCTGTGGTGGAGCCGGGGGAGGATTAGTGGGGGATACCTACACAAGTGGTGGAGCCGGGGATAGATGTGGGGGATACTACGTGGTTGAGACGGGGAGGAAGTGGGGATACCTACCAGTAGTTGAGCCGGGGGAGGACGTGGGGAATACCTACCAGTGGTGGATCCGGGGGAGAAGTGGGGATAACCCCTACAGTGGTGGAAGACGGGGAGGAAGTGGGGATTCACTACTGTTGTGGAAGGCCGGGGAGAGGAAGTGGGGTTACTACAGTGGTGGATCGGGGAGGAAGTGGGGATTCCTCAAGTTGTGGAGCCGGGAGGAAAAGGAGGAAGTGGGATACCTACCTTGGTGGAGTCCGGGGAAGGGAAGTGGGGATACCTTACAGTGGTGGATGAGCGGGGGGAAGTGGGGATACCTGCTGTGGTGGAGCCGGGGAGGAAGTGGGGTATACCCTACCAGTGGTGGAGCCGGGGAGGAGTGGGGGGGGGATACTACAAGTGGCTCCCCCCCCGCCGGGCACAGGGGAGGACACCCCTTAAGTGGGGATACCTTCCAGTGGTGGAGCCGGGGAGGAAGTGGGGATACCTACAGTGGTGGACCGGGGGAGGAGGGGGGATACTACCAGTGGTGGAGCCCCGGGGAGGAAGTGGGCGTACCTACCTGTGTGTGGAGCGGGGAGGAAGTGGGGATACCTAACAAGTGGTGGAGCGGGGGAGGAACTGGGGATAACCTACCAGTGGTTGGAGCCGGGGATGGAAGTGGGATACCTACAGTGGTGGAGCCGGGGAGGAAGTGGGGATACCTACCAGTGGTGGAGCCGGGGAGGAAGTGGGGATACCTACCAGTGGTGGAGCCGGGGAGGAAGTGGGGATACCTACCAGTGGTGGAGCCGGGGAGGAAGTGGGGATACCTACCAGTGGTGGAGCCGGGGTGGACAGTGGGTGATACTACAGTGGTGGAAGCCGGGGAGGAAGTGGGGGTACCTACCTGTGGTGGTAGCCGGGGAGGAATGTGGGGATACCTACCAGTGGTGGAGCCGTGGGAGGTAGGAAGTGGGGGATACCTACCAGTGGTGGACGGGGAGGGAGTGGGGTTACCTAAGTGGGGAGCCGGGAGGAAGTTGGGGGGATACCTACAGTGGTGTGAGCCGGGGGAGGAAGCTGGGGATACCTACCAGTGTGGAGCCGGGGGGATGTGGGGATACCTACCAGTGGTGGAGCGGGGGGAGTGGGTGTACCTACCTGTGGTTGGGAGCCGGGGAGGAAGGGGGGGATACATACCAGTGGGGAGCCGGGGGGAAGTGGGGCTTACCTACCAGTGGTGGAGCGGGGAGGATAGTGGGGAACCTACCAGTGGTGGAGCCGGGGAGGAAGTGGGGATACACTAGTGTGAATATTAATTAAGATAGTGATGAAATAAGACATTTGGAAAATTAGTATTTATTTGAAAAATATATCTCAGTGATATGACAGATAATTGATTTAATAAGAGATGTGACTTCCGTTTGTTTTTATAATGATTACTACACACTCTGACGTGGAATCCACCAATGTTGAACACATTTTGGCAAGTTGGTCATCGTGGTACCGGGTCCTGATAACAGCAGCAGTTAGGTTCTCCACAGTTGACCAGTCATGTTTCGCGATCCTGCCTTTGGTTATTGTCTATAGATTCTCAATTGGGTTGAGGTCAGGAAAGTTTCCATGACAGTTTAGAATGCTTAGCCAACTCTCTTCGAGGAATGTCAGCAATTTTCCGGAAGTTTGGCATGTAGCAAGCTCCTGCTTCAAAATTTCTTCTCTATCAGGAAAGTCCGTATCCACAATGGGAAGCAAATGAGATGCCAGGATTGCCTTGTATTTGTCACTGTTCATCGTTCCCTCAACAGTAATAAGCTGTCTAGGGCCTTTAGCAGTAGAACTATCCCAAAACTTCTTAGATGGGTGTTTTGGCTCTTGTTGAATGTATCCATTGACGAGGTTCACCTTTGCTCCGTCTCACTACCACTGATCTGCACCCATGTACTTCAAAATGCGCCACATCTGATCGAGTGCCCACCGTTTTTTCTTCATAGCAGCAGGTCAATAATTGTTTTTTTTTTATCTGCTTTTTAGCAGCTCTGCCAGCTTCCAAGAGCCTTCATCGAGCAGTTGAAGAATCAGTAATTTATGCCAGCTGATGCCAAATCTCTCGGTAGATCTTTGCCGATTCCCTTTTTTTGCGTGATCCTTTCACACTATATTTATAATCTTGTCATCGTAAAGGTGTGTCTTGCGTTTTTTTTTTGCACATCTTCCTCCAAGCAGCGTTCCACAATCACCAGTGTCGTCAGTTCTCTTCAGAATCCAACCAACAGTTGACTTGGCTAGGCTCAAATTTTCGGCGATCTGTTTGATAATGAAATCAGCATGTTTTGTAAGAGCTACAATAATTAAGCCGAGACTAAGACATTATTACTGTACCTACCCGTCGTGGAGCCTGCAAGGAGGTGGCTCCTCTCCATCACAACTGATTTGTAGAATGTACAATCTTGAGGGACTCCATCATGGCATGGAGTGAGGATACACGTATTAGGGACACTCCATCATGGCAGGCAGGCAGGCAGGCAGGCAGGCAGGCAGGCAGGCAGGCAGGCAGGCAGGCAGGCAGGGAGGATGAGACGCAGCAAGATGAGAGAAATGAAGGTAGGGAGACAGGAATGGTGGAAGGTAGGGGATGATGAACGTGGGGAGGGTGATGGGAATGTTTGAAGGTAAAGAGGATACGCAGAGGGATTAGAGAAGGTAGAAAGGGTTGAAGGAATGTTGGCAAGGAGTGAATGAGACAGGAGGGGTAGGAAGGATGGACAGGTGGGTCATCCGTGATGGTTGGTTTTTATTCCGTTCCCTCTCCCAACGACCCTCCACCGCCCCTCCACCTCCCCCTCCACCGCCCCTTCCACACACACACACACCTGCATGGGATCTGACTATATTACTACACTGAGGGGGATCTGATCCTCCATTACCAGACAGAAGGGATTTGATCTTGCATATTAGTGGACAGTGATATTTGTTCTGCTTCAGTATTGTGGGATTAATGTTGCTGTGTTGGACAAGAGTGGAGTTCAATTCATTCAAGTGTTGGTGGGGAGTTTGATACTTTTGTCTTGGCAGGTAGAAGGATTCGTTTCCTTATATGTAAGAGAAAAAAAGGATTGAACCCGTTATTAGAGTGTCTGACGAATCTTTTATTACGTCATTCGTTTATCACATTTACATATATACATGCATATTTCATGCTTCACACGTAAATGTCCGCATTTATATGTGAAACTATTATATATGGGGGGAGGGTAGAGAGAGGGGAAAGCGGGGTTGGTATATATTATCCTATGTCGTAAGCCTGCAAGAAGATATCCACACACAGAGGTGTGTATATATCCTGTTTTAATCCCTAATTTAGGGATTAAAGTATCCGTGACTGGTGGTATATGTGTGAAAGACAGCCTTAATGACCCTCGTGTAGTCGATAGGCTTGAAACCCCATTAACTAACCAAGCCTACAGTCAGTCTGGTCTTGACAATCAGGGCTTTGTTCCCGCATCTTTTCATCTCTCTCTCTCACGTATGTTGCACATATTGGCACACCTGAAGAGGAGGGGCTTCGTCCTAGAAACCCAGCATGTTTTCAGGGATGTTAGGAAACCTCTGGTGCAAACCTCCTGGCTTTCTGTCACATTCACAGAAATCAAGACACGGATGGACGGACTCGAGGCTTCCCGAACTGCAAGAAAACATGCGATATAGTCTCCGCCAGAGTGTGAGAAGCAGGTAGATGAGTAGAACTGACCAAGGTGACGGGGAGAGCTTCCTAGCGGGTTTCATCTGAGAATAAGTGAGCTGATCCCCAAGAATCATTATTAGGACCCAGGGAGGAATACTAGGACCCAAGGACGGGTACTAGGACCCAAGGATTGGTGCTGGTACTCATCCTTGTGTTCTAGTACCCAAGGATGGGTACTAGAATCTAAGGATTGGTACTAGAACCCAAGGATGGATACTAGAACCCAAGGATGGATACTAGAACCCAAGGATGGATACTAGAACCCAAGGATGGGTACTAAGACCCAAATGTCGATCCTAGAAACTATGGATCAGTCCCAGGACTCGCGGATTGGGCATAGCACCCAAGGACTGGTCCTAGGAGTCTCAGGTCGCTCCTAGGACCCAACGATCGGTTCTAGAACCCGAGAACAAGGTTTGGTCCTAGGACGCAAGGATCGGTCCTACGAGTCGAGGACCTGTCCAAGGATGTGCTGGTTCTGCTACATCCCTGAAGAGTAGTCAACAGCACAACTCTACTATTGTAACAATAATCGCCTATAAGTAATGTGTAATATACAAGGTTCAAGCATGAGAGTAGTAGTATTTGGTGGGAGTCACTGGTTGGGTAGAGTTAGTGTCACTCTCATTGCCACACCCTCACCCACTTGGCACTAATTCTTGTTACCCCGATTGCTGGCGTCCTCCTCCTCCTCCTCCTGCTGCTGCTGCTGCTGCTGCTGCTGCTGCTGCTGCTGCTGCTGCTGCTGCTGCTGCTGCTGCTGCTGCTGCTGCTGCTGCTGCTGCTGGTGCTGCTGGTGCTGCTGCTGCTGCTGCTGCAGCTGCTGCTGCTGCTGCTGCTGGTGCTGCTGGTGCTGCTGCTGCTGCTGCAGCTGCTGCTGCTGCTGCTGCTGCTGCTGCTGCTGCTGCTGCTGCTGCTGCTGCTGCTGCTGCTGCTGGTGCTGCTGCTGCTGGTGCTGCTGCTGCTGCAGCTGCAGCTGCAGCTGCTGCTGCTGCTGCTGCTGCTGCTGCTGCTGCTGCTGCTGCTGCTTCTTCTTCTTCTTCTTCTTCTTCTTCTTGAGAGCTGTGTGTGGGGGGAAAAGGGTGCCGGTGTTTGGTGGGAAGGATGCACGTGTAAGTGTGTGGGTGTTATAGTGGGTGCATAGAAGAGGAGAGGAAGAGAAAGCATGTGTGAGGGATGCAGGTGGGTGTGGAGGAGGTGTTAGGAGGTATATAGAGAAGGGAAAGAGATAGGAAGGGTGTGTGGGGTGACACACTGACCTGATCTCCTAGGAACGTGTTCCCTTGTACGGATTGTCTAAAAATATGAAAGTCTCAAGACAGTGCCTCTGCCAGGCAGCGCGTGCGCACACACACACACACACATACACACACACACACACACACACACACACACACACACACACACACACACACACACACACACACACACACACACACACACACCTGGAACGGAACAAGAGTATAAATGCCAACCAGCACGGATTCATGGAAGGCAAATCCTGTGTCACAAACCTTCTGGAGTTTTATGATAAAATAACAGAAGTAAGACACGAGAGAGAGGGGTGGGTTGATTGCATCTTCTTGGACTGCAAGAAGGCCTTTGACACAGTTCCTCACAAGAGATTAGTGCAGAAGCTAGAGCATCAGGCACATATAACAGGAAGGGCACTGCAATGGATCAGAGAATACCTGACAGGGAGGCAACAACGAGTCATGGTACGTAATGATGTATCACAGTGGGCACCTGTGAAGAGCGGGGTCCCACAGGGGTCGGTCCTAGGACCAGTGCTATTTTTGGTATACGTGAACGACATGATGGAAGGGTTAGACTCAGAAGTGTCCCTGTTTTCAGATGATGTGAAGTTAATGAGGAGAATTAAATCTGATGAGGACCAGGCAGGAAACTTCAAAGAGACTGGACAGACTGGACACCTGGACCGCAAATGGCTCTGGGGAATTTAATCCTGCCAAATGCAAAGTCATGAAGATAGGGAAGGGTACAGAAGACCACAGACCGAGTATAGGCTGGGTGGCCAAAGACTGAAAAACCTCACTCAAGGAGAAAGACTTGGGGTGATATAACACCGAGCATGTCCCGGAAGCACACATCAATCAGATAACTGCTGCAGCATATGGGCGCCTGGCAACCTGAGAACAGCATTCCGATCCTTAGTAAGGAAAGTTCAAGACACTGTACACCGTGTATGTCAGGCCCATACTGGAGTATGCAGCACCTGTTTGGAACCCGCACTTGATAAAGCACGTCAAGAAACTAGAGAAAGTACAAAGGTTTGCGACAAGGTTAGTTCCAGAGCTAAGGGGAATGTCCTATGAAGAAAGATTAAGGGAAATCGGTCTGACGACACTGGAGGACAGGAGGGTCAGGGGAGACATGATAACGACATATAAAATACTGCGTGGAATAGACAAGGTGGACAAAGACAGGATGTTCCAGGGAGGGGACACAGAAACAAGAGGCCACAATTGAAAGTTGAAGACACAAATGAGTCAGAGAGATATTAGGAAGTATTTCTTCAGTCATAGAGTTGTAAGGCAGTGGAATAGCCTAGAAAATGACGTAGTGGAGGCAGGAACCATACACAGTTTAAGACGAGGTTTGATAAAGCTCATGGAGTGGGGAGAGAGAGGGCCCAGTAGGCAACCGGTGAAGAGGCGGGGCCAGGAGCTAAGACTCGACCCCTGCAACCACAAATAGGTGAGTACACACACACACACACACACACACACACACACACACACACACACACACACACACACACACACACAAACACACACACACACACACACACAAACACACACACACACACACACACAAACACACACACACACACACACACACACACACACACACACACACACACACACACACACACACACACACACACACACACACACACAAACCCGTTCCAAATTGGTGCTGCGTACTCTATTATGGGTCTGACGTACACAGTGTACAGAGTCTTGAACGATTCCTTACTGAGGTATCGGAAAGCAACCTGAGAATAGCATTCCGATACCTCAGTAAGGAATCGTTCAAGACTCTGTACACTGTGTACGTCAGGCCCATACTGGAGTACGCAGCACCAATTTGGAACCCACACCTGGTCAAGCATGTCAAGAAATTAGAGAAAGTGTAAAGATTTGCAACAAGGCTGGTTCCAGAGCTAAGGGGAATGTCCTACTAGAAAAGGTTAACGGAAATCGGTCTGACGGCACTGGAGGAAAGGAAGGTCATGGGAGACATGATAAAGACATACAAAATACTGCGTGGAATAGATAAGATGGACAGAGACAGGATGTTCCAGTGATGGGACACAGAAACAAGGGATCACAATTGGAAGTTGAAGACTCAGATGAGTCAAAGGGATTTTAGGAAGTATTTCTTCAGCCACAGAGTTGTTAGGAAGTGGAATAGTCTGGCAAGTGGTATAGTGGAGCCAGGAACCATACATAGTTTTAAGACGAGGTATGATAAGTTCATGGAGCAGGGGAGGGAGGACGAGAAAGGTCATAAAAGAGGCGGGCCAGGAGCCGTGTCAATTTTTTCAACCACATTACGTAACACATACGCACACAACACACAGACACACACACACACACACACACCACACACACAACACACACAACCACACACACACACCACACAACACACACACACACAAACTATAGACCTTGTCCTTGACTATAAGTTCAAAATTAAAGGAAAAATTATCAGAGGAAGTGGGGGAGCACCGGAACGGAACAAATTTTAAAATCCAACCACACGGATTCGGGGAAGGCAAATCTTGTGCACAAACCTTCTGGTTTTATGATAAAATAAAAAATTAAGACACAGAGAGGGGGTGGGGTTATTGCTCTTCTGGACTGCAAAAGGCCTTTGACACAGTTCCCACAAGAATTATGCAAAGCTAGAGCATCGGGCGCATAAACAGGGGGGGCCGCAAGGGGATCAGAGAACACCTGACGGGAGACAAAAACGATCATGGTACGTAATGAGTATCACAGTGGGCACCGTACAGGGGGGTCCCACGGGGCCCCGGCCCCCTGGGACCAGTGCTATTTTTTGGATATTAAACGACATGAGGAAGGGTTAGACCAAAGTGCCCTGTTTGCAGATGAGGGAAGTTAAAGGAAATTTAAATCTGATGAGGACCGGGCAGGCTTAAAAGAGACCGGACAACGGGACACCTTTCCACAAAGGGCTTCTCGAATTAATCCCCAAAATGAAAAGTCATAAGAGGGGGGGAAGGGCACGAAGACCACAGACCGAGATAGGCTAGGGGGCCAAAGACTGCAAACCTCACCAAGGAAAGATTTTGGGGGTGAAATAACACCGAGCAGTCCCCGGGAAGCACACATAAACCAGATAACGCTGCAGCTATGGGCCCGGCAAACTAGAACAGCATTCCAACCCATAAGGAATCTTTCAAGACACGTACACCGGTATGTCGGGCCCATACGGATATGCAGCACCTTTTGGGAACCCCCCACTTGATAAAGCACGCAAAAACAGAGAAAGACAAAGGTTTGCGACAAGGTTAGTTCCAGACAAAGGGGGAATGCCCCATGAAGAAAATTAGGAAATCGGCCTGACGACACTGGAGGACAGGAGGGCCCCGGGGGAACAGAAACGACAATAAAATATGGTGGAATGAAAAGGTGGACAAACAGAATGTTCCAGGGGGGGGACACAAAAACAAGAGCCCAATTGGAATTTTTAAGCCACAAATGGTCAGAAGATATTGGGAAGTTTTTTTTTTCATCATAGGTTGTAAGGCAGGGGGAATAGCCTAGAACAGACGTTTGGAGGCAGGAACCAACACATTTTTAAGACGAGGTTTTTGATAAAGCTCATGGAGCGGGGAAGAGGGCCCATAGAAACCCGGGTGAAGAGGCGGGGCCAGGGCTAAGACTCGACCCTGAACCCCCAAAAAAGGGTGATTACAAATAGTGATACACACACACACACACCATGAACACGCCATGCCAACAACACCCAGTGCACGAAGCGAAGAGGGGGGGCCAGGAGCGGGACCGAACCCCGAAACCAAAAATAGGTGAGACAAAAGGTATACACACACACAGTAGGACAGCGAGCGCCAGCACCCTTTCCCCGTGCTCCGGGGTAAAGTGTTTTTGGGGCATGCAATGTTCTGCAAGGGTTGCTAAGTGTGTCAGGGTAGTGAACAATCCTAAAAGGATTTTTAATCTGCCGAGCCCATAATGTGGGGAAGCCAAAAATTTTGTAAGTGTCTAGAAAATAAAAACTTGGCGCAGAGTGGCAGCTAGTGGAAAGGGGGCGACGTTTCAAGGGGCACCCAAGAAAGATAATAAAGTGAAACAATCGTGCGACCAGGAAGAAATAAAAAAGGTACTTTTAACGAAAGAAATTGAGGTGGATCTACGCCAGGACGACATCAGCTGGATTACGCCAGGACTCAATCGAGCTGTCAAAAAACAGTCAACAGCTGCACTACAAGTACTTATCACCAATGGTGGTTTTTTGGGTGGGGGCCGGTCCAAATTTAACCGCCAAGCTAAGGAATGGTCAAACTCCTAGCACATAAAAAATAGGCATCAAGTATTCAAAAAGGGAATAGCAAATGGTAACCATTGAACAAGGCGATTCCACTATAACCCGGGTCGAGCATGGGCAACATTGTAAGTAGGTGACTAATCTCAGGAGGGTGGGAGCAGGTCACGAGTTTGGAACAAGGAAACAACTGAAAAATCCACATTACACTCCAAGCACAACCCACCTATTTTTTCAGACCGTAAAAACCCCCACACATAATTCGAACATAATTACACACACACAACATACACACACACACACCCCACACACACACACCAACACACACCACACACCCACACCACACACACACACACACACACCACACCATATAATATAAATACACACATACACAAACACACACACCACACCAAACACACACACATAACACACACACATATTAAACCCCATACACAAACACACACACACACACACATACACACCCAACACATATGCACACACACACACAAAACCCACACACAAACCACACACACACATACAAACACACAAACACACCACACATACACACCACACAAAACACACAATACCCCCAAAACACACACACACACACACACACACACACACAACACACACACACACACCACACCAAAAACCACACCCACTAATATTGCGGAAGTCCCGGGGAGTTGGGGGGCAGGTCAAAAAAAGTTGTGGGCACCAAAGGGACCACTGAGACTTACATTACAACGACAAGCCATCTACCTTTCAGTACATAATAAACCCACACAAAATTTCCACACAAAATTACACACACACACACACACACACATCCAAACCACACAACACTCCCCCCCCCCCCCACCAACATCTCATACTTCCCCTGATCCCTCCCCCCCCCCTCGATCACCCCCCCTCCCCTGTTCCCCTAAACCCTCCCCACCCCCCCCCACTCCCTCTCCCCCTTCACCTAAACCCTCCCCCCCCTCCCCACCCCTCCCCCCACTAGCCACAGTTCCCCCTTTCTTTCCCCCTCCACACTTTACATACCCTACAACCAACATACGAACTACATAGGTTTTTCCCACTGAGGCAATCAGGATAAAACAAAAATGGGGTTGCCAAAGCAAAAAAAAAAACCAAGGGACAGGAGGAGGGAAAATGCAAAGGAAGATTGGGGCACAAGCTCAAAAAAGGGATCATGAATGGAAAAGAAACTAGTAAACTTACATAAATGGAAGAAGGAAGTATGGAAAGCAGGGAAATGGGGGGTCATGTCAAACAGCAAAGCTAGGGAAAAGAGTTTAGAAGAGGGGAAATTTAAAAATCTAAACGCCTAAAAAAACTAAAAACATTTTGGGGGTTTACAACAGAGAAAGCTACCTCAGCCACAAATAAGGGGACTGAGGGAAAGAAGGGGCACAACGCATGGAGAAGCTCTACAAGGAGACTGTACAAATGAAAAACTAAGCTTTTTGGGAGCCCCCAAAAGACAAAAACAAAAAGCCCAAGGAAACCGAGAAGGGGAAAAAGACAGGCCACTGACCCAAGTACATTACTAGTGAAACGAAAGAAAGGGAAAACTGCAGGGAGGAAACCAATAAAATGAGGGATACCAGGGGAAAGCAGTGGGGGAATGAAAGGGGAGGGATCTTTGTTAGGGCTACAGGAAGTTGAAGGGGAAACATATAAGCAAGAAAAAAAGGGGAAAAAAAAAACAATTGAAAGCACATAAAGCCCAAAAGGGGGAAAAACGACATGACCCCGCTGGGAAAAATTTTTGGAGAATAGGGGGTTTTGAAAAAAAAAAAAACCCGGCCATGAAGTGACCTTCAAGGCGAACGACTCGGGCCAGATCCGCAGGAGAAAACACGATTAAGGGGCAGCCGGGTACAGAAGGTTATCCGCTGCGACAGAACACAAGAAGAAAGCAAAACTGAGAAGATGGTACAAAGGCGAAAGAGGGAAAAAGAAGGGATGGAGAAGACAGACAGGGATCCCAGACCCCCGGAAAAGATCAAATACAGCCCCCCTCACAACTTCCTAAGAACCTCCCAACCGGGCAACCCCGTGCAACCAAACACTCAAACAAACACCCATGCCACATCCAAAGCCCCCACCCACTACATTACAAACCCAAAACCCCCCAGCAACAAACCCTAGTTCCTTACCAGGTCCCCACTTTCCCCCCCCCAATATAACCCCCAACCACAGTCTTTGAAAAGAAGTTGAAGGTGGGTATACAAATCAGATGGAATAAACAAGTAGAGGAGTGGGGACGAAAGAACAAAGAACATTCCCAACAAAAACACCACAGAAAAAAAACTCACCAGAAAAAAACAGATTCAATCTTTCCATCCGGGTATCAAATCCTCAGAAAGCAGAGGGAGGAGAGGGGAGGAGGATTTTCACTGCTCATTTAAAAAACCCGTGGGGTTTTGAGAAAATGGAAGGAATGGATGGCACGGGCGAAAGGGGCTACTTGTAGGGAACAATCCAGTCTGAACATAAGGGGATAATTTCAGTAATGTACAACCCACCACAGAACCAGGAGCCAAAAGGGAAAATACGATGAACAACAGCAAAGACGCACACTAGCCGAGGTGACCAGGAGACACACGTGGGGGGAGCAAAATTCTAGTTATGGGTGATTTCAATCACAAGGAATTTTATGGGGAAAAACCCGGAGCCCCATGGGGGTCCCAAAAAAAGGAGACCAAAATGATGGGTGTGTACGGGAAAAACCCATCATCAACATTTTGAGACACTACCAAAAGAGAGGAGAGGATGAACCAGCAAGCTGGACCTTGTATTTCCCTGAATAGTTCAACATCGAGGGATCTGTATAAAGCCCCTGGGGGCAGTGATCATGTGGTTCTGTGCTTTGACTACAAGTTGAGCTCCAAATGAAGAGTACGGAATAGCGGAAAAACCAAACTACAAAAGGGGGGAAATACCAGGCATAGGAAAATTCCTTTAGACATTCAGTGGGAGAGGGAACTGACAGGGAAAAACCTACAAGAAATGAGGACTTGTACAAAAAAAGCAAGGAGGCAAGGGGAGGTTTTTCGAAGGAAACAGAAATAATGGGGAAAAACAGAACGAGTCCTGGGGTTTACCCAAAGGGGAGGGAGGCAAAAACTAGGGGACTAAGAATGGAAAAGGTACAGAAGACAGAGAACTCAGGGAAAAAAAAGAAACAGCCGAAGACCAGAAACGAAAATGCACAGATAAAAGGGGCTCAGAGACAAATAAAAACATAGCACAAAATAAAGACTGACCCCAAGCTGTTTTACAGCCCCCATCAGGGGGAAAACAACAGTCAAACCGGGAATCAGACTGAGAAGGGTGATGGGGAATTCACAAGAAACGCCGAGAGGGTTTTTCAGGAGCTCAACACAAATTTAAAGAGGTATTTACAGTGGAAACCATAGGGCCCAAGAAATCAGAACTGGGGGGGACACCCGCAATGCTGGATAGGGGACTAAACCAAGGGGGAGGTAAGAAACTGCTATGGAAATTGACACCTCAAAAGGGGGTGGGACCAGAACATCTCTCCAGGGGCCCTTTAAAAAGGGGGCAGAGATTTTGGGACCCTTAAAAAAGTCTTAAAACATCATTTAAACGGCAACTCCCTGAGGGATGGAAAAGGCAAATGTAATCCCAAATTTTTAAAAAGGGAGACAGACTAGGCCCAAACTACAGACCTGTACCCTAACGTGTAATATGCAAGGATGGAGAAGATCTCAGGAGAGTGTGGGGCACCTGGAAAAAACAAGTGTAAATTGACAACCCAAGGTTTCAGGGAAGGAAAACCTGTGTCACAAACCTACTAGAGTTTTATGAAAAGGTGACAGAAGAAAGATAAAGAGAGGGGGGTTGGATCACTGCATTTTTTTTGGACTGAAAGAAGGCCTTCGACACAGTTCCTCCCCAAGGGTTACGGGCAAAAGCTAAAAGGATCAGGAAACACATAACGGGAAAGGCACTGCAATGGGATCAGAGAATTTCTAAACAGGGGGGCAACAACGAGCCCATGGTACGCGACAGGTGTCAAAGGGGGCGCCTGTAAACAAGCGGGGTTCCACAGGGTCAGCCTGGGACCGTTCGGTTTTTTTGGTATATGTGAACGACATAACGGAAGGGATAGACCAAAGTTTTCCTTTTTTTGCAGATGATGCAATTTAAATTTGGAAAGAATCAAATCGGCCCGAGGATCGGGCGGGCCCTACAAAGAACCTGGACACACAACCTGGTCCAGCAACGGGCCCCTTTAAATTTAACCCTGCCAAATCCCAAAGCCCATGAAAAAATTGGGGAAAGGCAAAGAAGCCCGCGGACACAATAAAATTTTTAGATGGCCAAAAAACTGCAAACCCACTCAAAAAAAGATCGGGGGGTGGGATAACACCGAGCATACTCCTGAGGCACACACAATCAGATAACTGCGCAAAAAATTCGGGGGCGCCGGGGCAAACCACGGATGCGTTCCGATACCTCAGTAAGGTTTCTTTTAAGACTCGTATACCATCTACTCGGGCCCCATACGGGGTATGAAACACCAGTTTGGAATCCACCCCTAGTCAAGCACGCAAGAAATTATAGAAAGAAAAAAGGGTTTGCAACAAAAACAGTCCCCAGAGCTACGGGGATTGTCCTACGAAGAAAGGTTGGGGGAAAATCGGCCTAAACGACACTGGGACAGGAGGGTCAGGGGGGTTCAGTGGAGACATGAAACGACATATAAAATACTTCCGGGGAAATTTAGAAAAAGGGGGAAACAAAGACGGAAATTTTTCCCCCAGAGAGGGGACACAGCCCACAAGAGGCCAAAATTGAACCCCTGAAGCCCTCAGATGAAAAAAGGGGATTTTTTGGGAAAATATTTCTTCAGTCATAGAGTAGTCGGGCCCAAAGGAAATGGGCCTAAAAGGGGTTTTTAAAGGGGGAACCCGGGAAAAACCATACATATTTTTTAAAGGGCGAGGTATGATAAGCCATGGGGCGGGAAAAGAAAAGGACCCAGTACAACCCGGGGGGAAAGGCGGCCGGGAGCGTAAAATCGACCCCTCCCAACCCAAAAAAGGTGAGTACAACACAAAACACGTGGGCGCGCGCGAAAATTTGACTAATTTGGGGTTGGGAAAGGGGGCGGGGGGGGGGTGAAGTGTGCCGCCTTAAAGAACTTTTTAGTACTCCAGATTTAAATTAACTCCAGCAGCTCTCACCTCTCCCCAATGCGGGTTTATATTACATTATTTTAACATTTTTACTTCTGTGGCACAAAAAGAATTAATTAAATCCTTTGTAATAAGTGTTACAATAATTAAAATTTTGGGCGTGTTTGGGAAATAACACCGGGTGTGCCCTTAAAAAGGCAAGGTACTTAAAGGGAAAAAAGAAATTTCTTTTATTGTTAAATTATTTATTTTATAGAGGAAAAAGGGGTTTTACAAAAACCCACACGGAACTCACAAACACAGGGAATTGATTGACCCTGAAATTTTCAAACCTCCCCCTTCCCTTGGACCTTCTTCAGCATCCTCATCTGCTAAAGGGGATCCCAGAAGGGGATCGAAATATACAGATCAGTTAATCTCTGGTTTTTTTGTCTCCATGGGGGTTATTTTTGAAGATTAACAAGTACTCATTACACACACACACACACACACACACACACACACACACACACACACAAAAACACAACACAAAACCCACACATACACACACACCACACACACACACACACCCCACACACCCCAACAAAACCACACACACCCACACATATAAAATATATATGTTGTGCCAATAGTAAAACGGGGTAAATTGGGCAAGAACTCATTTAAAATTTTAAGTCTTTCAAAAAATTTTCTCTTAAACGTTTAAAGATATATTTTTTAAAAAAATTTAAAAAAAAAATTAAAAATTTTTGCACGAAAGGAACTTAGAAAACTTACCAAACCCTTATTATAAAAAGAACAATTTATTTTTTGCCCTAACCCAAATAAATATATTTAACATTTGTTTACAATTTAAAAAATTAAAACTAAACAAACACAATGAAATATTTTTTTTTTCGTTAGGGGTTTAGAATGATTTTGGGAAATTATTGCAAAACAAATTTTTTAAATTTTCCTAAAAGGCAAGATGCGTTTGGGTATTTAAGCCAAGATCCCCAAGTTTTTGGGGCCCATTCCCCCACGACATAAAATATATATTATATATATATGCAGAAAACCACTAAAATTTACTAAGGGTAACCGTAACAGTGACAACCCCACGTTACTCTGAAAACCCCCCCCCCCATCCCCGGGCTTGTCCAGCATATTAAAAATCGCCCCCTCTGCATTGTGGGGGTGTGTGTTGTATATATATATATATAATATATAATATAAATAATATATATATATAAATATATAAAATAAAATATATATATATATATAATTATTGTGGTGTTGAGAGGAGTATTTTACCACCAAAATTCGTCCTTTTTTCCCACCTTTTTTTTTGTCACTTTTTATTATTTTTTTGTTAAAAGAATTTTCTGTGGTACACAATTTAGTCCCCCTAAAAAGTTGCCGTTCAAGCTTTTTTGTTCCCCTCCAACCCCCCATTTTTTTTGTTTTTTTTTTTTTTTGGGTGAACCTGTGGTATAATTTGTTTTTAAAAAGTGGTTTCGATGAAAATAAGTGGGAAAAAATACCGATACAGTGGGAAAAATAAACACTTTAACAGTTAAAAAAGTGATCCTTTACGCAACGTTTTTGCCCACACATTTGGGGTTTATCAAGTCCCAAACAGATCTACCTGGGTGAAAAGGGGACGTGAATATTTTTGGATGACGTCAGGTGGAGGATACTGCATTGACAATCTTTTCCCAGAAGAGTGATAGACCGAGAAACCCGGCTAGCTTTCTGGGAAAATACTTTTTTGTACGTGTTTTAACCGAGGTTGTTCACATGTTCACACAAATGATTATTCTGGATATTTAAATTTCATTATTTCCTGCCGAGAATTTTTTGAAGTCAAGGGAAATGTTTGATGCTTTTGGGTTTTACTTAAATCCCCGAAGGTAGTGTTGGCCGGCCCCGGCTCTACCTTTACCCACCCACCACACCCCACACACACACACACACAACACACAAAACACACACACACAACACACACACACACACACACCCCACACACACACACATACACACAAACACACATACCACAAAACACCACACACACACACACACAAAACCCACACACACACACACACAAAACACACACACACACACACCATTAAAACACATACACACACAAACACACACCACACACACACAACACACACACACAAAACACACACACCCCCCACAAAAACAACACACACCCCCGCACAAAAAAACGCACACAACGCAACACACACAAAACACCAAACACACACACACACACACACACCCCACAACACACACACACACCAAAACAAAAAACCAACCCGGGGACCACACAACACACCACACACCCCCAAAACACACAACAAAAACACATACAAAACCCCACAACACACACACACACACACACACACACACACACACAAAAACACACACACAGACACCACCCCACACACATATCACACCCCAAAAACACACAAAAAACACACATACACCCACAACACCCCACACACACACACAC
The DNA here is from genome assembly GCF_026875155.1 of Cherax quadricarinatus. NCBI lineage: Eukaryota > Metazoa > Arthropoda > Malacostraca > Decapoda > Parastacidae > Cherax > Cherax quadricarinatus. Next base: position 35,460,654 of record NC_069430.1, on the reverse strand, counting down.
ACAACCACACACACACACACCCCACACACACACACACACACACACACACACACAAAAAATCTCTCGCCTCTGCCGCCCATGACTACATACACGCCAACCTGACCTTGGGGGACCCCAAGCCCCACGTACTCTGGTATGGGGTGGGGTTTTTGTGTGTGTGTGTGAAAATAATTTTATTGGTGGTGTTTTGGTGTGTGTGGGTTTGTGGGGTTGTGTGTGTTTAAAAATGTGTGTGGGACTTACATAATTTTGGTTGAAGGGGTTTGAAACAACTCCTGTCCCCCCTGTGGGCCCCGAAGCATTGTGTGTTTCTTAAAATTTCTTTTTTCCCTTGGGGTGCCTTTAAATAAATTTAGTGTATTAGGGGGAAGGAGAGAAAGAAGGGGGGAAGGAAGGAAAAGGAGGGAGGGAAGGAAGGAAGGGGGGGAGGAAGGAGGAGGGAGGAAGGAGGGGGAGGAAGGAAAGGGGGAGGGAGGGAAGGAAGGAGGAGGACAGGAGGTTGGGGATGGAGGAAGGAGGATTATGGGGGGGGGGAAGGGTAGAGGCGAAGTGCGGGCGGAGGAGAAGGGGGACTTGGGGTACTGGGGCAGGGAAAAGGGTTAGGAGGCGGGGTGGAGCGAGTGAGTGGGAGAGTGGGAGGAGGAGGGTTTTGGGAGGGGCGGTATGGCGGGAGGAGTGGGTAGAGAGGGGGTGGGGGAGGAAGGAACTTTCGGGGGTAACTGTAGGGGGGGGAATAAGAGAGGTCGTGGTAAGGGGGGGAGGGGGTCCCGAGGGGAGAGTGCGGGGGAGGGGGGATGTCCGGGGGAGGGTAGGTCATGGTGGAGGGGCCCGGGCTCTGGGGAGGAAAATGGGGACTAGGAGTCAGGGATGCGGGAGTGGTAGAGGGTCGGGAGGGGCAGGGGCTTGGAGATGAGAGCCAGGGACGATCGCCGAGTGGGGAGGTAGGCCGCCTCCCCTGCGTCTTGCTTGGCCACTGTCTGGGCACCTGAACCGAGGAGGCAAGAGTGGGGGGATCCGGAACGGTTTCTGGAAGTACCGAAGATCGAAAGACCGTCGGAGGGGAGTATGGAGGAGTTCATAACCCCCTTTTGGCCTCTCACAACTCTTCCTCTCCCCTTTTGCTTTGATTATTTGCGAATTTTTTTTTCCTGCCGTCCTTCCTCCCCCCCGGGGGGGGGCCCCCCCCCCCCCCCTTTTTTTTTTTTTTTTTTTTTTTTTTTTTTTTCCCCCCCCCCGGGGGGGGGGGGGGGGGGGGGGGTTTTTTTTTTTGGGGGGGGGGGGAGGGGGGTGGGGGGGGGGGGGTTTTTGGAAAAAAAGGGGGGGGGAAAAGGGGGGAGGGGGGGGGGGGGAGGCGGGGGAAAGGGGGGGGGGGGGAAAGGGGAGGGGGGGGGGGGGGGGGGTTTGGGGGGTTTTTGGGGGGGGAGGGGGGGCCCGGAGGAGGGGGGGAGGAGGAGGGAGGGAGGGAGGAGAGGAGGGAGGGCAGGAAGGAGGCGAAGGAAGGAAGTCGGAGGAGGGGGGGAAGAGGGAGGATAAAGGGGGGGGAGGAAGGAGGGGATGAGGGAGGGGAATGGGGGGGGAAGGGAGGAAGAGGGGGGGAGGCGAAGGCGGGGAAGGAAGAGGGGAGGGGAGAGGACGGAGGGCGGAGGGGGGGGGGAAGGGAAGGAGGAGGGGGGTGAGGCGCGTCTCTGTGGCCGCGCATGGTCCTTAGGCCCTAAGGCCGGGGGAGGGGAGGGGGGGAAAGACCAGGAAGGAGGGGAAGAAGGAAGACACGAAGGAAGGCGGGAAGAAGAACGACGGAGGAGGGAAGGAAGGAGTGATGGAAGGGTACAATAGGGGGGGGAAAACAGAAGGCAGGGATGGAGGGGGATGGGAGGTGGGGAAGGAAGGGGGTAAGAGAGGAGAGAGGTGGCTGGAATGGAGGGAGAAGGAGGGAGGGAAGGAAGACAGGAAGTACGGGCTGAAGGGCTAACCAGGAGGGGAAAGGACTCCGAATGGGGGGAGGTAGGGGGGGGGGGGGAAGTAGGGCATCCTAGTACGGTCGGCGGATGGGGTAAATGCAGCGGGAGTGCAGGCATGGATTCATTACTCCTTACTGTAGGGGGTGGCCCGAGGGGGGGGGTCAGGAGCGCGGGAACTCGTTCAGGCGGGGGGGGTGACGACGTAAGGTTCGGTAATGATGAGTCCGGGGGACGGTGGGGGGGGCGTAGGGGGCAATAGGCGACTGCATCTGGGGACCCACAAGAACTAACCCCCCTACTGCCAAAAAAAGGAGGGGGAGAAGGAAGAGTGAAGAAAGAAAAATGAAGGGGAAGGGAAGAAAAAAGGAGGCCGGGGAAAGACAGGAGGAGGACAGAAGGAATAAAGAAAGGAAGAAATGAAGAGGAGGGGGAAGAGGAAGGGGGAAGAGGAAGGGGGGAGTAGGAGGAAGGAGGAGACAGAGGGAAGAATGCAGGGAGGAAGGGAAAAGAGGACGAGGGGAAGGAAGGAAAAGGAGGGAGGAAGTGAAGGAGGAGGTAGGAGGGGGGGGGAGGAAGAGGGAAGAAAGGGGGGAAAGAAGGAAAAAGGGGGAGGAGGGGAAAAAAAGGGGGGCAGAAGGGAACGGGGAAGGAGGGATGGGGAGGGGGAACAAAAGGGGGGGAAAGGAAAAGGGGAGGGAAAAAAAAGGGCAGGAAAAGGAAAGGCGCAGATGTGTATCTTGCCGGGCCAGATGTTTTATCTTGCCGGCCGCGATGTGTATCTTGCAGGCCAGGTAGAATGTGTAATCTTGCCGGGCCGCACGTGAAATCTTGTCGGCCGCGATGTGTATTTGCGGGGCCGCGATGTGTATCTTGCCGTGCCGTGGTGATGTGTACTTGCCAGGCCGGCGAATGTTTTCTTTCCGGTGCTCGCCGATGTGTATCTGCCGCCGCATGTGGTATCTTGCATGGGCTTCGATGTGTATCTTGCCGGGCCGGCGATGTGTATACTGCCGGGCCTGAGGTGTATCTGCCGGGCCGCCGACGTGTATCAACCGAGGGCCGCGATGTGTATCTTGCCGGACCCGCGATTGTTATCTTGCCGGGCCCGCGATTTGGTATCTTGCAGGGCCGCGATGTGTATCTTGCCGTGAAGCGATGTGTATCTTGCCGGGCCAGGATGTGTATCTTGCCGGGCCGCAATGTGTATCTTGCCGGGCCAGGATGTGTATCTTGCCGTGCCAGGATGTGTATCTTGTTGCCGGCCCGCGTATGGTGTATCTTTTGCCGGGCACGAATGTGTATCTTGCTGGCCAAGGATGTGTATCTTGGGCCGGTCCGCGATGTGTATCTTCCACGGGCCAGGATGTGTAATCTTGCCGGGCCAGGATGTTTATTTGCCGGGCCAGGATGTGTACTTGCCGGGCCCAGGATGTGTATCTTGCCGGGGCTGCCGCAATGTGGTATCTTGCGCGGGCCAGGATGTTGATCTTGCCGGGCCAGGATGGTGTAATCTTGCCGGGCCAGGATTGTTATCTTGCCGGGCCAGGATGTGTATCTTGCCGGGCCAGGATGTGTATCTTGCCGGGCCAGGATGTGTATCTTGCCGGGCCAGGATGTGTATCTTGCCGGGCCAGGATGTGTATCTTGCCGGGCCAGGATGTGTATCTTGCCGGGCAGGATGTGTATCTTGCCGGGGGCCAAGATGTGGTATCTTGCCGGGCCAGATGTGTATCTTGCCGGCCAGGATTGTATCTTGCCGGGCCAGGATTTGTATCTTCCGGCAGGATGTGTAGTCTTGCCGGGCCAGATGTGTATCTTGCCGGGCCAGATGTGTATCTTTGCCGGGCCAGTAGAAATAACCGTGAATAACCATTTGCATAATTTTGTATAATATTAAGCATACTGAATGGTGTGTGAATGATCCCGCGAGGAGGAGAGGGGCGGGCGTAGGGCGTAGCGGCGGCGGCGGCGGCGGCCGGCGGCGGCGGCGGCGGCGGCAGCGCGAGGTATCCGAAGTATGGGGAAGTATACAGCTGAGGTGGGAGTACTGAAGGTAAGGTAATAGACAGCTGCGGGTGGGGAGGTGCCGAAAGGTAAGGGAATTAACACTAGGTGGGAGGTACTGAAGGTAAGGGAAGTAGAACAGCGAGGTGGGAAGGTGCCGAAGGTAAGGGAAGTAGACAGCTGAGTGGGAGGGTGCCGAAGGTAAGGGAGTAGACAGCTAGAGGTGGGAGGTGCCGCAGTAAGAAGTAGACAGCTGAGGGGAGGTTCTCTACGAAGGTAAGGGAAGTAGACAGCCTGAGGTGGGAGGTGCCGAAGGTAAGGGAAGTAGACAGTCTGAGGTGGGAGGTACTGAAGGTAAGGGAAGTAGACAGCTGAGTGGGAGGTTCCGAAGGTAAGAAGTATGACCAGCTGAGGTGGGGAGGGTACTGAAGGTAAGGGATGTAGACAGCTGAGTTGGAGTGCCGAAGGTAACGGGAAGTAGACACTGAGGTGGGTAGGTGGCCGAAGTAAGGGAAGTAGACAGCTGAGTGTGAGTGCCCAAGGTAACGGAAGTAGAACAGCTGAGGTGGAGGAGGTGCCTGAAGGTAAGGGAAGTAGAGACAGCAGAGGTGGAGGTGCCGAAGAGTAACGGAAGAGAAAGCTGAGGTGGGAGGTGGCCGAAGGTAAGGGAAGAGACAGCTGAAGGTTGGGATGGCCGAAGGTAAGGGAAGTAGACAGCTGAGGTGGGAGGTGCCGAAGGAAAGGGAAGTAGACAGCTGAGGGGAGGTGCCGAAGGTAGAAGTAGACAGCTGAGGTGGGGAGGTACTGAAGGTAAGGGAAGTAGACAGCTGAGGTGGGAGGTGCCGAAGGTAAGGGAAGTAGACAGCTGAGGTGGGAGGTGCCGAAGGTAAGGGAAGTAGACAGCTGAGGTGGGAGGTGCCGAAGGTAAGGGAAGTAGACAGCTGAGGTGGGAGGTGCCGAAGGTAAGGGAAGTAGACAGCTGAGGTGGGAGGTGCCGAAGGTAAGGGAAGTAGACAGCTGAGGTGGGGAGGTACTGAAGGTAAGGGAAGTAGACAGCTGAGGTGGGAGGTGCCGAAGGTAAGGGAAGTAGACAGCTGAGGTGGGAGGTGCCGAAGGTAAGGGAAGTAGACAGCTGAGGTGGGGAGGTACTAAAGGGGAAGGGAAGGGTGGGGACAGCTGAGGTGGGAGGTCCCAAAGGGTTTAAGGAAGTAGACAGCTGAGGGGGAGGTGCCGAAGGTAAGGGGAAGTAGACAGCTGAGGTGGGAGGTCGGGAAGGTAAGGGAAGTAGACAGCTGAGGGGGTGGGATGTTGCCGAAGGTAAGGGAAGTAGACTGCTGGGTGGGAGGTGCCGAAGGGTAAGGGAAGTAAGACAGCTGAGGTGGGGGTACTGAAGGTAAGGGAAGTAGACAGCTGAGGTGGGAGGTGCCGAAGGAAAGGGGAAGTAGACAGTTTGAGGTGGGAGGTGCCGAAGGAAAGGGGAAGTAGACAGCTAAAGGTGGGGGGGGTACTGAGGAAAGGGAAGTAGACAGTGGGGGTGGGAGGTGCCGAAGGTTTAAGGGAAGTAGACGCTGAGGGTGGGAGGTGCAAAAGGTAAGGAAGTAGACACTGAGGGGGGGAGGTATGGGTAAGGGAAGTGACAGCTGAGGTGGAGGTGCCAAAGGGAAGGGAAGAAAAAAGGTGAGGGGGAAAAAAGGGGGGGTTGGGGAAAACGGGGAAAGGTACGGGGGGAAGGGAAAAAAAAGGGGGTAAAGGAAAGGGGAATAAGGGGGAGAAAAAAAGGAAAAAAAGGGGGAAAAGGATGGGAAAGGGAAAAAGAAAGGAATGAAAGGGATAAAGGGAAAAAAGGGGGCGTGTGCGGCGGGGAACAAGAGGAAAAAAAAGGGGGGAGAAAGGGAAGAAACAAGGGGAGGGGGGGGAAAAAAACAAGGGGGAGCAAGGGGGGAAGGGAAAAAGGGGAATTTTAAAGAAGAAAGGAAAAAAAGGGAAAAGGCGGGGGAAAATGGGAAAGAACAGGGGGGCAAGGGAAAAACCCGGTGGGAGACTAAGGGGGGGGTTTGGAACAGGGGGGGGAGCAAGAGAAAAAAAGGGGGAGAAAGAGGAAAGAAAGGGGAGAAAAGGGGGAAAGGGAAAAAGGGGGACCCAAAAGAGGGAAAAAAAGGAACGGGGGGAGCAAGGGGAAAGAAAAAAAAGGGGGGAGCAAGGGGGAAGAAAAAAGGGGGAAAAAGGGGGGGAAAGGAAAAAAATGGGGGGAAAATTTTTTGGGAGAAAGGGGGGAAAAATTTGAAGAACATGGGGAGCAAGAGGAAAGAAGGGGGCCCCCAGGGGAAGAAAGGGGAAAGGGGGAAAGGACGGGGCGAAATGGGAAAAAAACAGGGGAGCAAGAGGAAGAAAAAGGGGAGCAAGAAAAAGAACCGGAAAAACAAGGGGAAGAAAAAAGGGGAAAAAGGGAAAAGGAAAAGGGGAGAGAGGAAGAACAAGGGAGCCAAAGGGGGAAAAAACAGGGGGGCAAGGGGAAAAAGAAAAGGGGAGCAAGAAAAAACAAGGGAAAAAAAGGAAAAAACAAGGGCCAAAAAGAGGAAAAACCCAGGGGGAGCAAGGGGGAAAAAAAAAGGGGAAAAAGGAGGAAAAACAGGGGAAAAGAAGGGAGGAAAAACCCAAGGGGAAGAGGAAAAATGGGGACCCAAAAGGGGGGAAGAAAAAAGGGGGAGCAAAAGAAAGAAAAAGGGAAAACAAGGGGAAAAGAAAAAAGGGGGACAAAGGGGAAGAAAACCCGGGGGAAACAAGGGGAAAAAACAAGGGAAGAAGAGGAAGAACAAGGGAGAAAAAGAGGAAGAAAAAAGGGGAGCATTGATAAGAAAAAGGGGGAGAAGGGGGGAAGAATAACGGGGGAGAAAAAGGGGGAAGAACAAGGGAGCAAAAAGGAAGGGAAAAAAAAAAAAAAAAGGGAAAAAAGAAAAAGGGGAACAAGAGGAAGAACGGGGGAGCAAGGGGAAAAACAAGGGAGCAAGAGAGCCCAAGGGGAAAACAAAAAACAAGGGGAAAAAAGAGGAAAAGAACGGGGGAAAGCAAGGGGAAAGGGAAAAGGGGAGAAAAAGAGGAAAAAAAAAGGGAAAAAAAAGGGCCAAAAGAAAGAAAAAGGGGAGAAGGGAGGAAAAAAAGGGGAAAAGCCCCAAGGAAAACCCCCAAACAAGGGGGGAAAAAGGAAAAGGGGAAAAAAGGGAGGAAGAACAAGGAACAAGAGGGAAGAAAGGGGGAAAGGGGCCCAAAGAGGAAGAAACGGGACCCAAAGGGGAAAGACGGGAAAACAACAAGGGGAAAGAACAAGGGGAGAAGAGGAAAATGGTAAAAGGGGGAGAAAGAGGGGGGGAAAAAAAGGGGAACAAAAGGAAAAAAATTGGGAAAAAAGGGGAAAAAAAGGAAATATGGGAAAAGAGGAAAAAACCAAGGGAAAGGAAAAAGAGGGTGCAAGGGGAGGCAAAAGGGAAGAAAAAAGGGGCAAGGGAAGAACGGGGGGCCCCGGGAGGAAGAACAAGGGGAGCAAAAGGAAGAAAGGGTTCCAAGGGGAAGAAAAAAATGAGCAAGGGGAAAAGAAACCAAGGGGGAAAAGAGGAAAAAACGGGGGAGCAAGAGGAAGACAAAGTGAGCAGGGGGGGAAGAAAAAGGGCGGGAAGGTAAGAAAAAGGGGAAAAGCAAAGGGGGAACAAGGGGAAAAGTAGGAGGAAGGGGGCCAAAAAGGGGCAAAAAAGGGGGAAAGAACAAGGGAAAGAGGGGGAAAACAACGGGAAAAGGAAGAGGCAAGAAAACAGGGGAGCAAGGGGAAAGAAAAAAGGGAACAAGGGGGATAAGAAAAAAAAGGGGCAGAAAAGGGGTAAACGGGGGAAAACAAGGGGGAAGAACAGGGGGGAAGGGGGGAAGAAAAAGGGAAAGGCAAGGGGAAAGAACAGGGGGGAGCAAGGGGGAAGAAAAAGGGGAGCAAAGGGGGGGGGAAAGGGAGAAAAGGGGAAATAAAAAACGGGGGAAAAGGGAGGAAAGAAAAAAGGGGGGGGAAAGGGAAAGGGGGCAAGGGGAAAACCCGGGGGAAACCCAAAAAGGGAAAGAAAGGGAGCAAGGGGACAAAAAAAAGGGCAGAAAGAGGAAGAAAAAGGGGGCAAGGGGAAAAGAACAAGGGAAACAAGGGGGAAGGGGCAAGGGGGGCAAGAAAAATGCAAAAGTTTAAAGAAAAAGGGGAAGCAAGGGGAAAGAAAAAGTAGCAAGGGAGGAAAAAAGGGGCAGCAAGAGGGGGGGCAAGGGAAAAAAGGGGAAAGAAAAAGGGGGAAGAGGAAGAAAAAAGGGGGAAGGGGGAAAGGGAAAAAAGGGGGAAAGGGGAAAAAACAGGGGACGGGGAAAAAAAGGAGAAGGGAGGGGGAAAGGAAAAAAAGGGCGCAAGGGTAAGAAAAGGGGGAAAAGCAGGGGAAGAAAGGGGGCCCAAGGGGAAACGAACAGGGCAGAATTTGGGGAAGAAAAAGGGCACCCAAGGAGGAACAAATAAAGGGCGGGCCAAGGGGAAAAACAAGGGCGGGAAAGGAGGAAGAAAAAGGAGCAAGGGGGGAGAAAAAGGGGGAAGAAAAAAAGAAACAAGGGCACCAAGGGGGAAAAAAAGGGTGCAGAAAGATGAAGAAAAAAGGGGCCCAGCAAGAGGACAAAACAACCCTGCAGGAGCGAAAACATGGGAGGGGGGAAGGAAAAAAACCCCGGGGACAGAAGGGGAAAAAAGTGGGGCGGGGGGGGAAAAAAAAGGAAAAAGAAAAAGGGGGAGAAGAGGAAAAACAAGGGGGAGCAAGGGAAGAAAAAGGGGAAGGGGGCCGGGAAGAGGGAAGAAAAAGGGGGCAAGAGGGAAGAAAAGGGGGAGCAAGAGGAAGAACAAGGGGAGCAAGGGGGAAAAAAGGGGTTGGGGAAAACCAAGAGGACGAAAAAAAAGGGGGCAAGAGGAAGAAACAGGGGGGGCAAGGGGAAAGAAAAAGGGGGAGCAAAAAAAAGGGAATCAAGGGCACGGGAGGGGGAAGAAAGGGGAGCCAAGGGGAAAACGGGAAAAAAGGGGGAACAAGGGGAAGAACAAGGGGCAGGGGAAAAAAAGGGTTAAAAAAGGGGCAGCAAGAGGGAAGAAAAAGGGGCCAAAGCAAGAGGAGAAACCCGGGATGGGGAAAAGGACAAACCCAAGGGCGAAAAGAGGAAAGGGGGAAAAGGGGCCAGCAAGGGGAAAAGAAAAAGGGGCCCGGGGCAAGGGAAGAACAAAAGGAAAGCAAGAGGAAGAACGGGGAGAAAGAGGAAGAAAAAGGGGGGGCAAAGGGGGAAAAAAAGGGGAGCAAGAGGAAAAAAACGGGGAAAGCAAGGGGAAAGGGAAACAGGGGAGCTAGAGGAAGAACAGGGGAGCAAAAAGGAAAAACAAGGGGGAGAAAAGAGGAAAAGAACGGGGGAGAAGGGGAAGAAAGGGGAGAAAGAAAAAGAAAAAGGGGTGAGAAAGGGAAGAACAGGGGGGGGAAAAAAGAGGAAGAACAGGGGAGAAAAGGGGGAAGAACAGGAGAAACCCAAAGGGGAAAGAACAGAGGGAAAGGGAGGAAGAACGGGGGAAAGCAAGGGGAAAGAAAAAGGGGGGGAGGAAGAGGAAGAAACAGGGGAGCAAGAGGAAGGAAAAACGGGGAAAGCAAGGGGAAAGAAAAAATGGCAGCAAAGGAAGAACGGGCAGCAAGAGGAAGAACAGGGGGGAGCAAGAGGAAAAACAAGGGGAGCAAGGGAAAAACAGGGGGTAACAGGGGAACTGGGTGTGGGGAAGGGAGAATAAGGGGGTAAGGGGGAAGAGAAGGGGAATGGGGGAGAACAAGGGGAAGAAAGTAGAACGGGGATAGAGGGCGGGGCAAGGGGGCAAGAGGGAGGAAAGAGGAAAAAAAAGAGGAACAAGGGGAGCAAGAGGGGAAAAAAAAGGGGTAAGAGGGAGAAAAAAGGGGAGCAAAGGGGGGAAAAAAAGGGGAATAAAACGGAGAAAAATTTGGAGCAAGAGGGAGGAAAAAGGGGAAAAAGGGGAGAAAAAAGGGGAAAAGAAGGAGAGCAAGGGGAATAAGAAGGCAAATGAAGGAGAAAAGGGAAAAAGTAAGTGGGATAAGATAGAAAAGTGGAAGGTCAGGGAAAAGAAGAAGAGGAAGTTTTTGAAGGTTTCCCCAAAAATGGGGCACGAGTACCTCCACCCCACAAACTGGGGTCGAGTCCCTACAGACCACAAACTGGGGTACGAGTCCTCACGGGACCACAAAACTGGGGTACGAGTACTCACAGACCAAAACTGGGGCCGATACCTCACAGACACAAATGGGGAAAGAGTACCTCACAGACCAAAAACCCTGGCGAAACGAGACCTCACAGACCACAAACTGGGTACGAGTCCCTCACAGACAAAAACTGGTGTACGAGTACTCACAGACACACTGGGGCACGATACCTCACAGCCCACAAACGGGCACGAGTACCTCACAGACCACAAACTGGCGTACGGAGTAATCAAGACCCAAAACTGGGGCACGAGGAGACCTCACAAACACAAAAGGGGGCCGAGTACTTCAAGACCACAATGGGGACGAGTACCCAAGACACAAACTGGGCACGAGTACCTCACAGACCAAACTGGGGCACGAGTACCTACGGGACAAAACTGGGGCACGGTCCCTTTCACAGACACAACTGGGGCACGGAAATCACAGACCACAACTGGGGCACGAGTACTCAAGGACCACAAAATGGGGACGAGTTACTAACAGACCACAAACTGGGGCACGAGTACCCACAGACCACAAACTGGGGGGCCCATCAGTACTCACAGACACAAAAATGGGGCACGAGTACCTCAAGACACAACGGGGCACGGGGTCCTCACGAAAACGGGGTACGGTCCTCAAAGACAAAAACTGGGGCACGAGAAACCTCACAGACACAAACTGGGACAAAGTACCTCAAGACCAAAAAGGGGTACGAGTACTTAAGGGGACCACAAACGGCGTACGAGGTACCCACAGAACACAAATGGGGTACGAGTCCCCTCAAGCCAAAAATGGGGCACGAGTACCCACAGACAAAAACTGGGGGGCACGAGTACCCCCACGGGCCACAAACTGGGGCACGATTTACCTCACAGACCACAAACTGGGGCACGAGTTACCTCACAGACCACAAACTGGGGACGAGTACTCACAGACCAAAAGGGGCACGAGTACCTCACAGACCACAAACTGGGGCACCGAGTACCACACAGACCACAAACGGGCACGAGTGCCTCACAAAACACAAACTGGGGCACGGGGTGCCTCACAGACCACAAACTGGGGTACGAGTACCTCACAGACCACAAACTGGGGCACGAGTACCTCACAGACCACAAACTGGGGCACGAGTACCTCCCCGACCACAAATGAGGCACGGAGTACCTCACAGACCACAAACTGGGGCACGAGTACCTCACAGACCACAAACTGGGGCAACCAGTCCCTCACAGACAACAACTGGTGTACGAGTACCTCACAGACCACAAACTGGTGTACGAGTACCTCACAGACCACAAACTGGGGCACGAGTACCTCACAGACCACAAACTGGGGCACGAGTACCTCTCAGAACACAAACTGGGGCACGAGTACCTCACAGACCACAAACTGGGGCACGAGTACCTCACAGACCACAAACTGGTGTACGAGTACCTCACAGACCACAAACTGGTGTACGAGTACCTCACAGACCACAAACTGGGGCACGAGTACCTCACAGACCACAAACTGGGGCACGAGTACCTCTCAGAACACAAACTGGGGCACGAGTACCTCACAGAACACAAACTGGGGCACGAGTACCTCTCAGAACACAAACTGGGGCACGAGTACCTCACAGAACACAAACTGGGGCACGAGTACCTCACAGAACACAAACTGGGGCACGAGTACCTCTCAGAACACAAACTGGGGCACGAGTACCTCTCAGAACACAAACTGAGGCACGAGTACCTCACAGAACACAAACTGGGGCACGAGTACCTCTCAGAACACAAACTGGGGCACGAGTACCTCACAGAACACAAACTGGGGCACGAGTACCTCACAGACCACAAACTGGGGCACGAGTACCTCACAGAACACAAACTGGGGCACGAGTACCTCACAGAACACAAACTGGGGCACGAGTACCTCACAGAACACAAACTGGGGCACGAGTACCTCACAGAACACAAACTGGGGCACGAGTACCTCACAGACCACAAACTGGGGCACGAGTACCTCACAGAACACAAACTGGGGCACGAGTACCTCTCAGAACACAAACTGGGGCACGAGTACCTCACAGAACACAAACTGGGGCACGAGTACCTCACAGAACACAAACTGGGGCACGAGTACCTCACAGAACACAAACTGGGGCACGAGTACCTCACAGAACACAAACTGGGGCACGAGTACCTCACAGAACACAAACTGGGGCACGAGTACCTCACAGAACACAAACTCGTACTTTACTGCAACACTAGACTCACTTATAATTTGCTTTGTTGGAGTTATAATTTGTTGTGGAGTTATGATTTGTTATGTTGGAGTTGGAGTTTGTGTTGTAGTTGTAATTTATTGTGTTGGGTTATAATTTGTTTTCTTGGAGTTATGATTTCTTATGATGGGGTTATAATTTGTTGTGTTGGAATTATAATTTGTTGCGATAGGGTTATAATTTGTGTTGGAATCATAATTTGTATTATCATTGATTTCTAAATTGTTTATTTATATTCATTGTTTGAGAGACAAACGTTAAGTTTGCAGATAATGAGACGAGGTACTTGTTTATGACCTTGTTGTATGACCTTGTTGTATGACCTTGTTGTATGACCTTGTTGTATGACCCTGGGTAAACTTGCAACATTTTACCGCGACGTACCTATGTGTGCAGTACCTGAGGGTATCCTCATGGCCTTACTGAAGTCTCCCAGCTCAGGCTGACACTACTGAAGTCTCCCAGCTCAGGCTGACACTACTGAAGTCTCCCAGCTCAGGCTGACACTACTGAAGTCTCCCAGCTCAGCTGACACTACTGAAGTCTCCCAGCTCAGACTGACACTACTGAAGTCTCCCAGCTCAGCCTGACACTACTGAAGTCTCCCAGCTCAGGCTGACATTTCAACACCTCGTATGCGCTCCATCCTGCGTGATGGAATATAACATAGACTGACAGTTAACGTTGTTCTCACCGTGTAACTATCATATAGAATAGGATTGCAGCAGATTTTGTCTAATAAATACCCCATCACAGAGTGTCTTGTTTTGTGCATCATTAAAAAGAAATTTCGTGTGGCCTGGTGGTTAACGCTCTCGCTTCACACGGTGAGGGCCTGGGTTCGATTCCCAGCCAGAGTAGAAACATTGGACGTGTTTCTTTCCACCTGTTGTCTATGTTCCCCATCAGTAAAATGGGTACCTGGGTGTTAGTCGACTGGTGTGGGTCGCATCCTGGGACACTGACCTAAGGAGGCCTGGTCACAGACCGGGCCGCGGGGGCGTTGACCCCCGGAACTCTCTCCAGATAAACTCCAGATACTTAGACTGGAGGATGACGTGAGGAAGGTTGTGTCAACAACAACAACAACAACACCCACAGTTACCGTCTGGCCTTTGAACAACCAACCACATCCTCTAAACTGAATTTTCTCAGCATCTAAGATGTAGGTAAATTTGATGTGGTTAGTTATTTCCAATTTATGCCTAAATTAACATTATTTAAAAAATGTGATGGATATGTGAGGCAGCTGGCCTCCAGCAGCAACAGCCTGGTTGATCTGGCAACCACCGGACGAGCCTGGCCCATGGCCGGGCTCTGAGAGTAGTTAAACTCTCGAAACTCTCCAAAGGTAAAGTCAAAGGCAAAATAAAGATTTTTTTTTGCAAGTATCTTTATTATCATCTTGCATATAGTTGTTCTGAGCAGTGAGTTACGTATGGATAAACTAGTTTCGCAGATTTATCATTTTTTCTTTTAGGACCTTTATTATTGTACAGCCAAGTTACACACCGTGGCCACTTTATTAGGTACACCCAACTTGTACTGGGTAGGATCTCTCTTTGCGTGAAAATCCCTGGAGATCAGCAGCTTCTGAGAAACTCTAGCCACCGCGTCTGGCACCAGCAGTCATTCCACGGATAACATTTCTTTCCCATTCTGATGTTTGGTCTGAACAGCAACTAACCTCTGGGCCATGTCTGCATGCTTTTAGGCACTGAGGTGCTGCAGGTGTACCTAATAAGATGACCATTGAGTATATATGCTATTTAAATATAGGAGAATATTGTTTTAGTTATATGCTTTTGTCAGAGATTTTATTTATAGGAGGTTACTTTCACAACCGTACAAGGTTGTTGACACTACAAAGTGTGAAGGAACACCCGAGCCAGACTACTTCAAGGTGAAGATGAGGGAGGAAGGTCCAGCGATGTAAGAGGAATGGAGAGCAGGGAAGAAACTGTGTCCGCAGAGAAAAGGAGTGAAAGAGGAGTGAGGTAGAAGTAGGAAGGAAAGGTGGGAGAAGAGAAAGTATTGAGAGGGTTGGCTAGGAAGAGGGGCTAACCGAACTAAAACATCCTCGGGCTAGGACGAAGCCAACCACAAAATTAGTTTTATGTTGTAAGCGGCCTCTCCCACTCTACCTGTCCTTCTATTCTTGTTCTGTCTCTGTCTCTCTCTGCCCCCCCCTCTCTCTCTCTCTCTCTATCTCTCTCTCTCTCTCTCTCTCTCTCTCTCTCTCTCTCCTCTCTCTCTCTATCTATCTATCTGTCTATCTGTGTATCTATCTATCTGTCTATCTCCCAGCCGTCGTCCTCCCTCCTAACCCTCAGTGACAACAACAAGATAAGTATGGCGACATTTGCCTAACCTCTGCTTGAAGGTTAACACATCCCAGACAACTTTCACATCGTCTCTCTCTCTCTCTCTCTCTCTCTCTCTCTCTCTCGAAGAAGAAGAAGAAGAAGAAGAAGAAGAAGAAGAAGAAGAAGAAGAAGAAGAAGAAGAAGAAGAAAATTTACAGGCGTGGCATGGAAAATAGAGCTGGATGAGGAGGCAGCCTAAAATACACAGCTTTAGGAATAGCTATGATAAGGACCAATAGCCGAGAAACCAGTAATGCTAATGAAAATAGTGTAGGAGATAGGGTCAGGGGCTGAGACTACCCCATAAAGAACTCGGGAGGTACACAGAGCAAGGCAGGAGGAGACCGATAAAGTCGAGAATTTTACGAGGAAGGTTAATAATAAGTTTGCGAGGGATAAAATGTTTCTACCAAAATAATGATTTAGTTGGGAGTTTACAAGGGACAGTGTACTCATTAGAAAAGTGAACCTTGTCAAATACAGAGATCGTTTACGGCACACACACAGAACAGGTAAAGCACTTAAATTATTGGAACACCTTAAAATCTTGAACATGTACTCATTGGCACGGAAGAGAGAGAGATGCATGATAATATATACCAGGAAAGTACTCGAGGGCCTGGTCCCAAATCTGCACACTGCCATAACAACATACTGGAGTGAAAAATATGGAAGGAAATGCAAAATAAACCCAGTGAGGAGCAGGGGTGCAGTGGACACAGTAAAGGAACACTATATCAACATCCGGGGTCCCAGACTATTCAACATCTTACCAGAAGATATCAGAAACACGGCTGGAAAAAGTGTAGAAACCTTCAAGAATAAACTGGACATGTATCTTCAAGTGCCAGATCAACCAGGCTGTGATGGATATGTGGGGCAGTGGGCCTCCAGCAGCAACAGCCTTGTTGATTGTTACAAAAAATGCGATTCTAAAAGCTTAGAGATCTCCAGTGAATACTAGAAAGGACTGCCCTTCTAGCATCCAGCCTGTTACTGGGTTTTCGTAACAAGTAGTCAGTATCCTTGTCCAATTATCCATTAAAATTCAGTATTATTCAATAGTGCTTCAGGATTACAACTGGTAGGCTACTAACTAGAGAAATTAAAATTTAATAAATTTATTAAGTCTAGAGGTATATTATCAAATTAAATTAATCACAGCAATGAAAATAAAATCAATCTCTCGAGTTCAATATTATTGTGCTGAAAGCACATATCACATTTATAATTCTTAAGTACCGTCTGGTACATTAACATTTAATAAGATATTACAAATATGTACAAGTAAGTTTGTGTATGTGTGTAAGTGCTCTAAGTAGTTATCTGTCTCACGACTCGACTAGACTTAAACAAGTGACTGACAAAGTCCTCTAATAAACTAACTTCTTGACTGACTGGCAACCAGAACAGTCTGCTTGAACAATGAGAAGAATGCTAAGCCCAATAGCCATATAACAAGCGACTGCGACACAATCAGGATCAAGGAGATAATATAATAACACTAAGTAGGGACCATCAGCAGATCCTCCACAAAAGTTACAAAACTCCCATACTACTGAATCTAAGTTCAGCATAGGAAAAACCCAACTGTGACAATACACAGAAACCATTACAAAATTAGGTCAGAAGCTATAGCTAAGGACCTGAGATGCTCAGAGTGTCTAAGCAACACACAACCTCAGTACAACGTCGAAAATCACTAAGTCTATACAATGTTCTGTGAACAGAGTTCTACAGAACTAACAAGAATAACGAGACAGACAATCTGTCCAACCACCAAGAGAGTCTTTGATTAATATTTATATTAAATTGTATTGATATGAGTAATCAGTAATAATGTGAAAGACATTAATGCAACTCCTAGTGCGACCGTCTGTCGTATTGGGGGGGGGGGGGTGTTGCAACCCCTGAATGGGTTACAATGATTATTATGTATATATATAATGTATATTATCTTTTCATATAATTTTATATTGCTTATATTTGCGATAATAGCTAAATCGTAAATATATTGCTTTATATTCTTATTTGACTTATGTTGTTAGGATGTACATAATATGTGCTCAGTTCAAGTCTTGATTGTCAAACTACTGTAATTATCGCTTGTCGCTCGTTATACTGCCGGCTTCTGAGCTGTGCTGTCCACGGGGCTTTTCACGTGATCGAGGGGGGGGGTCCTCACCTCTCGTGAAGTATTCAGTCTGCTCGAGACTCGCTTGGTGGTTGGACAGATTGTCTGTCTCATTATTCTTGTTAGTTCTGTAGAACTCTGTTCACAGAACATTGTATAGACTTAGTGATTTTCGACGTTGTACTGAGGTTGTGTGTCGCTTAGACACTCTGAACATCTCAGGTCCTTAGCTATAGCTTCTGACCTAATTTTGTACTGGTTTCTGTGTATTGTCACTGTTGGGTTTTTCCTATGCTGAACTTAGATTCAGTAGTATGGGAGTTTTGTAACTTTTGTGGAGGATCTGCTGATGGTCCCTACTTAGTGTCGTTATATTATCTCCTTGATCCTGATTGTGTTGCAGTCGCTTGTTATATGGCTATTGGGCTTAGCATTCTTTTCATTGTTCAAGCAGACTGTTCTGGTTGCCAGTCAGTCAAGAAGTTAGTTTATTAGAGGACTTTGTCAGTCACTTGTTTAAGTCTAGTCGAGTCGTGAGACAGATAACTACTTAGAGCACTTACACACATACACAAACTTACTTGTACATATTTGTAATATCTTATTAAATGTTAATGTACCAGACGGTACTTAAGAATTATAAATGTGATATGTGCTTTCAGCACAATAATATTGAACTCGAGAGATTTATTTTATTTTGATTGCTGTGATTAATTTAATTTGATAATATACCTCTAGACAACTTAATGATTAATAAATTTATTAAATTTTAATTTCTCTAGTTAGTAGCCTACCAGTTGTAATCCTGAAGCACTATTGAATAATACTGAATTTTAATGGATAATTGGACAAGGATACTGACTACTTGTTATGAAAACCCAGTAACAGGCTGGATGCTAGAAGGGCCGTCCTTTCTAGTATTCACTGGAGATCTCTAAGCTTTTAGAATTGCGTTTTTTGTAACAAATGGGGGCCTGTCCGGGAGGCTCTTGATCCAAGGTGTTGGAGAAATTGTCCAGTTTGACATACTAGTACTTCTATGATCAAGCACTTTGAGTACTTTCCTAATCTGAAGACTTTGAGTTTAGTCTTGTACAACATACCAGGTGGATGTATGTACTTGACTGAGTCTCTTGATCCAAAGAGATGGAAATACTGTTTATGAGTTCTAAATCTAAGACAACTAACACTAAAATTCCTATTAGGATTATAGTTTCCCATAATCACTCTCTCGTAGTACAATTATTTTCGTGTTGTATGCCAAAGTGAAACAGTTAATTGATACTCTGACTTTGTCTGAGTTGAGTACACTAAAACTTCAGACATGTTGGCGAGTAGCCAAATATCTCGGTGTGATGTATAACAGGAATTACACAGCTGAAACTGTCAGAGCATTAATTAAAGATATATTGTTTCCTGCTCATACAGAGATGTCTGATTATGATTCAGATTCAGAAAGTCTAGTGTCACAATTAGGAAGTATGACTCTATTTGATGAAGAAGAAAGAGCAACTAAGGCAGAAGTGAGCCTAGTGTCCGAGCCTAGAGTAGCTCAGTTCTCACTCACTCCTTCCTTCACTGACACTATAGTACAGAGTATAGCTGGTAGTATGACACAGCCTAATACTAGTACAGTGTATGATACACCTGTATCTACTTATCCTAGACCAGATCTAGACTCTCTAGAGATGGCTGGACGAAGTGTCCGACCTAAGGACCATCCAGACCATGTTAATTTCCTTACTCCTCCATTACCTACTGGTCCTATCTCTCAGGAACAGTTTGAGAGGTTTGAACGCCTCCTTATGTTGCAGACTGCACAAATAGAGGCACAGAGGAAATTGAACAAAGAAGATTTCCAAAGAGAAAATGTTCGTCTGTTAAGACAACAGACTGATAGATCACAGGAACCATTTAATGTGCAGAAAACTGCATCCATGGTTCCTAAGTTTTTTGAAAGTGACTTAGACACATACTTTGATGTGTTTGAGAACCAGGCACGTGCTATGAATTGGCCACGTAAGCACTGGGCAACATTGTTGCATACTGCTTTGACGGAAAGAGCTCAAACCTGTACTGCAGCTTTGCCATTTACCAAGTACATTAGTTATGACGCTGTCAAACAAACAATTCTAGAGACGTATAACTTGTTACCTGTAAGTTATCAAAGAGCATTTCGTACGTTACAACGACGACAAGATCAAACTTGTGTAGAGTTTGCTCGTGAGAAAAAAGTTGCATTTCAGAGGTGGTGTAGGTCTGCCAAATGTAACAACTACGACAGTCTTGTTCAGTTGTTACTACACAAAGAGTTTAACAACTGTATGCCTGCTGACATACAAGAATATCTGATCGATCATACTACCTCAGATATTCTGGAAACTGCAGCATTAGCAGACAATTATGAGATTTCTCACAAACTTGTACGTACTAAAACACAGAGAAACAAGGTAACTAAAAATTGTCCTAGAAGTTGGCAACCTAAATCAGCTGCTCATTGCCGGCCTGATGTACCTGCTACTGTAACTTCTCGTACCTTTACCAGGAAAACTCACAATCCTGAATCTGTCTCTGTGGTTAGACAGAAATCTGATATCGAGAAGAAGAAAGTTAAATGTAACTATTGTAACAGAAAAGGACATGCTGAGAGCATTGCTATAAGTTAGAAAGAGATACGAGATACAGTCGTGCGGCTGGCACCCCCACTCAAGTCGTATCCTCTTCCGAGCAACAAAGGCACCAAAATCCTAGTAATACCTCTGATCCTACTGTTTTAGATAATGTTACTCAGGATAGATGACTAGCATCAGAAAGTGTATCTGACGAAAAGATTCGTTCAGCGATGAGTCCTTACTTTTCGAGAGATAAAGTAGGATTTGACGAATCACATCTAACTGAGATAATTTCTTTCAGAGACACTGGCAGTTATCTCACGTTATTAAGAGAAGATGTACTGCCCATAACTGATGATACCTATTGCAAGATAGATGTATTGTTAGAAGCCTATGGAGGGGCTGTTATATAAGTGCCTCTGCACAAAGTTTATATTGAAACAAGCTATTATATGGTTATATTTCAGTGGGTATATCCCGTGATGTATTTCCCATCAGGTCAGTGGACTTGTTAATAGGAACGATATCCTTCATGCTGGTATATGTAAAGAACCACTTGTAATTGATAACAACTGATGATAATTTGCCATTGAAGTTGTAGAGAGAGAAACTATTTTATTTCCTCTTAGCGCAATTACTAGAGCTATGTCAAAGATACAACAACCATCCTTGTCTCCTGTTGAATTAGTTGATGACAATGATTTGGGGTTGAATATGTTGTTTAGTGACGCTCTGCACCCAGGGTCATTAACACTGACTCCCCCTGGTCATCAACCTAGTCAGGACACAACTGACGTTAAATTTCTAAATCATGATGATTAATCAAGGATCAGTTTGTTGATCAGTCACTGGAAAGACTGAGAGATATAGCAGTTACTGAGAGTGAAGCAAAGGATCTCGATAATTGTTACTATTATAGTAAAGGTGTACTGATGGAGAAAAATACATGCAAGTTGTCAGCTGATAGTGTTTCCACCACAGTCAAGCATTTCGTAGTGTTACCAGTTACATTTCGTGAACAAGCCATTGATTTTGCTCACAATAGTCCCATAGGAGGACATTTGGGTGTCAAGAAGACACTCGGTAAACTGGCAAAACATTTTACTTGGCCAAAGATGAAGGAAACAGTAGCTGATCATGTGCGAGGTGGCCACGTGTGTCAAGTGACAGGCAAGCCAGCAGCGCACACTCCACCTACACCTCTCACTATGAGCTCTAGTAGCAAAGTTCAGTTTATCTGGACTAGAGATTGTTCAGACTCGTTCAAAAGGTTGAAGCACTTGCTATCCTCTGCTCCTGTGTTGAAGAGTCCTAATTTCAATCTTCCCTTCTTTTTACATATAGATGCTAGTGGCTATGCAGTGGGTGCTGTGCTGCTCCAACAGTCAACATCCACTGATATTCTCCATCCTATATGTTACTATTCATCTAAGCTTAAACGACACCAGAAAAATTATGCCACTATTGAGAAAGAGGCTCTAGCTCTTGTGGTGTCCTTGGAACATTTTGACGTGTATTTGGGCACTTCCCCATTTAAAATTAACGTTTTTTCAGACCACAATCCACTCACTTATATGAACACCATGAAAAGTAAAAATGCTAGGATCATGAGGTGGGCCCTCAGAATCCAACCTTATTCTATTAGTATAAAACACATAAGTGGTCATTGTAATGTAATTGCTGACGCTCTGTCACGTCCTTAATAATTATCAGTTACATTAAATTAACATAATTTTATGCCCAAATACCTTTTGTTACTTGCTATGTCAAATTCAGTAAAGTAACGTAATCCCTCCAGCCCATATTAACTATATATACTCATGTCATGTCTAATTATTATATTTATATATTCACAGTATTGGTGTGTGAGGAGGAGACATAAGCTGAGTGTTGAGTGGGTAGTGTGGTGCGGGTGATGTACTGCATGACGCAACACTGTCCTGCCGCAGACCCCCCCCCCTCACTACACACCTTAAGCTGTTTCATACTCAGATGTTCATACTGCCTCGCATTCCACAACCACTACTTAAGAGTGGAATGCAGTCTCCTCTACTATGATCGAGCCTCAGTGCCCTGCTTGTCTACGCTATCCTGTCTCTACACTGATGTATATAACCATGAGTATGTAGAGATACGATACTGTGTACTGCCCTAGTACTAGGGGCATATCCTAGTGACGGATGCTGTGAAATTGTAGAGGTGCTTGGCACAAGAGAGACTTTGATTAATATTTATATTAAATTTTATTGATATGAGTAATCAGTAATAATGTGAAAGACATTAATGCAACTCCTAGTGCGACCGTCTGTCGTGTTGGAGGGGTGTTGCAACCCCTGAATGGGTTACAATGATTATTATGTATATATATAATGTATATTATCTTTTCATATAATTTTATATTGCTTATATTTGCGATAATAGCTAAATCGTAAATATATTGCTTTATATTCTTATTTGACTTATGTTGTTAGGATGTACATAATATGTGCTCAGTTCAAGTCTTGATTGTCAAACTACTTTAATTATCGCTTGTCGCTCGTTATACTGCCGGCTTCTGAGCTGTGCTGTCCATGGGGCTATCACGTGATCGAGGGGGGGTGTCCTCACCTCTCGTGAAGTATTCAGTCTGCTCGAGACTCGCTTGGTGGTTGGACATATTGTCTGTCTCATTATTCTTGTTAGTTCTGTAGAACTCTGTTCACAGAACATTGTATAGACTTAGTGATTTTCGACATTGTACTGAGGTTGTGTGTCGCTTAGACACTCTGAACATCTCAGGTCCTTAGCTATAGCTTCTGACCTAATTTTGTACTGGTTTCTGTGTATTGTCACAGTCGGGTTTTTCCTATGCTGAACTTAGATTCAGTAGTATGGGAGTTTTGTAACTTTTGTGGAGGATCTGCTGATGGTCCCTACTTAGTGTCGATATATTATCTCCTTGATCCTGATTGTGTCGCAGTCGCTTGTTATATGGCTATTGGGCTTAGCATTCTTTTCATTGTTCAAGCAGACTGTTCTGGTTGCCAGTCGGTCAAGAAGTTAGTTTATTAGAGGACTTTGTCAGTCACCCTTTTTTAAGTCTAGTCGAGTCGTGAGACAGATAACTACTTAGAGCACTTACACACATACACAAACTTACTTGTCATATTTGTAATATCTTATTAAATGTTAATGTACCGGACGGTACTTAAGAATTATAAATGTGATATGTGCTTTCAGCACAATAATATTGAACTCGAGAGATTGATTTTATTTTGATTGCTGTGATTAATTTAATTTGATAATTATACCTCTAGACAACTTAATGATTAATAAATTTATTAATTTTAATTTCTCTAGTTAGTAGCCTACCAGTTGTAATCCTGAAGCACTATTTGAATAATACTGAATTTTAATGGATAATTGGACAAGGATACTGACTACTTGTTACGAAAACCCAGTAACAGGCTGGATGCTAGAAGGGCCGTCCTTTCTGTATTCACTGGAGATCTCTAAGCTTTTAGAATCGCGTTTTTTGTAACATTGATCAGGTAAGCACCAGGCTCTGAGAGTAGAGAGACTCTCGAAATCATCAAAGGTTATATCATCTCGAGACAGCATCACTCATAAGAGGAACACAATGTGGACAGAAATTGGATGAATAAATAAAATCTAATAAACAGTACTGGGGTGGAATTAGGGACAAGCCCACCTAGGAAACTATTCCCAAATAGTGAGTACTGTCAGTCACACTGGATGTCTGAGACACAGACAGGTGAAGTACAGATAGGAGTCTGAACTCTATGCTCACACACACCACACACACACACACACACACACACACACACACTCACACACACACACACACACACCACACCACACCAACACACAACACACACACACACTATCTTTCCTACCAATCTATCCCTCTCTCTTCCTCTCCACCTTCCATCCATCTTCCTTTCCTCTCCTCCTCCTCCTCCTTGCTGGCTTCTCCCTCTTCCCTCTCATCCCTAGCCTCATAAGCTTGTTTCTGGGGTAAACAAAAAAAAATGGGTAACCCAGAAGGGCGGAGACTCAGGGGTCTGGTGGACGAGCCTGGGAGAGAAGAACCTGGGAGGGAAGATTGGGAGGTAGAGCTCAAAAAATGGAGGAAGTGTGGGGAATGGAAGCTAGCAGAGCTTGGCAAGAAAATGGAGAAGAGGATAGCTGAAGAGAGCAGGAAGTGGGGACTACAAGTCTTAGCAGCAGAAGATAAGATAAGATAAAGTGCTTAGAAGAGGAACTAAAAAACTTTAACAGATTAGAGAGACAAATGACAGTACAGACATGACATCAGGAACTATACCAATCACAGACAAGGGGACTGTAGGGATCCAAGAAAAGATGACCACACTAAGATCAAATGAGAGACCTGAAGACAATGAAGGGGCTATGACATATGCAGAGACTCCAACAGACAACTGCAGTGGCAAGGGACAGCTGAGCAAGAAAGACAGTCCACTGAGCATAGGGGCTGCAGCAAGGTCAGGGATTGAAGGCAGGAACGTTTCAATGGAAGGAACTAAAACACCTCAGAGGATACAAAGGGAGACACAGTGGGAGGAGGAGTGGGAGAGGTCAATGTTTGTCTACAGGCTCCGAGAAGTCGAAAGGGAAACCTATGATGAAAGAAACCAGGGGAAGAAGAAAGCGATCGAAGGTATCATGAAACCAAAAGGTGAGGGAGACATGATCCAGGTGAAAAAATTTCAAAGAATTGGGTGGTTTGCGAGTGGAAGGAAACCGCCTGTCATAGTAATTTTCAAGGCAGAATCAGCTCGAACCAAGATCCTACAGGAGAAAGCACGACTGAGGGACAGTCCACAGTACCAGAGAGTGTACCTCAATCACGACAGAACACAAGAAGAAAGGACGACACTGAGAGGGTGCAAAGATGAAAGGAGGAACGAGATGCATTGATGAAGATGAGCAGAACCCAGACTCAGGTGAAAGGGCAAACACACCTTATAGAAACACCCACAGAAGGACTCCAACCATGACATCCCCAAAGCAACTGAACAATCTAAACCAAAACCCACACCGTTCCCTCTGCCCCCACCCCCCACATCACAAACCCCACCACCACAGCAGCCCCCTATGGGCACTCTGCCCCCACCCCCATCACAAACCCCACCCACACTGCGACAACCACTATGCAAACTGAACGATCTAAGCCAAAACCCACACACACTGTTCCCTCTGCCCCACCCCCACGTCCAAACCCACCCCTACAGCAGCTCCCCATGGGCACTCTACCCTCACCCCCCATCACAAACCCCACCCACACCGCATACCCCCATAAGCCCTCTCCAGGACTCCCACTCCCCCAGCCCCATTATTCTCCCAGGACCACTGTGATAGATAAGCTGAAGGTGTGGTACATGAACGCAGATGGAATAACAAATAAATATGAGGAGTGGTATGAAAGAATCAATGAGAAGTCCCCAGACATCATAGCAGTCACAGAAACGAAACTCACTGAGATTATAACAGATGCAGTCTTCCCACCGGGATATCAGATCCTGAGGAAAGACAGTAGAAGCAGAGGGGGAGGAGGGGTTGCACTGCTCATAAAAAACCGATGTTTTTTTGAGGAAATGGAAGGCATGGACGAGATTGGAGAAAGGGACTACATAGTAGGTACAATTCAGTCTGGGGAACATAAGGTAGTCATTACAGTGATGTATAACCCACCACAGAACTGCAGGAGGCCAAGAGAGGAATATGAAGAGAACAACAGAGCGATGGACACACTGGCTGAGATGGCACGAAGAGCTCAATCGTGCAGAGCAAAGTTAGTAGTTATGGGTGATCTCAACCATAGGGAGATCGACTGGGAAAACCTGGAGCCTCACGGGGGTCCTGACACATGGAGAGCCAAGTTGATGGATGTGGCACTGGAAAACCTCATGCATCAACATGTCAGGGACACTACCAGAGAGAGAGAAGGGAGGATGAACCAGTAAGACTGGACCTTGTGTTCACCCTGGGCAGTTCAGACATTGAGGACATCACATGTAAGAGGCCCCTTGGAGCTAGCAATCATGTGGTTCTGAGTTTTGATTACATAGTAGAGTTACAAGTGGAAAGGGTAACAGGAGTCGATTGGGAAAAGCCAAACTATAAAAGGGGGAACTACACAGGTATGAGGAACTTCCTGTGGGAGGTTCAGTGGGACAGAGAACTGGTAGGAAAGTCAGTAAATGAAATGATGGAATATGTAACAACAAAATGCAAGGAGGCAGAGGAAAGGTTTGTTCCCAAGGGCATCAGAATTAATGGGAAGACCACAGCTAGTCCTTGGGTTACCCGAAGGTGTAGGGAGGCAAAAACCAAGTGCATTAGAGAATGGAAGAGGTACAGAAGGCAAAGGGCCCAGGAAAATAAGGAGATCAGTCGAAGAGTCAGAAACGAGTATGCACAGATAAGGAGGGAGGCCCAGGACAGTATGAAAACGACATAGCATCGAAAGTCAAGTCTCGCCCAAAACTGCTGTATAGCCACATTAGGAGAAAGACAACAATCAAAGACCAGGTGATCAGGCTGAGGAAAGAAGGTGGGGAACTCACAAGAAACGATCAAGAGGTATGTGAGGAGCTCAACAAGAGATTTGAGGAAGTATTCACAGGGGAGACAGGAAGGACTCTGGGAAGACAGGACAAAGGGGGACACCAACAGGGAATACACCAACAAGTGCTGGACGACATACAACTGGGGAGGTGAAGAAGCTGCTAAGTGACCTTGATACCTCAAAGGCAATGGGACCGGACATCTCCCCGTGGGTCCTTAGAGAGGGAGCAGAAATACTGTGTGCCATTAACCACAATCTTCAATACATCCCTTGAAACTGGGCAACTACCTGAGGTATGGAAGACGGCAAATGTAGTTCCCATTTTAAAAAAGGAGACAGAAAAGAGGCACTAAACTACAGACCAGTGTCACTGACGTGTATAGTATGCAGAATCATGAAGAAGATTACCAGGAGGAGAGTGGTGGAGCATCTGAAATGGAACAAAAGCGTAAATGACAACCAGCAAGGTTTCATGGAAGGTAAATCCTGTGTCACAAACCTGGAGTTTTATGATAAAGTAACAGAAGTAAGACACGAGAGAGAGGGGTGGGTTGATTGCATCTTCTTGGACTGCAAGAAGGCCTTCGACACAGTTCCTCACAAGAGATTAGTGCAGAAACTAGAGGATCAGGCATGTATAACGGGAAGGGCACTTCAGTGGATCAGAGAATACCTGACAGTGAGGCAACAACGAGTCATGGTATGTGATATGGTATCACAGTGGGCACCTGTGATGAGCAGGGTCCCACGGGTTGGTCCTAGGACCAGTGATATTGTTGGTATATGTGAATAACATGATGGAAGGGATTGACTCAGAGGTATCCCTGTTCGCAGATGATAAGTTAATGAGGAGAATTAAATCAGATGAGGATCAGGCAAGCCTTCAAAGAGACCTGGACAGGCTGGACACATGGTCCAGCAACTGGCTTCTCGAATTCAACCCAGCCAAATGCAAAGCCATGAGGATCGGAGAAGGGCAAAGAAGACCACAGGCAGAGTACAGGCTAGGTGGCCAACGACTGCACACCTCGCTCAAGGAGAAAGATCTTGGCGTGAGTGTAACACCGAGAACATCCCCGGAAGCACACAACCAGATAACTGTTGCAGCATATGGGCGCCTGGCAAACCTGAGATTAGCATTCCGATGCCTAAGTAAGGAATCTTTCAAGACACTGTACACCGTGTGCGTCAGGCCCATGCTGGAGTATGCAGCACCATTTTGGAACCCGTACCGGGTCAAGCACGTTAAGAAATTAGAGAAAGTGCATAGGTTTGCGCCAAGGTTAGTTCCAGAGCTAAGCGAAATGTCCTACGAAGAAAGGTTAAGGGAAATCGGCCTGACGACACTGGAGGACAGGCGGGTTAGGGGAGACATGATAACGACATAAAAAATACTGCGTGGAACAGGCAAGGTAGACAGAGACAGGATGTTCCAGAGAGGGGGCACAGAAACAAGGGGCCACAATTGGAAGTTAAAGACCCAGATGAGTCAAAGGGATATTAGGAAGTATTTCTTTAGTCATAGAGTAGTCAGGAAGTGGAATAGCCTATCAAGTGAGGTAGTGGAGGCAGAAACCATACATAGCTTTAAGATAAGGTATGATAAAGCTCATGGAGCAGAGAGAGGACCTAGTAGCACTCAGTGAAGAGGCGGGACCAGGAGCTGAGTCTCGACCCCTGCAACCACAATTAGGTGAGTACAATTAAGCGAGTACACACACACACACACGCGCGCACGCACGCACGCACACGCGCGCGCAGAATGTTGCTAGTTATTCAGGCTCACTGCTCGAATCCCACAAAATTGGTGCCATAACTTGACTGGGCTGTGGTGATCGAGGCCTGGCTTGGTGAGGGAGGCGGTGGAACAGTGAATGAAGGGTGGGGTTGAAGAGAGTTGAAGAATGTGAGGGTTGCAGAGGGTGGAATAATGTGAGGGAGCGTTGTAGAGGAGTAAAACAATACATGTATAAGGGGGAGGGACGTTAAAACGACAGAGACAATGTGAGGGAGAAAGTGTAAGACGGGGTGAAACCTTGTAACAGTGAGTGGGAAGGAGGGGAGAATAACTTGACCAGAGTGGAACGTTTTGGAAATGTGGGGAAATGTTAAGTAACTTCACAAGAGTGTAGCTTTTTGCTCCTCCACTCCTCTATATTTGATGCCACTACACTTCTGTGCACCCACAGGGTAATGACTGGTGGGGAGAGAGAGAGTGGGGACATAATTTAATCCTCAGGTATGCCTGTGATTTTCCCGTGACCGGATTCAAGGGTTCTTCTAATCCCACAACTTGGGCAGACACCATACTTCCTCCTTGTTTACCTGGTAAGCCAGGCTGGTGTTTCCAGCACTCGAAATGCTCTGCTTTCTCTCTCTCTCTCTCTCTCTCTCTCTCTCTCTCTCTATATATATATATATTATATATATATATATATTATATATATATATATATATATATATATATTATATATATATATATATTATATATATATATATATATATATATATATATATATATATATATATATATATATATATTATTGTAACCACGAACGAATGGTATTGATCAATAACAACACTGCACTAGCCAAGAACTCGAAGTGGAACCTCGGCTTATGAGTTTAATCCGTTCTGGGACCTTGCTCGTATCCCGATTTGCTCTATGCTGAGTCAATTTTCCTCATTTAAATTAAATGAAATGACAATCCATTCCAGCGGAATTCCAGGCACGACAAAATACTTCAATATTCCGTTAATATCAACCCTATGGCTTATTTATCTATCACAATTCATCTAATTAGACATAAACAATATTAATAACATAGAAACATGATATACCATAGAATGAATAAGATACTATGTCATTATGTATGTGGCTAGTGGTGGTGGCGGCGGCAGCACAGTGGCCATTGTTGGGGTCTATAGGGCCACTACAGTGGCCATTCCTGCTCCTGACTACTTACCTTCCCATGCTCTTATTATAAGAGAAAATGGAGTGTTTGTGAGGTAAACTGCATTAGATCACTATGTAGTTTCATAAGGAAAACAGTGTAAAGAAATTATGTTGTACTACAGCATTTACCTTGGAGAAGAAATATTGGTAGTTGATGGTGGAGAAGAGATACTGGCAGAGGTTGATGATGAAGAGATGCTGGGCACAGCGGCGTATGCTGTCAGGAGTTCATTTCGTTTCGTCCATTTTCTATTGTGTAATCACTTAATGATACACTCTTAATGCTACACTTAATTGCTACACTCTTAATGCTACTTAGAAATTACTGTAACGTCATGTGCTGGTGCCATAGCCTTTATAGACTCCTGCTTTAGTATTGTACATATCGTAGAAGTGGTACGCTGGTACTACCTGGCCAAGTCCTTAACCCTCGCGCCTAGTTTGTTTGTTTATGATTTCCTGCTTTAATTCCATGGAAAAAATCCTCTTTTTCTTCTCAGCACTGTCTTTTGCACTTGCTTTCTTAGGTCGCATGGTTAGAAACAAGAAATTTCGCAAAATAACCACACGAAACGTAAGGAAAACATGAGAAGTCCTTCCATCGCAAGGTAAACTCCGTAAGCACATGTGCACTGAGCGTTGTTTTGATACTCTGCGGTGGCATCCTGGAACTCACTTACATTATTATTATTATTATTATTATTATTATTATTATTATTATAGTATTACATATTATTGTATACATGTATTATTATACATATTATATACGTATTATTATTAGTAGTAGTAGTACATTCGTATTATAATTTATATTATTATATTACGTATATTATTATACGTATTATGTATTATTATTGTTAGTACGTACGTATTATAGTAATTATTATTATTATTATTAATTTAGGGAACTGGAGCACAGATCCAATTCCCTAGATCAAGAGCAAGAGCCCCTCACCAACGTCAAGAACCCTCCCTTGAGGCCTGTGCATCCTGAAATTTAGCTGGTATCCAGAAACAAAAAATCGACCAAGTGACTGCTCGTATCCTGAAAACTCGCAAGGTGGGGCACTCATAAGCCGAGGTTCCCCAGGACACCTCTAGAGGTGGTACCTCATTATATTTTTGCATATATATATATATATATAATATATATATATATTTATATTATATATATATATATATATATATATATATTTAGGTTAGTAGGTTGGTAGACAGCAACCACCCAGGGAAGTACTACCGTCCTCCCAGATGACTGTGAAACAGAAACTGTAACTGTTTTGCTGAGGGTAGGATTGCTGGTGTCTTTTTCTGTCTCATAAACACGCTAGATAACAGGGATATCTTGCTACTCCCAAAAAAAACTTACACTTTGGTCACATTTCACGACATGCACATGCATATATATATACTTTCATCTAGGATTTTCTCCTTTTTACATAGCTCTTTTTCTTCTTTATTTCTTCTATTGTCCATGGGGAAGTGGAAAAGAATCTTTCCTCCGTAAACCCATGCGTGTCGTATGAGGCGACTAAAATGCCGGGAGCAATGGGTTGGTAACCCCTTCTCCTGTAGACATTTACTAAAAAAGAAGAAAAACTTTATAAAACTGGGATGCTTGAATGTGCGTGGATGTAGTGCAGATGATAAGAAACAGATGATTGCTGATGTTATGAATGAAAAGAAGTTGGATGTCCTGGCCCCAAGCGAAACAAAGCTGAAGGGGGTAGGGGAGTTTCGGTGGGGGGAAATAAATGGGATTAAATTGGAGTATCTGAGAGAGTTAGAGCAAAGGAAGGGGTAGCAGTAATGTTGAATGATCAGTTATGGAAGGGGAAAAGAGGAAAATGAATGTGTAAATGCAATGAATTATGTGGATTAAAGTAAAGGTTGGTGCGAGAAGTGGGTCATAATAAGCGTGTATGCACCTGGAGAAGAGAGGAATGCAGAGGAGAGAGAGAGATTTTGGGAGATGTTAAGTGAATGTATAGGAGCCTTTGAACCAAGTGAGAGAGTAATTGTGGTAGGGGAACTGATGCTAAAGTAGGAGAAACTTTTAGAGGGGTTTTGGGGAGGTAAGTTTTGGGGGTGCCAGGTGTAAATGATATGGGAGCCTTTGATTGAACTTTGTATAAAAGGGGTTTAGTTATAGGTAATACATATTTTAAGAAAAAGAGGATAAATAGTATACAAGATATGTGTAGGGCGAAATGACAGTGTTTGTTGGAAATTTTGTATTGGGAGATAAAAGGGCTGTTGAGTAGACTTCAGGATGTTTCATGTTTATAGAGGGGCCACAGATATATCAGATCACTTTCTAGTTGTAGCTACACTGAGAGTAAAAGGTAGATGGGATACAAGGAGAATAGAAGCATCAGGGAAGAGAGAGGTGAATGTTTATAAACTAAATGAGGAGGCAGTTAGGGAAAGATATAAACAGCTATTGGAGGATAGATGGGCTAATGAGAGCATAGGCAATGGGGTCGAAGAGGTATGGGGTAGGTTTAAAAATGTAGTGTTGGAGTGTTCAGCAGAAGTTTGTGGTTACAGGAAAGTGGGTGCGGGAGGGAAGAGGAGCGATTGGTGGAATGATGATGTAAAAGAGAGTAGTAAGGGAGAAAAAGTTAGCATATGAGAATTTTTACAAAGTAGAAGTGATGCAAGGAGGGAAGAGTATATGGAGAAAAAGAGAGAGGTTAAGAGAGTGGTGAAGCAATGTAAAAAGAGAGCAAATGAGAGAGTGGGTGAGATGTTATCAACAAATTTTGTTGAAAATAAGAAAAAGTTTTGGAGTGAGATTAACAAGTTAAGGAAGCCTAGAGAACAAATGGATTTGTCAGTTAAAAATAGGAGAGGAGAGTTATTAAATGGAGAGTTAGAGGTATTGGGAAGATGGAGGGAATATTTTGAGGAATTGTTAAATGTTGATGAAGATAGGGAAGCTGTGATTTCGTGTATAGGGCAAGGAGGAATAACATCTTGTAGGAGTAAGGAAGAGCCAGTTGTGGGGGAAGTTCGTGAGGCAGTAGGTAAAATGAAAGGGGGTAAGGCAGCCGGGATTGATGGGATAAAGATAGAAATGTTAAAAGCAGGTGTGATATAGTTTTGGAGTGGTTGGTGCAATTATTTAATAAATGTATGGAAAAGGGTAAGGTACCTAGGGATTGGCAGAGAGCATGCATAGTTCCTTTGTATAAAGGCAAAGGGGACAAAAGAGAGTGCAAAAATTATAGGGGGATAAGTCTGTTGAGTATACCTGGTAAAGTGTATGGTAGAGTTATTATTGAAAGAATTAAAAGTAAGACTGAGAATAGGATAGCAGATGAACAAGGAGGCTTTAGGAAAGGTAGGGGGTGTGTGGACCAGGTGTTTACAGTGAAACATATAAGTGAACAGTATTTAGATAAGGCTAAAGAGGTCTTTATGGCATTTATGGATTTGGAAAAGGCGTATGACAGGGTGGATAGGGGGGCAATGTGGCAGATGTTGCAGGTGTATGGTGTAGGAGGTAGGTTACTGAAAGCAGTGAAGAGTTTTTACGAGGTTAGTAAGGCTCAAGTTAGAGTACATAGGAAAGAGGGAAATTATTTCCCAGTAAAAGTAGGCCTTAGACAGGGATCTGTGATGTCACCGTGGTTGTTTAATATATTTATAGATGGGGTTGTAAGAGAAGTAAATGCGAGGGTCTTGGCAAGAGGCGTGGAGTTAAAAGATAAAGAATCACACATAAAGTGGGAGTTGTCACAGTTGCTCTTTGCTGATGACACAGTGCTCTTGGGAGATTCTGAAGAGAAGTTGCAGAGATTGGTGGATGAATTTGGTAGGGTGTGCAAAAGAAGAAAATTAAAAGCGAATACTGGAAAGAGTAAGGTTATGAGGATAACAAAAATATTAGGTGATGAAAGATTGGATATCAGATTGGAGGGAGAGAATATGGAGGAGGTGAATGTATTCAGATATTTGGGAGTGGACGTGTCAGCGGATGGGTCTATGAAGGATGAGGTGAATCATAGAATTGATGAGGGGAAAAGGGTGAGTGGTGCACTTAGGAGTCTGTGGAGACAAAGAACTTTGTCCTTGGAGGCAAAGAGGGGAATGTATGAGAGTATAGTTTTACCAACACTCTTATATGGGTGTGAAGCATGGGTGATGAATGTTGCAGCGAGGAGAAGGCTGGAGGCAGTGGAGATGTCATGTCTGAGGACAATGTGTGGTGTGAATATAATGCAGAGAATTCGTAGTTTGGAAGTTAGGAGGTGTGGGATTACCAAAACTGTTGTCCAGAGGGCTGAGGAAGGGTTGTTGAGGTGGTTCGGACATGTAGAGAGAATGGAGCGAAACAGAATGACTTCAAGAGTGTATCAGTCTGTAGTGGAAGGAAGGCGGGGTAGGGGTCGGCCTAGGAAAGGTTGGAGGGAGGGGGTAAAGGAGATTTTGTGTGCGAGGGGCTTGGACTTCCAGCAGGCGTGCGTGAGCGTTTTTGATAGGAGTGAATGGAGACGAATGGTTTTTAATACTTGACGTGCTGTTGGAGTGTGAGCAAAGTAACATTTATGAAGGGGTTCAGGGAAACCGGCAGGCCGGACTTGAGTCCTGGAGATGGAAGTACAGTGCCTGCACTCTGAAGGAGGGGTGTTTAATGTTGCAGTTTAAAAACTGTAGTGTAAAGCACCCTTCTGGCAAGACAGTGATGGAGTGAATGATGGTAAAAGTTTTTTCTTTTTCGGGCCACCCTGCCTTGGTGGAAATCGGCCAGTGTGATAATAAATAAAAAATAATATATTATATATATATATATATATATAATATATATATATTATATATAATATATATATATATATATATATTATATATATATATATATATATAATGTCATGCCGAATAGGTAAAACTTGTTATTTTGGCTTAAATAGGAACGTTCCTATTGCTGAATAAGGCAAACAAAAACTTGTGTATGCAATAATTTCGCAAAAGTCGTTCTGAACCTATCGAAGAAATTATATTTCATTGTTTGCTTATTATCAAATTATTGCAAACTTACCTAAAATATATTCAATTGGATTCTGCTAAATTAAATTGTGCTTGTTATAAGGTTAGGTAAGTTTTCTAATGTGCTTTTGGTACAAAATTATTAATTTTTCGATAACATAAATGAAAAAATATGTCTTTAAATGTAAGAGAAATTTTTTAAAAGGACTTGATTTTAGATGAGTTTTTATTAATCGACCAGTTTTACCTATTCGGCTCGACATATATATAGGGAGAAGGCTTGGGACTCATCCTCAGTCCCTCCAAGTGTGAAATCACAACGAACCAGGAAATAATGCTGTGCGAGCAATCCTCCCAGAAGTCACTACTACCACTCCATCCAACAGTACCGTCTTGAGAGCACTGCTGGGTCACCAGACCATCGACATGGTCCTCAAGGACAAATTGAATGACCTGAAGAGAATGGAGGAGAGAATAAGGGATCTTGATGCCCATGATGCCCTGTATCTCTTCACAAGGTGTCTTACTATGCCAAGACACATTTCCTGAGGTGCGCACCGTCTTTTGACAACACAACACTCGACGAATATGACTCACACCCGAGATCAACCTTTAAGAAGGCATTGAATCTGTCAGAGGATCGGTAATGGCATCAGGCAACCCTCCCAGTGCGAGTGGGAGGTATACGGGTGCGCAAAGCAACGCAGGTAGTTTTACCTGCACTTCTGTCTTCGTGTTTGGCTTCCAGTGGATTAGTCAAGAAGATTGTCCCCGAACACTTGAGAGACGTGGTAGGAGCTCTAGACCCAAAGTTCACTGAAGCAGCCATGCGGTGGGACACCCTTGCAGGCTCAAGTAGACCAGCTTCTCCCAAAGAGCACAAACAGTCCCACTGGGATAAACCGTTCATGGAAAAAATCGCCAACGTAATGCTCACCAACGCTTCAGGAAAGGACAAAGCTAGTCGCCTAGCGGTGAAGACACCACACTCAGGGGATTTCCTTCTAGCTGTTCCCAATTCTCCCTGGGCACTCCACTCGACTCACAGGCCATTTGGATTGGTGTTGCTCTTTGCCTAGCTGCCCCCATTCTCACCGAACATAGGTGTATTTGCGGCAGGTCGATGGCTGATCAATTCGGACTTCATGGTCTCGTGTGTCACACATCTGAGGGGAAGTATGCTAGACATGAGGTCATTGACATCATAAAGAGAAGCCTCGCCACAGCCCGTTGCCCAGCTCAACGGGAACCCCAAGTACAGAGGTCTGACGGAAGTCAAAAGCGTCCTGATGGAGCCACTATGCTACTCTGGAAGGATGGAAAGTACATTGCCTGTTACTACACTTGTGCCGCCACATTGGCAGACACCTACTTGCCATACTCTGTAGCTGAAGGGGGTGGATCTGAACCACAGGGAGACCCAGAAGACCCCCAAATATGAAGACCTTCCCCCTTACTATAACGTCATCCTAATAGGGTCCGAGACCCTTGGAGCATAGGGCAAGTGTGCTCTTAAGTTCCTCAGAGAGCTGGGTGAAAAACTCCTTATAGACACCAAGGACCACAGGGCGGCCAGCTTCTTCTTTCAGAGACTAAGTGTTGCGATCCAGAGGGGAAATGCCTGCAGCATTCTGGGCACGTGCCCCACCGCCTGGGAGCTGGACAAAGTATTTGAGATGTAGCTCTGAGTTGTTATCTATGTTGTTTTACCCTGTATTGTATTTTTGTCAATGTATTTTGTTCTTATATATATATATATATATATTATATATATATATATATATATAGTATATATATATATATATATATATATATATATATTGTATGATATATATATATGCAAACAGTCGCAGACAGAGAATCTTAACATTGCAAGACAAGTCCCGAGGTTGGAAATCTTTAGCTCAAGTACTTTCACACTACTCAGTGCGTCAACTGAAGCAGAAGCTTGCAAGGCAGCAACTGAAGTATTGAGGTGAAGTATTTTTCACAGTGCAAGCGCAGCGCAGCGCAGGTTGACACCGTGCCACAGTCTCTCTCTGATTGCAACTGTTTGTTGTGCCACCCACCCAGCCACCTTCCCCGTCCTTCCCCCCCCCCTATCCCCCACATGGGGCAGGAGACGACCCTGGGTTTCAGCAGTCAAGGAATTAGGAAATTAGAAAATACAGTACATATCCGAAGCTTCTTCTAATCACCAAAACAGTTATTGACTGAAAAATACGAA
>NC_069430.1:35351117-35423766 GCF_026875155.1 Cherax quadricarinatus | reverse complement strand
TTCTCATTCTTTCCGTTTTCCCCCTTTTTTGTTTTCTTTATGTTCGTTTTGTAAGATCTTTGCTGTGCTGATTTTCTTACATTTTTTTCCTTTGTTGTCTTGTCTTTCCTTACTTTCCTTCGTTGTCTTGATTTTCCTTGCCTTGTTTTTCTTATGATTTATACATTAACCTTCCTCTATTCTCACCTCGACTCTCTCTTGTTATTTTCGTTATTGTTTCTTTGACTTGAATATATTTTTCTTGGTGTTAATTTTCTGGTATTGTTACCTGGCCTTATTTACCTGATTTTGTTTTTACTGGTTTTGTTCACCTGGTCTTGATTTGTTTTTCCTGATCTTGTTTACCTGACCATAATTACCTGGTCTTGTTTAGCTGGCCTTATTTACCTGGTTTTGTTTTTCTGGTTTTGTTTTTCTGTATTTGTTTACCTGGTATTGTTTACCGGGTTTTGCTTACCTGGCCTTGTTAACCTGACCATATTTACTTGGTCTTATCTGGTCCTGTTTACCTGACCATATTTACATGGTTTTGTTTACCTGGTATTGTTTACCTGATTTTTCCTTTTTTTCCTGGTTTTGTGTTTGTGGTCTTGTTTACCTGGTCTTGTTTACCTGGTCTTGTTTACCTGGTCTTGTTTACCTGGTCTTGTTTTCTTGGCTGATTGTACTATTAGCCGTTTGCTTAGTTTATGAAAGCGCGTCTTGTATATTGTTGTTTCCATTGCCTCTCCTTCCTGTTTGTTTCTCCTGTTGTGAGTTGCGTTCTTGTTCCGTTTTGAATTGCGTTCCTGCTCGCCTTGCTGTTATTTTTTATTCCTATCATTGTCACTTGCCTTCCTGTTTGTTCCTCCTGTTGCTAAATTTGTCCCTCCCGTTGTGACTTTGTTAATGGAGTCGCGTCTTGCTTACAAATACCTCTCCTTCCTTTCAGTTCCTCTTGTTACATTTGTTCCTCCTCTTGCGACTTGCCGTCCTCTTTGTTTCCTCTGCTGTTACTTATTATTGTCCTTTGCTCTAAAAACAGTTCCTGATCAGCCGGGTTGTGGTTCATACGTTGGACTCTGGCAGCAGGTGCTAACAACTTGATTGATCAAGCTAGCAACTAGGAGGCCTGGTCTGGGACCAGCTTGCGGGGCCCGCTGACCTCCTGAAACGACTCCAGGTAAATTCTGGATAAACTCCTTTCCTCCCATACCAGACACTTCCCCCATCCCTCCTCCTCCTCCTCCTCCTCCTCCTCCTCCTCCTCCTCCTCCTCCTCCTCCTCCTCCTCCTCCTCCCCCCCTCCTTTCATAACCCCCTCTTCTACCTAATCAGTGTTGGCACAAGTTCAGTTTCACCAAATTATTATTTCACGAATGAGTGATATTGTGTGTGTGTGTGTGTGTGTGTGTGTGTGTGTGTGTGTGTGTGTGTGTGTGTGTGTGTGTGTGTACTCACCTAATTGTGGTTGCAGGGATCTATTACTAGCTCCTGGCCCCGCCTCTTCACTGGTCGCTACTAGGTCACTCCCTGCTCCGTGAAGTTTATCATACCTCT
The DNA here is from genome assembly GCF_026875155.1 of Cherax quadricarinatus. Classification (NCBI taxonomy): domain Eukaryota; kingdom Metazoa; phylum Arthropoda; class Malacostraca; order Decapoda; family Parastacidae; genus Cherax; species Cherax quadricarinatus. Next base: position 35,422,227 of record NC_069430.1, on the reverse strand, counting down.
TCTTAAGCTGTGTATGCATCCTGTCTCCACCTCATTTCCAGTCTATTTCACTTTCTGTGACTGAAGAATTACTTCCTAATATCCCTGTGACTCACCCGAGTTTTCAACTTCCAATTGTGACCCTTGATGGTGAGTCTCATCTCTGAAATATCCTGTCCCTGTCGACCTTGTCGATTCCTCTCAGTATTTTATGTTATCATGTCCCTCCTGTCCTCCAGTTTCGTCAGGCCGATTTCCCTTAACCTTGGCAAGATTTGGGTTCCAGACTGGTGCTGCATACTCCAATATGGGCCTGATGTACACGGTGCACAGAGTCCTGAACGACTCCTTACTGAGATGTCGGAATGCTATTCTTAGGTTTGGTAGTCGCACGTATGCCACAGCAGTTATTTGAACATTAAAATGGTATAAAATACCGACAGGTTGTTAGGTAAGACACATATGCAACAGTTAGGTATCTTTATTATGAAACGTTTCGCCTACACAGTAGGCTTCTTCAGTCAAGTACAGAAAAGTTGATAGAAGCAGAAGATACTTGAAGACGATGTAATCAGTCCATCACCCTTAAAGTTTTGAGGTGGTCAGTCGCTCAGTCTGGAGAAGAGCATTGTTCCATAGTATGAAACAATATGGACCATATTGTTTCATACTATGGAACAATGCTCTTCTCCAGACTGAGGGACTGACCACCTCAAAACTTTAAGGGTGATGGACTGATTACATCGTCTTCAAGTATCTTCTGCTTCTATCAACTTTTCTGTACTTGACTGAAGAAGCCTACTGTGTAGGCGAAACGTTTCATAATAAAGATACCTAACTGTTGCATATGTGTCTTACCTAACAGCAGTTATTTGGTTGACGTGCGCCTCAGATGTGTTCGGTGATATACCCCAAGACCCTTTACCTGAGTGAGGTTTGTAGTCTTTGGTCCCCTAGACTGTATTCTGTCTGTGGTGTTCGTTACCCTTCCCCGATCTTCATGACTTTGCACTTGGCGGGGTTGAACTCCAGAAGCCATTTGCTGGACCAGGCCTGTAACCTGTCCAGATCCCTTTGTAATCCTGTCTGGTCCTCCTCCGATTGAATTCTACTCATTAACTTGACTTCGTCTGCAAACAGAGACACTTCTGAGTCTTTGCCTTCCATCATGTCATTCACATATACCAGAAACAGCACCGGCCCTAGGACTGACCCCTGTGGAGCCCCACTCGTCACATGCGCCCACTCCGGCACCTTGTTGCGTACCATGACTCGCTGTTGCCTTCCTGTCAGGTATTCTCCGATCAATTGCAGTACTTTTCCTGTTATGCTTGCCTGATACTCCAGCTTTTGCACTAATCTCTTGTGTGGAACTGTGTCAAAAAACTTCTTACAGTCCAAGAAAATGCAGTCTACCCACTCCACCTCTCTCTTATCTTACTGCTGTCACCTTGTCATTGAATTCCAGTAGGGTTGTGACAGTTTCCCATCCCTGCTGGTTGTCGTTGATAAGCTCATTCCCTGCTAGGTGTTCCACCACTCTTCTGATAATCTTCTCCATGACTGCATACTATGCATGTCAGTGATACTGGTCTGTAGTTTAGTGTAGCGTGTATGTCTCCTTTTTTAAAAATTGGGGCTACATTTGCTGTCTTCCATACCTCAAGGAACTGCCCTGTTTCAGTAGATGTGTTGAAAGATTGTTAGTGGTACACAGTGTCTCTTCTCCCTCTCTCAGGACCCACGGAGAGATGTTATCCAGCCCCATTACCTTTAAGGCAACTAGTCCGCTTAGCAGCCTCCTCACCTCTTCCTCGGTTGTATGTATTGTTTAACAGTTGGTGGTGTACCCCCACCCTTCCGTGTTTCAGGAGTCCTTTCTGTCTCCACTGTGAATACTTCTTTAAATCTCACGTTTCTCCTCACATACTTCTCGGTCATTTTTTGTGATCTCGGCTCCTTTCCTCAGCCTGATTACCTGGTCCTTGACTGTTTTCCTCCTGGTGTGACTATACAGCAGCTTTGGGTCGGCCTTGGCTTTCGCTGCTATGTCATTTTCGTATTGTTGGGCCTCCCTCCTTACCTGTGCATATTCATTTCTGGCTCATCGACTACTCTCCTTATTCTCTTGGGTCCTTTTCCTCCTATACTTCTTCCATTCTCTAGCACATTTAGTTTTGGCCTCTCTACACCTCTGGGTGAACTAAGGGCTCGTTCTTGCCTTCTCATTATTTCTGTTGCCCTTGGGTACAAACCTCTTCTCTGCCCTGTGGCCTCGAGGGCCATGACTTCAAGAATTGCACTACTGCTTCCCCACCGAAATGCTTGAACTGCAAGGATGACCACCATACTCTTGCTGCCAGGTGTCCCATCAGAAGGGACATACTCAAGAAACAACAACAACAAAAGAAGTCCAAACCACAAGCACCCACATATTCTGCTATTGCCAAGATTCAAGCAGACACTACCAAGATACTACAAGCCACGCAAGCTGCTCCTACCACTTTCCTCACAGCACCTGCTGCCGATCCCACCAAGATCCTATGTTGCATCATGTATGCTCATGTACAGAATGCAGCTGAGCCTGGCTCCTTCAACACCACCATCAACGAAGTATTCAAACTAAACAACATGCCTGGACTCACATTCTCTGCATCACCACCTTCCAGTGAGATCCTACAAACCACTGCAAATATTGCCAGCATAACTACTGTTCCACCACTGACACAACCTCCACTCGACATAGAGATGGACCAATCTGAGACCACTGATACGTCGGCAAATCCCACCAATGAGAGTCCACCACCGCCTGCCTCCACCGCCACCGCAACTATCCAAGCCGAGGCCTTGCCTCTGACACTTAACCGCCAGCCAAGAAAGCTAAAACTCAAGAACCAAGGGCTGCAACTACCCATACCGCTACTACTGCTCCACCACAACAAGGAGCCAAGGTCAAGACTGCCAAAACTCAAGAACCAATGGCTGCAGCTCCCCAGGCCACTACCAATCCCCCATGGCAACAAGAAGCCAAGGGCAAGAGTGGTGGACACTGCACAACCAACCAGAAGAAGAACCCAATGCGAACTCCAGAATGTGAGCAAGACATCAACGACATTTTGTCACCCAACTTGGAACGCTTTGCCAACCGTATCTACACCGCCCTCAGCAACGCTGGAATCGACCACGAAGCACTGAAGAACAGGCTGATACCTCCGAATCAGACTGGTGCAGAGGGTACCCCCCCTCTAGCACTACCATCAAGACAAGTTTTCCCAGCACTTTGCTGTCTGCTAAAGCAGGGGTGTGGCTCCAATGGGACCCTGTTTTCTGCCTCTGCCCAACTGTGACACTGAAGATCCCAAGCGAGAAGACACTTCCCACTGGGGGAGTCAATGCAAGATAGAAGAAGAAGTTACCCTCCAACCGGAGGGTCCAAGAGAGAAGATAGAAGAATGAAGAAGACGAACGACACCCCCGCCCCGGGGGCCACCGCCGGGTCACCATCTGGAGAAGACCCGGGCCGGAAGTACCGGCAAATCTCTAATGAATGAATGAATGCTGCTTTGCATATTGATGTCACACATTCCATCATTTCATTGACTGATTTCCCTGCCAGCTCTCTGTCCTACTGAACCTCGTGCAGGAAGTTCCTCAAGCTTGTGTAGTCCCCTTTCTTGTAGTTTGGGTTCCTCCGCTCTGCCCTTCCTTCTTCCCTCTACACTAGTAACTCTACTACGTATTCGAAGCTCAGAACCACGTGATCACTAGCTCCTAGGAGCCTTTCGTATGTGATGTCCTCTATACCTGCATTACTTAAGGTGAATACTAGGTTCAGTCTTACTGGTTCATCTTCTCTCTCTCTGGTAGTGACCCTATTGTGCTGGTGCATGAGGTTTTCCAGTACCACCTCCGACATCTTTGCCCTCCACGTTTCTGGGCCCCCATGTGGCTCCAGGTTATCCAAGTAGATTTCTTTGTGGTTGAAGTCACCCACAACCAGTAGGTTTGCTCTGCCTATATGGAGCCTTCTGGCCACTTCAGCCAGTGTGTCAACCATTGTTCTGTTACTTTTATATTCTTGTTTTGGCCTGCTATTCTGTGGTGGGTTATACATCACTGCAATTACCACCTTGGGATTTCCAGACTGAAGTGTTCCTATTATGTAGTCTCTTGCTTATCTTCTGTCTCCTCTCTCCAGCTTCTCAAAATCCCATTTTTTTTGATGAGCAGTGCCACTCCTCCATGCCCCCTTTGTTCCTTGTTCCCTCTGTCTTTCCTCAGGATCTGATATCCCATTGGAAAGATGGCATCTGTTATCATTCCTGTGAGCTTGGTTTATGTGAGAGCTATGATGCCCGGTGATGCTTTTTTGATTCTTTCATGCCACTATTCCCACTTACTCGTTATTTCATCAGTGTTGCTGCACCAAGCCTTCAGTTTCCTCTCTAGCACTGTGTTCTGGAGGTTGGGGGAGTGGGGGACCTGGCAGGGTGCTGTGGGATTCTGCTGCATAATGTAGGGTGGGGGCTGTGAGTATGGATTGTGGTTTGTATTGGGATAGTGTGTTCGGCTGTGGGGTTCTGATGGTGGTTCTCTATGTGTTTGGACTTGTTGCTCTGCCCGGTTCTGGTTGTCCTCTGCTGACTCTATCCTTGTCTCTCTTTCTAGCTCCTTTCGTTTTTGTGTCTTCTCCCTGAGTTGCTGTCGTTCTTTTCTCATTCTGTAGTGGTCTAGGAACACCCTCTTGTATGTTGATATTTCATTTAGCCGTGGTTTCTCTTACAGTATCCTGTTTTGCACCGTTTCTGCCTTGAAAGTCAGCTTGTATATGTGTGCTCACCTAATTGTGATTGCAGGGGTCAAGTCATAGTGTGTGTGTGTGTGTGTTTGTATGTGTGTGTGTGTGTGTTTGTGTGTGTGTGTGTGTGTTTGTGTGTGTGTGTGTGTGTTTGTGTGTGTGTGTGTGTGTGTGTGTGTGTGTGTGTGTGTGTGTGTGTGTGTGTGTGTGTGTGTACTCACCTATTTGTGGTTGCAGGGGTCGATTCATAGCTCCTGGTCCTGCCTCTTCACTGATTGCTACTAGGTCCTCTCCCTACTCCATGAGGTTTATCAAACCTCGTCTTAAAACTGTATATGGTTCCTGCCTCTACTACGTCTCTTTCTAGGCTTTTCCACTTCCTGACAACTCGGTGACATCCCTTTGTTTCATAGGAGTCTTCAACTTCCAATTGTGATCCCTTGTTTCTGTGTCCAATCTCTGGAACATCATGTCTGTCTCCACTGACCCTCTTGTACTCCAGTGCCGTCAGGCCGATTTCTCTTAACCTTTCTTCATAGGAGAATGCTATTCTCAGGTTTGCCAGACGCCCATATGCTGCAGCAGTTATCTGATTGATGTGCACCTCAGGATATGTGCTCGGTATTATACTCGCCCCAAGATCTTTTTCCTTGAGTGAGATTTGCAGTCTTTGGCCACCTAGACTGTACTCTGTCTGCAGTCTTCTTTGCCCTTCCTCGATCTTCATGACTTTGCATTTGGCGGGGTTAAATTCGAGGAGCCAGTTGCTGGACCAGGCTTGTAGCCTGTCCAGGTCTCTGTAGTCCTGCCTCTTCCTCGACTGTTTTAATTCTTCTCATTAACTTCACATCATCTGCAAACAGGGACACTTATGAGTCTATCCCTTCCGTTATGTCATTCACATATACCAAAAACAGCACAGGTCCTAGGACTGACCCCTGTGGAACCCCGCTCGTCACAGGCGCCCACTCTGATACCTCGTCACGTACCATAACTCGTACCATAACTCGTTGTTGCCTCGCTGTCAGATATTCTCTGATCCATTGCAGTGCCTTTCCTGTTATGCATGCCTGGTCCTCTGGCTTTTGCATTAACCTCTTGTGAAGAACTGTGTCGAAGGTCTTCTTGCAGTCCAAGAAAATGCAGTCTATCCACCCCTCTCTCTCGTATCTTCTGTTACCTTGTCTTAAAAGTCCAGTACGTTTGGGACACAGGATTTTCTTTCCCTGAAACCGTGCTGGTTGTCGTTTAAAAGCCTTTGTCTTTCTAGGTGCTCCACCACTCTCCTCCTGATGATATCCATGACTTTGCATACTATACACGTCAGTGACGCAGGTCTGTAGTATAATGCCTCGTGTCTGTTTCCTTTTTTAAAATCTGGGACTACATTTGCCATCTGCCATGTGTGTGTACTCACCTATATGTGGTTGCAGGGGTCGAGTCATAGCTCCTAGCCCCGCCTCTTCACTGGTCGATACTAGTTCACTCTCTCCCTGCTCCATGATATTTGTCATACCTCTTCTTAAAGCTATTTATGGAACTTGCTTCCACTGCTTCACTCTCCAGATTATTCCAGTTCCTGACAACTCTAAGACTAAAGAAATACTTCCTAACATCCCTATGACTCATCTGGGTTTTCAGTTTCCGATTGTGTCCCCGTGTTTCTGTATCCCATCTCTGAAACATTCGATCTTTGTCCACGTTGTCAATGCCTCTTAGTATTTTATACGTTGTTATCATGTCCCGTCTATCCCTCCTATCCTCTAGTGTCACCACGTTGAGTTGCCTTAACCGCTCCTCATAAGACATACCCCTCAGTTCAGAGACTAATCGTGTTGCAAATTTTTGCACTTTCTCCAATTTCTTGACGTTTGACTAAGTGAGGGTTCCATACTGGCGCTGCATTTCCAGTATAGGCCTTACGTACACTGTGTACAATGTCGTGAATGACTCCTTACTCAGATGTCTAAATGCCAATCTCAGGTTTGCCAATCTCCCATATGCTGCAGCAGTTATTTGATTGATGTGTGCCTCAGGGGACATGTTCGTTATAATGCTTACCCCAAGATCCTTTTCTTTAACTGACGTTTGCAGCTGTTGGTTTCCTAACCTGTACTCCGTCTGCGGTCTTCTGTGTCCTTCCCCAATCTTCATGACCTTACACTTACTGGGGTTAAACTCCAGGAGCCATTTGTCGGACCATACTTGTAGTTTGTCCAGATCCCCTTGTAATCTTAACTGATCCTCTCCCACTTGTATTTCTCCTCATCAGTTTCACATCATCAGCGAACAGTGACACTTCAGAATCTATTCCTTCCACCATGTCATTCACGTATACAAGAAAAAGCACCGGGCCTAGGACTGAACCTTATGGAACCCCACTCGACACATTCGCCCACTCCGACACTTCAGCACGTACCAACATACGTTGTTTCCTTCCTGTCAGGTATTCCCTGATCCATTGCAATACTTTCCCCTTTGAACATTAAAATGGTATAAAATACCGACAGGTTGTTAGGTAAGACACATATGCAACAGTTAGGTATCTTTATTTCCATGGAACAATGCTCTTCTCCAGACTGAGGGACTGACCACCTCAAAACTTTAAGGGTGATGGACTGATTACATCGTCTTCAAGTATCTTCTGCTTCTATCAACTTTTCTGTACTCGACTGAAGAAGCCTACTGTGTAGGCGAAACGTTTCGAAATAAAGATACCTAACTGTTGCATATGTGTCTTACCTAACAACACTTTCCCCTTTATTCTTGCCTGCTTCTCTAATTTTTGCACCAGTCTCTTGTGTGGTACTGTGTCAAAAGCCTTCTTGCAATCTAAAAAGATGCAATCTACCCATCCCTCTCTCTCCTATCTTACTTCTGTTACCTTATCGTAGAACTCAAGTAAATTTGTGACACAGGATTTCCCATCTCTGAAGCCGTGCTGACTGTCATGTATGAGACCAATCTTTTCAATGTGTTCGACTACTTTTCTCCTGATAATCGTTTCCACGACTTTACATACTATACAAGTCAGTGACACTGGTCTGTAGTTTAATGCTGCCTGTCTATCCCCTTTCTTAAAAATTGAAACTACATGTGCTGTCTTCCATGCCTCAGGCAACTGCCCTGTTTCGATAGATTTACTGAAGATTGCTGCTAATGGCACACACAGTTCCTCTGCTCCCTCTCTCAGTATCCATGGAGATATGTTATCTGGGCCCACCGCCTTTGAGGTATCGAGTTCGTCTAGCAGTTTCTTCACCTCTACCTTGGTTATGTGTATTGTGTCCAGCACCTGTTGGTGCACCCTACCTCCACAGTTTGCTGGAAGCATTCCTGACTCTATTGTGAATACTTCTCTAAATATTTTGTTTTGTTCATCACATACTTCTTGGTCACTCTTCGTGAGCTCCGCTCCTTCTTTCCTCAGCCTGATTACCTGGTCCTTGATTGTTGTTTTTCTCCTAATGTGACTGTATAACAACTTTGGTTCAGATTTGGCTTTTGATGCTATGTCGTTCTCGTATTGCCTCTGGGCCTCTCTCTTTATCCTTGCATATTCGTTTCTGGTTCTTCTGCTCAGCTCCTTGTTTTCTTGAGTCCTTTGTCTTCTATACCTTTTCCATGCTCTCGCACACTTGGCTTTGGCCTCTTTACACCTCAATTAAACCATGGGCTCACTCTGGTCTTTCCATTTTTTCTGTTGCCCTTTGGTATGAACCTTTCCTCTGCCTCCCTGCACTTAGTGGTTACTTTTTCCATCATTTCATTTACTGTCTTTCCATCTAGTTCTCTTTCCCACTGCACTTTATGCAGGAAACTTCTCATTCCTATGTAGTCCCCTTTTTTGAAGTTTGGTTTCTCTTGTTGTTCTCGTGCTGCTGCATTCTCCACTGTTAACTCGACAAGATATGCAAAACTCAGAACATCATGATCACTAGCATCAATGGGTCTTTCGTGAGTGATATACCTTATGTCTGAACTATTCAAGGTGAATATGAGATCCAGCCTTGCTGCAACATCCTCTCTCTCTCTCTCTGGTTGTATCCCTAACATGTTGATGCATAAAGTTCTCCAATACAGTCTCCAACATCTTAGCCCTCCATGTTTCTGGTCCCCCATGTGGCTCTAGGTTTTCCCAGTCAATCTCTTTATGATTGAAATACCCCATTATAAGCAATTTTGTCCTACCCATATGAGCCCTCCTGGCCACTTCAGCTAGTGTATCCACCATTGTCCTATTGCTCACATCATACTCTTCTCTTGTTCTCCTGCTGTTAAGTGGTGGGTTATACATCACTGCTATCATCACCTTTGGACCACCAGTCTGAAGTGTTCCTACAATGAAGTCGTCTGTTTCCCTTCTTTCCATTCCTCCCATCTCCTCAAAACTCCATTGGTTTTTTATGAGCAATGCTACTCCTCCCCCTCTTCTGTTCTCTCTGTCTTTCCTCATAATCTGATATCCAAGTGGAAAAATTGCATCTGTTATCCCTGTAAGTTTTGTCTCTGTTAGTGCTATGATGTCAGGTGATGCATCAATGATGCATTCTTGCCACTCTTCACTCTTATTTGTTATTCCATCTGCATTGGTGCACCATACCTTTAGCTTCCTTTCCATTACTGAAGCCCATGAATAATTATTGACCTCTCCCTCTCCTCTTCCCATTTCTTTTCCCTCTGTATCTCTGGGTCTGATTTAAGCATCTCCTTTGCTGTTTCCCTAATCATCTCCCAGACACCATGATGGCCTGATATTACTGCTGCAAAAGACTGCTTAGATAAATCCCCTCATTCAGTCCCCTCGCTGCCTGCTGATGTTCCCATTTCAGTCATCTTGCTCCTTTCGGACCTCATCTTTAGATCCTGCTTCAGCACATCCATTTCTTCCTCCAATGTCTGTATCTTTACCTCAGCTACTACAGCTAGTGATTCCCACTTCTTGCTCTCTGCAGATATTTGCTCTAACATGTTATTGCAAAGCTCATTTAACATTTTCTCCCATTGTTGTTCCATTTTGTTCTTGAGCCGTTCTACCCATTCTTCCTTTTCCGACCAGCCATCATCGTTTCCCTTGCCTTTACATCCTCCCTTTTGAGAGCCCATTTTGTTTTTATCCTGTTGGGATGTTCTACTGCTTCAACTTATCGTAAAACTGTGTGTGTGTGGTGGGGGGATTTATGAGCTAATGTATTTGGTTAGTTAGGTTTGTGTGTGTGTGTGTGTGTGTACTCACCTAATTGTACTTACCTAATTGTTGTTGCAGGGGTCGAGACTCAGCTCCTGGCCCCGCCTCTTCGCTGATCGCTACTAGGTCCTCTCCCTCTCTGCTTCCTGAGCTTTGTCATACCTCTTCTTAAAACTATGTATGGTTCCTGCCTCCACTACTTCACTTGCTAGGCTATTCCACTTCCTGACGACTCTATGACTGAAGAAATACTTCCTAACGTCCCTGTGACTCGTCTGAGTCTTCAGCTTCCAGTTGTGACCCCTTGTTTCTGTGTCCCCTCTCTGGAACATCCTATCTCTGTCCACCTTGTCTATTCCCCACAGTATCTTGTATGTCGTTATCATGTCTCCCCTGACCCTTCTGTCCTCCAGTGTCGTCAGTCCAATTTCTCTCAACCTTTCCTCGTACAACATTCCCCTGAGCTCTGGGACTAGCCTTGTTGCAAACCTTTGTACTTTCTCTAACTTCTTGATGTGCTTGACCAGGTGTGGGTTCCAGACTGGTGCTGCATACTCCAGTATGGGCCTAACATACACAGTGTACAGTGTCTTGAACGATTCCTTATTAAGGTATCAGAACGCTATTCTCAGGTTTGCTAGGCGCCCGTATGCTGCAGCAGTTATTTGGTTGATGTGTGCCTCCGGTGACGTGCTCGGTGTTATGGTCACCCCAAGGTCTTCCTCCCTGAGCGAGGTCTGTAATCTTTGTCCACCTAGCCTATACTCTGCGGTCTTCTTTGCCCCTCCCCAATCTTCATGACTTTGCATTTGGCAGGATTGAATTCGAGAAGCCAGTTTCTGGACTACATGTCCAGCCTGTCCAAGTCTCTTTGCAGTCCTGCCTCATCCTCATCCGATTTAATTCTTCTCATCAACTTCACATCATCTGCGAATAGGGACACTTCAGAGCCTATTCCTTCCATCATGTCGTTCACATATATCAAAAATAGCACTGGTCCTAGAACTGACCCCTGTGGGACCCCGCTTGTCACAGGCACCCACTGTGATACCTCTTCACATACCATGACTCGTTGCTGCCTCCCTGTCAGGTATTCCCTTATCCATTGCAGTGCCCTCCCTGTTATATGCGCCTGATCCTCCAGCTTCTGCACTAATCTCTTGTGGGGAACTGTGTCAAAGGCCTTCCTGCAGTCTAGGAAAACGCAATCAACCCACCCTTCTCTCTCGTGTCTTACTTCTGTTACCTTGTCATAAAACTCCAGGAGGTTTGTGACACAGGATTTGCCTTCCATGAGCCCATGCTGGTTTTCATTTATAATCTTGTTCCGTTCCAGGTGTTCCGCCACTCTCCTCCTGATAATCTTCTCCATGACTTTGCACACAATACATGTCAGAGACACAGGTCTGTAGTTTAGTGCCTCATTTCTGTTTCCTTTCTTAAATATGGGGACTACATTTGCTGTCTTCCATTTCTCAGGTAGTTGCCCAGTTTCAGGGGATGTGTTGAAGATTGTGGTTAGGGGCATGCACAGTATCTCTGCTCCTTCTCTAAGGACCCATGGGGAGATGTCCGGTCCCATCGCCTTTGAGGTATCAAGGTCACTTAGCAGCTTCTGCACCTCCTCATCAGTTGTTCATATGTCATCCAACACTTGTTGGTATATTCCCTCTTGGTGTTCCCTTCTGTGCTGTCTTCCCACAGCCCTTTCTGTCTCTACTGTAAAAACTTCCTTAAATCTCCTGTTTAGCTCCTCACATACCTCCTGATCATTTCTTGTGAGTTCTCCCCCTTCTGTCCTCAGTCTGATCACCTGGTCTTTGACTGTTGTCTTCCTCCTGGTGTGGCTGTACAACAATTTCGGGTCAGTCTTGATTTTCGATGCTGTGTCATTTTCATACTGTCGCTGGGCCTCCCTCCTTACCTGTGCATACTCGTTCCTGGCTCTGCGACTGATCTCCCTATTTTCGTGTGTTCTCTGCCTTCTGTACTTTTTCCATTCTCTATTGCACTTTGTTTTTGCCTCCTTACACCGTCGGGTAAACCAGGGGCTCGTTCTGGTCTTCCCATTGTTTCTGTTGCCCTTAGGAATAAACCTTTCCACTGCCTCCTTGCATTTTGTTGTTACATATTCCATCATTTCGTTTACTGTCTTTCCTGTCAGTTCTCTGTCCCACGGAACCTCCTGCAGGAAGTTCCTCAACCCTATGTAGTCCCCTCTTTTATAGTCAGGCTTTTCCCATTCAGCTCCTGTTACTCTCTCCACTTGCAACTCTACTATGTATTCAAAGCACAGAACCACGTGGTCGCTAGCTCCTAGGGGACTCTCATACGTGATGTCCTCATTTGTCTGAACTACCCAGGGTTAACGCAAGGTCCAATCTTGCTGGTTCATCCTCCCCTCTCACTCTGGTAGTGTCCTTACCATGTTGGTGCATGAGGTTTTCCAGCACCATGTCCAACAACTTGACTCTCCATGTTTCGGGACCCCCATGTGACTCCAGGTTTTCCCAGTCAGTCTCCCTGTGGTTGAAATCCCCCATAACCAGCAACTTTGCTCTGCTGGAGTGAGCTCTTCTTGCCACCTGAGCAAGTGTGTCCACCATTGCTCTGTTGCTCTCTTCATATTCCTCTCTTGGCCTCCTGCAGTTCTGTGGTGGATTATACATCACTGCAATGACCACCTTGTGCTCCCCAGACTGAAGTGTACCTACTATGTAGTGTCTTTCTCCCGTCTCGTCTATGCCTTCCATTTTCTCGAATTTCCATCTGTTTTTTACGAGCAGAGCAACCCCACCTCCCCCTCTGCCCCTTCTGTCTTTCCTCATGATCTGGTATCCTGGTGGGAAGATTGCATCTGTTATTGTCTCCGTGAGTTTTGTTTCTGTAACTGCTATGATGTCTGGGGACTTCTCATTGATTCTTTCTTGCCATTCCTCATGTTTATTTGTTAATCCATCCGCATTTGTGTACCAAACCTTCAAATTCTGTTCTAATACTGTAACTGTGGTGCTGAGGGTGGGAACAGAGGGATCAGTGTGTGATGGTTGGTTTGGATTGTTCAGTTGCCTTGGGGGTGTCGTGGCTGGAGTCCTTCTGCAGGTGTTTCTGGGGGGTGTGCTTGTCCTTCCACTTGTTCTTGGATTATTCTGCTCTCCTTTTTCAATTCCTCCCATTTCTCCTTTCGTTTTTGAACTCTCTCTTTCATCATCTTTCTTTCCTCGTGTGTTCTGTCTCAATCAAGGTACACACTCATGAACTCCTGCTTGCCTCTCAGCCATGCTGTTGATTCTGCCTTGAAAATTACTTTGAGAGGCTGATTCCTTTTCTTTGTGAATCACCCGATTCTCCGAAAATTTGCCACCTGGGCTATGTCCCCCTCGCCTATCACCTTGGAAATATAAACACATATGCAGTATAATGTGATCCTTTATTGACAACGTTTCACCCACACAGTGGGCTTTTTCAAGTCACACACAGATCTACTGGGGTGGAAGGTACGGGAGTATTTATAGTCATGTTCAGAATGGTGAGGTCAGGTGGAGAATGCTGCATCTGATGATCTACCGGGTGGAGTTATGCAAGCAGGACTGACGATACAAGGAATGCCTGTGTACAACATCGCAATTCACACAACCATTTAATTAACTACAGAAACTCAAGACTTATCGCCACAGAAGACAACACTCAATACCGAAGAGTCCTGGAATCATCGCTTATCTCTATAACCAACAATTTCAACCAGAACAACGACTTCTATAACATAGCTGAACCACTCGCCAAGAAACTTCTTCATCGCTATCCCACATAAGAACATAGAACACTGCAGAAGGTCTACTCACAACTTGTCCAGTACCCCTGCCAAGCTACCCAAGACTCTATAACTCCACCCGGTAGATCATCAGATGCAGCATTCTCCACCTGACCTCAACATTCTGAACCTGACTATAAATACTCCCGTACCTTCCACCCCAGGTAGATCTGTGTGTGACTTGAAAAAGCCCACTGTGTGGGTGAAACGTTTTCAATAAAGGATCACATTATACTGCATATGTGTTTATATTTCCACTGTGTCGGTATTTGATGCCATTTATTGCCTATCACCTTCATGATACCTTCAATCGCTTTTTTCTCCTCCTGCTTTCTTTCATCATAAGTTTCCCCTTTAGTTTCATCTAGCCCATAAACAAAAACTGATCTCTCCCTTTCCACCTCCCACTGTGACTCCCATTGCATCCTCTGATGTGTTTTAGTTCCTTCCTGTGGAGTGTTCCTTCAGTCCCTTCCCTAGCTATGGCCCCTATGCTCATTGGTTTGTCCTTCCTGCTCACCTGTTCCTGGTCCCACAGGTGTCTGGTAAGGTCCCTGCACATGTCCTAGTTCCTTCAATGTCTTCCAACCTCTCATTCTGTCCTAGTGTGCTCACTGTCTTTGTTTTGGCCCCATGTGGGTTTGACAGGACCTCTGCACTACAGTTTAGTTTCCATGCTCCCTTCAGACCCGTTGATGTGCTGTGTCTGATGTACCTATATGCTTGATGCTCTATCTGTAATAGTTTGCTCCTCTATTCTGTATCATGGATTCTCTACGTGCATTCTCCCTTCTATTCTCTGCTAACTGGTTCTCATGCTACCTGTGGCATGTTGCTTCCACCTTCTGCATTCTGTCTGCTAAGCTCTCCTCCATCTCCTGCCAGATCTCATATAGCCCCTTCTCACCTAGTCTTTTTTTGTTGTGCTCTGCCTCCCAGTCCTCCCTCCGATTGTCCTTCAGGCCCTTTGTTCTATCTGTTATATGTGTGTGTGTGTGTGTGTGTGTGTGTGTGTTGTGTGTATGTGTATGTGTATATGTATATGTGTGTGTATGTGTGTGTTTGTGTATATGTGTGTGGGTGTGTGCACGTGTGCACACTAGGCTATGCTACTCTTTTGAAGATTATAAAATTTTTTCACAATTCCTTATTAATATACACTAATATATACTATATAATATTTACTGTGTACACTTGTGTTTGTGTGTGTGTGTTCACTAGCTTGTCGTTCTTTGAAAAAGAGGGAGGGGGGTCACATTAACACTATTGTTATTGTTCTTGGTTCACTGGTACTCTCCCGGCCCGGATCTTTGCACACTAGGCTACGCTACTTTTTTGAAAATTATAGGATTATTTCTCACTCAATTCCTTATTAATATATACTAATATTTATTGTAATAATAATTACTGGTGAGCACTTGTATTTGTATGTGCGTACTCGTTTACTATCTTGTCGCTGTCAGAAAGACGAAGGGGGGGTCACTAGGCTACACAACTCTTCTGAAGATATTTAGATAATTTACTAAACATTATCAGGGTTACCACTATCTGTTTCCTGGTACTGAAAGTTAGGGAGAGAGTGATGGTATAGCATACAACCAGCAGGGCGAGACACTGAGACTTTAGACACTAACCAAAATTAACCACACATAGACAAGTGATGTCGTCTGCACAACAATGGAGGTTCCTGCTGGTCGGCTGCTATCAACTCCTTCATTTTTGCAACTCCTTCAGGAACTTTATCATGCATTCAAGTTTTTATTTTCTTTTTCTTTGAAGACTTGGTATTCACTCTTTTTTCTTTAGTACAGTATTATGGTCATAACAAATCTGACGATATTAACTACATTCACAACACCAACAGCTAGGGATTGACTAATTTTTTCTTACTTTCAGTATTCACTTAATCACTCGTTTATGACCTTATCACTACACTGCTGCTATAACCAGCCAATATCTGTATTTGTTAATATTTCAGATCACACCGTTAACCCAATTAACTGTTTGGATATTTTGTGTCAACACTGCGGCCAGCAGCCTCATCAGCTGACTGCTACCCTCCCTCACTCAACATTCATTCAAATTTAGATTGTAAAATTCTTGATCTTATCACATTATTCGCATTCTTGAAAGTTGTTACACTCTTGTAGGTATGTTCACTGATTCACTCACGTACGATGACCGCTAATAATATCTTAGGACAGCCACTAGAACGCTAAATCCTGGGAGCACTATTTAGCGATATTGCTTCACGTGTGTGTGTGTGTGTGTAGTGTGTGTGTGTGTGTGTGTGTGTGTGTGTGTGTGTGTGTGTGTGTGTGTGTGTGTGTGTGTGTACTCACCTAGTTGTACTCACCTAGTTGAGGTTGTTGAGGTTGCAGGGGTCGAGTCCAAGCTCCTGGCCCCGCCTCTTCACTGGTCGCTACTAGGTCACTCTCCCTGAACCATGAGCTTTATCGTACCTCTGCCTAAAGCTATGTATGGATCCTGCCTCCACTACATCGCTTCCCAAACTATTCCACTTACTGACTACTCTGTGGCTGAAGAAATACTTCCTAACATCCCTTTGATTCATCTGTGTCTTCAGCTTCCAACTGTGTCCCCGTGTTGCTGTGTCCAGTCTCTGGAACATCCTGTCTTTGTCCACCTTGTCAATTCCTCTCAGTATTTTGTAAGTCGTTATCATGTCCCCCCTATCTCTCCTGCCCTCCAGTGTCGTCAGGTTGATTTCCCTTAACCTCTCCTCATAGGATATACCTCTTAACTCTGGGACTAGTCTTGTTGCAAACCTTTGCACTTTCTCTAGTTTCTTTACATGCTTGGCTAGGTGTGGGTTCCAAACTGGTGCTGCATACTCCAATATGGGCCTAACGTACAAGGTGTACAGGGTCCTGAACGATTCCTTATTAAAATGTCGGAATGCTGTTCTGAGGTTTGCTAAGCGCCCGTATGCTGCAGCAGTTATTTGGTTGATGTGTGCTTCAGGAGATGTGCCTGGTGTTATACTCACCCCAAGATCTTTTTCCTTGAGTGATGTTTGTAGTCTCTGGCCCCCTAGACTGTACTCCATCTGCGGTCTTCTTTGCCCTTCCCCAATCCTCATGACTTTGCACTTGGTGGGATTGAACTCCAGTAGCCAGTTGCTGGACCAGATCTGCAGCCTGTCCAGATCCCTTTGTATTTCTGCCTGGTCTTCGATCGAATGAATTCTTCTCATCAACTTCGTCATCTGCAAACAGGGACACCTTGGAGTTTATTCCTTCCATCATGTCGTTCACAAATACCAGAAACAGCACTGGTCCTAGGACTGACCCCTGTGGGACCCCGCTGGTTACAGGTGCCCACTCTGACACCTCGCCACGTACCATTACTCGCTGCTGTCTTCCTGACAAGTATTCCCTGATCCATTGTAGTGCCTTCCCTGTTATCCCTGCTTGGTCCTCCAGTTTTTGCACTAATCTCTTGTGTGGTACTGTATCAAACGCCTTCTTGCAGCCCAAGAAAATGCAATCCACCCACCTCTCTCTCTCTTGTCTTACTGCTGTCACCATGTCATAGAACTCCAGTAGGTTTGTGACACAGGATTTCCCGTCTCTGAAACCATGTTGGCTGCTGGTGATGAGATCATTCCTTTCTAGATGTTCCACCATTCTTCTCCTGACAATCTTTTCCATGATTTTGCATGCTATACATGTCAGTGACACTGGTCTGTAGTTTAGTGCTTCATGTCTGTCTCCTTTTTTAAAGATTGGGACCACATTTGCTGTCTTCCATGCCTCAGGCAATCTCCCTGTTTCGATAGAAGTATTGAATATTGTTGTTAGGGGTTCACATAGCGCCTCTGCTCCCTCTCTCAGGACCCATGGAGAGATGTTATCTGGCCCCATTGCCTTTGAGGTATCTAGCTCACTCAGAAGCCTCTTCACTTCTTCCTCGGTTGTGTGTACTGTGTCCAGCACATGGTGGTGTACCCCACCTCTCCGTCTTTCTGAAGCCCCTTCTGTCTCCTCTGTGAACACTTCTTTGAATCTCTAGTTGAGTTCCTCACATACTTCACTGTCATTTCTTGTTGTCACTCCTCCTTCCTTCCTTAGCCTGATGACCTGGTCCTTGACGGTTTTCTTCCTGATGTGGCTGACAGTGATAAGGAAATGTGTAGAAGTTTTAACACATACTTCCTCTCAGTTTTTACACAGGAGGACACCAGCGATATTCCAGAAATGATAAATTATATGGAACAGGACGATAATAAACTGTGCACGATTAGGGTCACAAGTGACATGGTCCTTAGGCAAATAAACTAAAACCTAACAAATCCCCAGGCCCTGATGAACTGTATGCAAGGGTTCTAAAGGAATGTAAAGAGGAGCTTAGCAAACCTTTGGCTAATTTTTTCAACATATCACTACAAACTGGCATGGTGCCAGATAAGTGGAAAATGGCAAATGTGATACCTATTTTCAAAGCAGGTGACAGGTCCTTAGCTTCAAACTATAGACCAATAAGCCTAACCTCCATAGTGGGAAAATTTATGGAATCAATAATTGCCGAGGCAGTTTGTAGCCACCTTGAAAAGCATAAATTAATCAACGAATCTCAGCGTGGTTTTACAAAGGGGCGTTCCTGCCATACGAATTTGTTAACTTTTTTCACTAAGGTATTTGAGGAGGTAGATCATGGTAATGAATATGATATTGTGTACATGGACTTCAGTAAGGCTTTTGACAGGGTCCCACATCAGAGACTATTGTGGAAAATTAAGGCACATGGAATAGGAGGAGAAATTTTTTCCTGGATAAAGGCATGGTTGACAAATAGGCAGCAGAGAGTTTGCATAAATGGGGAGAAATCAGAGTGGGGAAGCGTCACGAGCGGTGTTCCACAGGGGTCGGTGTTGGGCCCCCTGCTGTTCACAGTATACATAAACGACATAGATGAGGGCATAAAGAGCGACATCAGCAAGTTTGCCGATGACACCAAAATAGGCCGTCGAATTCATTCTGACGAGGACATTAGACCACTCCAGGAAGATTTGAGTAGACTGATGCAGTGGTCGGAGAGGTGGCAGATGCAGTTTAATATAGACAAATGCAAAGTTCTAAATGTTGGACAGGACAATAACCATGCCACATATAAACTAAATAATGTAGATCTTAATATTACGGATTGCGAAAAAGATTTAGGAGTTCTGGTTAGCAGTAATCTGAAACCAAGACAACAGTGCATAAATGTTTGCAATAAAGCTAATAGAATCCTTGGCTTTATATCAAGAAGCATAAATAATAGGAGTCCTCAGGTTGTTCTTCAACTCTATACATCCTTGGTTAGGCCTCATTTAGATTATGCTGCACAGTTTTGGTCACCGTATTACAGAATGGATATAAATGCTCTGGAAAATGTACAAAGGAGGATGACAAAGTTGATCCCATGTATCAGAAACCTTCCCTATGAGGATAGACTAAGGGCTCTGAATCTTCACTCTCTAGAAAGATGTAGAATTAGGGGGGATATGATTGAGGTGTATAAATGGAAGACAGGAATAAATAAAGGGGATGTAAATAGTGTGCTGAAAATATCTAGCCTAGACAGGACTCGCAGCAATGGTTTTAAGTTAGAAAAATTCAGATTCAGGAAGAATATAGGAAAGTACTGGTTTGGTAATAGAGTTGTGGATGAATGGAACAAACTCCCAAGTACAGTTATAGAGGCCAGAACGTTGTGTAGCTTTAAAAATAGGTTGGATAAATACATGAGTGGGTGTGGGTGGGTGTGAGTTGGACCTGATTAGCTTGTGCTACCAGGACGTGGTTCCGTGTTCTGCCCTTAAGGTCACAAGGTGAACTGGACCTGACTAGGTGGGTGCATTGGCTTAACAGCCGTGGTAGGAGACTTGGACCTGCCTTGCATGGCCAGTTCGGCCTGCTGCGAGTGTCTCCTTTTCTCTTCCTTTGCTTCTATGTTTTTATAACAGCCTTTGGGTCCCCGATTTGGCTTTTGCTGCTATGTCGTTTTCATATTGACGTTGGGCACTCCCTGTCTTATCATGTGCATATATCGTTCTGGCTTCTCGACTGCTCTCCCTTATTCATCTGGGTCCTTTGCCTTCTATATTTCTTCCATTCCCTAGTTCATTGTGGCTTTTCCCCACTTGCTCTTTGGGTGAACCATGGCTCTCCTGGTCTTTTTGACCAATATCTGCACTACTCAAGGTGAATACTAAGTCCAGTCTTGCTGGTTCATCCTCTCCTCTCTCTCTTGTAGTGTCCCTTACGTGTTGGTACATGAAGTTTTCCAGTACCACCTCCATCATCTTAGCCCTCCATGTATCTTGGCCCCCATGTGGCTCCAAGTTCTCCCATTCGATCTTCTTGTGGTTAAAGTCGCCCATGATCAGGAGCTTTGCCCTACATGCATGAGCTCTTCTGGCCACTGCAGCCAGTGTGTCAACCATCACTCTATTGCTCTCGTCATACTCTTGCCTTGGCCTCCTGCTGTTCTGTGGTGGGTTATACATCACTGCAATTATCACCTTAGGACCTCCAGAGTGAAGAGTTCCCGCTATGCAGTCACTTTCTTCTCCGCTGTCTCCTCTCTCCAGCTCATCAAAATTCCATCGGTGTTTGATCAGCAATGCCACTCCTCCCCCCCCCTCCTGTTCCTTCTGTCTTTCCTCAGGATCTGGTATCCCGTTGGAAAGATGGCATCTGTTATCATACCTGTAAGCTTGGTTTCTGTGATCGCTATGATGTCTGGTGATGCCTCTTTGACTCTTTCGTGCCACTCCTCCCATTTGTTTGTTATTCCATCAGCGTTTGTGTACCATACCTTCAGTTTCCTTTCCAACACTGTGGTTTGGGGGGCCTGTGGGGGTGAGAGACCTGGTAGCATACTGTGGGATTCTATGGTTGGGGGTTGAGTGGAAGCTGTGGGTATGGATTGTATTGTGTGTTGGGATGGTGTGATAGGTTGTGGGGTTCTGAGGATAGTTGTGTGTGTGCTTGCCCTTGCTGCTGTCTCTCTCTGTTTGTGTTCTGTCTCTGTGTAGGAACACCTTCTTGTACTCTTCTGAGCTTTTCAACCATGATTTCTCTTGGAGGATCCTGTTCCGCACTGTTTCTGTCCTGAGAATCAGCTTGATCGGTCGGTTTCTCCCCTTCAAGTACCCCCCTATTCTCTGAAAATTTACAATCTCGTCCATGTCTTCTCCCCCTATTTCCGTGATGATTTTCTCAATCTCCTTTCTTTCTTCCTGCCGTCTTTCAGTGTGTCCTTTCCTCTCTCTCCCAAAGCCCATGGATAAACACTGATTTTCCCCTTTCCTCCTCCCATTGCCTCTCCCTCTGTGACTCTGGTTCCTGTCAGTATGTGGTCATTTTCTCCCTTGATTATTCCAGTGGCTCTTGGTAGCATGGTTGTGCCTCAGCATTCTCCCTCTCCATCTGCACCCATCTGCTCTTCCCTTCCACTCCCTGGCCCTTCTTTGCAGGCTGATATGACCTTAGCATAATTCATATCTCCTTCCTTCCTGTTCAGCCTCTCAGCTTCGTATGGTGTGTCTTCTCTGGTCACTACCCCTGAGACTTGCTTCAGCCTGTTTACCTCAAATTCTAGGACCTTTACCCTGGCTACTGCAGTTTCGACTTGTGTCTCCCAATTCTTCGTCTCCTTCTCCAACCTCTTTTCCCATTTCACAGAGAGCTCTTTCTCTATTTTTTCAGAAATCTCTCCTAATTTTCTCTCCCATTCTTGCTCTATCCTTTTCCACTGCTCCTCCATCCATTCCTCCCTACCACTACCATTGTCATCTGATCCCTGATTCCTGCGAGTCCCTACCATTTTTTTTTGTGAAAGAGAGAGAGAAAGAGAAAAAGAAAAAGGGGGAGAGAGTGAGAGAGAGGGAGAAAGAGAGAGAAGGGGAGGGTAGAAGGAGAGAGGGGAAAAGAAGGGAAAAGGGGGGAGAAAGTGAGAGGGAAAAGGTAAGAGAGAGAGATGGGGGGGAGTGACAAGGGAAGAGATTGAGAGAGAGAGAGAGAGAGAAGAAAAGAAGAGAAGAGAGAGAGAGAAGAGAGAAAGAGAGGAAGAGGGGAGAGAGAGGAAATAGAGGAAGAGAGAGAGGAAGAAGAGTGAGAGGAAGAGAGAAGAGGAAGAGAAAGGAGGAGAGAGAAAGGGAGAGAGAGAGAGAGAGAGAGAGAGAGAGAGAGAGAGGAAGAGAGAGGAGGAGAGGAGAGGGAGAGAGATGGGGGGGGAAGGAAGGGTTAGAGGGTCACTTCACAGGAAGGTGTGAAAACCTGTATATGTGTGTGTGTGTGTGTGTGTGTGTGTCTGCTGCAGCTATTCAAGTGCCTAACAGCAGAGCCTGTTCTCACCTAGTGTGTGTGCATATGTTTATGTAAATAGTCCTTATTTCCCACGTATGTACTACATATGTATTGCATATATACCCGATCTCTTGGTTCCCACTGTAGTCTTATGCATTTAAAATTATGTTCAAAAATAAATACACTAGGCTTCGCCTGTATGCCGCTACCTCTAAATTCTATTAAATTCCAGTAAATGCTGCTTATTCTAATTCTGATAGCTCGAGGAGGGTGACCCCCAATTCCAGCTAGAGACAGGTAGTATTGACCCCATGCAACTCAAACTAGGTGAATATTACTTGCGGCTGGCAGTGGAGTAATGTTGCGGGTCTGTCCTGTCCCAGAAGTTGATGTTTGATGCTTCTCGTAATTTTTCCACTAACTTCCTGTATGCACTATAGTCTCTAGCTCTTCTAATTTTTTCACTCACTGTATTTACTGACACATCTATATATATCTCTTATGTCCCTGGTCTTGAGTCGCACTTATTCTTCAAGTACCCCACTGCGTTATTATAGCAACACTATTTAGGCCTGACACAACCGTTCACCCTTCCAATAGCCCCCACTAAACACTTTTTCCTTTGTTTTCTTTTCTGTGATCACTTATATTTCCTTTTTTCGGGGCTTAAGTGATTATATGCACTCTTATGCGTGCACACGCCTATATCCCACACTCTATTCCTTATGGCACAGTCAGAAATTACCACTAAAAGACGAGTTCAAATCGCGTGACTCCTCCACGAGTGTGTGTGTGTGTGTGTGTGTGTGTGTGGTGAGTGAGAGAGAGAGAGAGAGAGAGAGAGAGAGATTGAGCGCTGGAACTTGCAATTACCTATATATAATTACCTTTTAGCTGGTGAGAGGTTTCTTCTAGTTCTTGGGCCCTCCTCCACCCTTTCCATTAAGTTGCGTATGTGTTATCAACATTCACTGTGTGTCATCAACATTTACTATGTTATCAACATTCACTTTTATCAACATTCGCTTTTATAAACATTCACTGTTTGTTATCAACATTCACTCTTGTAGTTTTCTTACTCCGTGTAGAACTGACTTATCTTAGGTTGCAATGTTGCCAACCTTGCTGATGTCTCTCTGGCTGAAGGCCACACAGATCGAGCTGAAACTAACAGTAATCTTGCAGAATTCGAAAAAAAAGAAATAGAAAACAGGCTCACTTATGCAGCACCTGGACTGTATTAGTGCAATTCCTTGTTAATGAAGAAGTGCAGAGTACCACTAGCATGAGCATTCAGTATCCTCTGAAGAAAGAAATTAGATCTAGGGGAAATACCGGAGACCTTATTAAAGAGTGCAGATGGTTTCTTTACATAAAAGAGGCAGCAGAGCGCTAGCCATAAATTACAGATCAATAACCTTAACTTCACATATAATAGTCTTCGAAAGGGCGGCGAGACGCCAAATTTTAAATTTTTATGGAACAACACAGTCTGCAAAAGCCCAAACCAGTATGGATTTAGAACTGGAATATCATACTTGTCACAGCTACTAAATTACTATAGCAGAATTACGGAGGCATTGAAAAAATAACGCAGATGTGGCGTACATGGAATCTGCAAAGGGTTTTTATAAATGTGATCATGGGTACTTCACTCAAAATGAGGGTGTTAGATATAATGGGGAAAGCAAGCAACTAGATATTCAACCTTCTGACAGAGCACAAAGACTAGGAGTAAACAGAACAAAATCCAGCATCAGCAAAGTAAAACGATCAGTACCCTAAGGCACGGTCCTGTTGCCTCTACTATTTCATAGCAGATGTAGATGAAAACACTCGCCATAGTTGTGCATCATTGCCGATGATACCAAAATAAGCATGAAAATTACCTAGGTAGAACAAACGGAAAAAAATTAAGATATAAGCAAAGTCCTCCAGTGGGCATTGGAGAATAACATGAGGTTCAATGGTGATTAGATTTAACTGCTTAGACATAGAATGAATAAAGAACTCAAAAGTGATGCTGTATACAGTATACCTGGACCTGGAGAGGGTTCCGGGGGTCAACGCCCCCGCGGCCCAGTCTGTGACCAAGAGAATCGCCAAATTAAACGAAAGGAACACGTGAAGGACTAGAGAATAATTATATCAACTAACTTTCTTTCGAAGAACGTAATGAGAAAAATATCACGACAGCCAGGAAAATGATAGGGTGCATAATGAGAGATTTAATAACAGGGAAAGTATTGGTACTAATGACACTGTTCGAATCACCTGTGCTCTCTCGGTTAGAGTATTGTTTAGTGTTGACGGCTACACTTAGGGCAGGAGAGATATCAGAACGGCAACTGATTCGAAGATCATTTACATTACAAGGAACAAAGATCATTTAAATTACTTAGATCGCCTCAGTCTTAAATATACACTCATAGAAATGAAGGAGAGAGATGCATGATAGTAAATACATAGATAATCTGCACATAGACTGGAATTTATGACGACGTTTCGGTCCGACTTGGACCATTAACTAGTCACACAGAAGAGCGGAGGGTCGATAATATATTCGACAGGAACGAAGTCTTGGCACAGGTCTTTGCCAGTGGTAACCCGTCACTGGCTTCCGAAGGAATGTCGGTGTTTGCACAAGTGATGTACAGTTTACAATGCTATGGTAGGGGCAGCCCTATTACAAGGGCACGGTGAGTTTTCTTTGGGTCAAGTAGAGTGCCATTTACAGCCATATGGCAGGGGCAGCCCCATGACAAGGGCACGGGCACAGCGAGTCCCATACAGCACAAGTAGTGTTGCAACTACAATCATCGCAGATGCCCTGTAGCTGGGGACAGTACGATAACGAGTCATCTGCAGTTCAACAGGCCCATCTGCTACCTTCTCCGCTCACACAGAGCTCACAGGGAGTAGCAGAGGTGCTGGTGCAGGAGTCGGGGTCAAATCTCTGATATCCAAAGGGCGGTGTTGTCGCTGGCATGAGGCTCTCAACTCCCAAAAACTATGCTCCATTTGAGCCGTTCCAGGCACTCGGGCCACAGCCCAAACTCCTGAGTGGCTCGAGGTCCTCAGCCTGAGTGAAGTAGTAGTAGTAGTAGTAGTAGAAAAAGTAGTGCAATAGTGATAGAGGTGGTAATAAGAAGGAAGTACGCGGTAGTGAAGAGAGGGTCAGAGAGTGAAGACTTAATGAAGAGCTAGTAGTAGTAGTAGAAGTATTAGTGTAGGTAGTCTGAGAACAAGAGGAAAAAAAAAAGGCACTGCAGGAGAGCTAATGGCCCACGAGGGTAGGACCAAATCCCAAATGTATACATGGAAAGTATTTTAGGGCCTAGTCCCAAATCTACATCCTGCATAAAGTCCCTTAAGAACATGCTGGGGTGAGAGATATGGGAAAGAGTGTAGAAAAAATCCAGTGAAAGGCAGGGACGCCATGAGTGCAACAGGAGAACATTGTATCAACATCCGTGTCCCAGACTTTTTAATATCTTACCAGAAGATATCAAAAACACTGCTGGATTAAGCGTAGAAATCTTCAAGAAAAAATTCTATGAGTACCTACACAAAGTTAAGTCGAAGGCTTCTACAGTGAAAACATCTGTTCCTTATTCTCATATCTGACATAGAGATGTAAACCGTGTCTTCTTTTGCATATGAACATTAAAATCTGCATGATATTGTCGTCCATTGAAGGCACACTAAATCTCTAAGGGGATATAAACCAAATTTTCTAGCCAGTAATAAATACTGGCTAGAACGGAGTCTACAGTAAATGCTAACCATACAATAGAGCAAAAATCTAATGTGAAGGACTTGAGTGTTACTGTCATAGGATCTGACTTTCAAGGATCACAACAGTGTCACTATCACGTCTACGAGAAAAATGATAGGGTGGATAATGAGAACCTTCAAAACAAGGGATGCCATACTACTGACGTTCCTCTTTAAATCACTTTTTTTTCTCTCTCTCTAGGCTGGAATACTCTATACACTAACAACCCCATTCAAGGCAGGTGAAATTGCAGATCTAGAGAATGTATAGCGAACCTTTACGGCAAGAATTAGTTCAGTCATGCACCTTAATTACTAGGAACGTTTGAAGGTTCTTGACCTGTTCCCTGGAATGCAGGCGATAAAGATATATCATAATCTACACCTGGAAAAATCCTAGACGGGCTGGTCCGAAATCTGCACAATGTTACTCCATACTACAGCAAAAGACTGGGCAGACGGTGCAACATATTCCCGATGAAAAGTAGGAGTGCTATGAGTACACTGAGGGAAAACACAATAAGTGTCTGGGACCCAAGACTGTTTAACAGCCTCCCACCAGGTATATGGAGAATTACCAGTAGACTCCTGGCTGCTTTCAAGAGGGAGCTGGAGAGATAGATATCTTATAAGATAAGTGCCCGATCAGCCAGGCTGTGGTTCGCATGTTGGATTGTGTGCGACCAGCAATAACAGCCTGGTTGATCAGTCCCTGATCCACTGGGAGGTCTGGTAGACGACTGGGCCGCAGGGGCGTTGACCCCGGAGCGACTCCAGGTAGACAGATTCATCAGGAGAACAAATCGCCTTATTTTCAGTATTTTTCATATTTTGATCATATCCTTTTTGTTGATCGTTTCTCTAGTGTCAAGAGCTCTAGTTTACACATTGTGATGGGTGGTCTGCATATTCTTAGACTGCAAGAAAGCATTTGATTTTGTTCTTTACAAGAGACTTGAATAAACACTATATAAGGGCAGCAAAAATAACAAGGAATGTACTGTAGTAGATCCAAGATTAGATTTTGCAACCAAAGTGGCTAATTTATTGTGCAGGTCATATCCATCGTGTGGAGGGTAGTGCGAGAGCATATGGATACACCAAAGACCTAGAAACTAGGCCCCAAGAGGGTTACAGGTGTACATTTAGATTTATATCTAAAGTTCACTTATCTGTTACAAGCAAACTTAGGAAATTTGCTTAGTATATATATTGTATCTTTATTTTCATTAACATCTTGACATGTCACATAGTTTATTATGCTGTCTGTCTACATACTCTTCAATAAATGGACAATTAAGCACATAGTGTTCAAGACAGTGACCATATGCCTGACTACATAATTTTCAAGAGTACTTTATAGCCACTTGAGTTCTGCTTTGAGATTAGGTAGTGGCTCCACGCTGGCGCTGCGTACTCAAGGTTTGGTCAGTGGCAACTAGTTTCATTACTTTGTACTTGATAAGCTTGAGGTTGAACTCTTGTATCTACTTTTGATCATAACGTGTGTGCGTACATGATAGTGTCTCCTATCACGTACTGTGACGTGGGCTGATGGACCCTGGAGTGAGCTGTGAAAGTGGGCCCTAGGTTGTGTGGTGGGCTTATGGATTTAGGAGTAGGCTGGTGGACCAGGCTGGCTGGTGGGCCAAGGCTGGGTTAGTGGGCCTAGGCTGGGCTGGTTGGCCGAGGCCGGGCTGGTGGGCCGAGGCTGGGCTGGTGAGCCAGGATGGGCTGGTTGGCCGAGGCCGGGCTGGTAGGCCGTGGTCGGGCTGGTGGACCAGACTAGGCTGGTGGACCGAGGTGGGGGTGCTGCGCCGAGGCTGGGAAGGTGGGCTCCTGGTGGGACAGGGGTGGGCTGTGACAGGTGACGGGGCGGCCAGTACAGTGAACCATTCATCTTGCACCGCAGGAAAATTGGCTCCAAACATGGCCATTTAAAGTGGCTTTGCCTGGTGCGCCTCGCTTAGTTGACGGCCTGGCGAGGAGGTTTGTTGTTGGTGGCGAGGAGGTTGTTGATTGGGGTGGCGAGGAGGTGTGTTGGTGGTGGTGGCGAGGAGGTTGTTGATGGTGGTGGCGAGGAGGTTGTTGATGGTGGTGGCGAGGAGGTTGTTGTGGTGGTGGCGAGGAGTTGTTGTTGGTGGTGGCGAGGAGGTTGTTGATGGTGGTGGCGAGGAGGTTGTTGGTGGTGGTGGCGAGGAGGTTGTTGATGGTGGTGGCGAGGAGGTTGTTGATGGTGGCGAGGAGGTTGTTGATGGTGGTGGCGAGGAGGTTGTTGAGGTGGTGGCGAGGAGGTTGTTGGATGGTGGCGAGGAGGTTGTTGTGGTGGTGGCGAGGAGGTTGTTGATGGTGGTGGCGAGGAGGTTGTTGGTGGTGGGCGAGGAGGTTGTTGGTGGTGGCGAGGAGGTTGTTGATGGTGGTGGCGAGGAGGTTGTTGGTGGTGGTGGCGAGGAGGTTGTTGATGGTGGTGGCGAGGAGGTTGTTGATGGTGGTGGCGAGGAGGTTGTTGATGGTGTGGCGAGGAGGTTGTTGGTGGTGGGCGAGGAGGTTGTTGATGGTGGTGGCGAGGAGGTTGTTGGTGGTGGTGGCGAGGGAGGTTGTTGATGGTGGTGGCGAGGAGGTTGTTGGGTGGTGGCAGGAGGTTGTTAGGTGTGATGAGGTTTTTGGTGGTGGCGAGGAGGTTGTTGGTGCAGATGTGATGGTGCGAGGAGGTTGTTGATGGTGGGGGGGAGGTTGTTGATGGTGGTGGCGAGGAGGTTGTTGATGGTGGTGGCGAGGAGGTTGTTGGGTGGTGGCGAGGAGGTTGTTGATGGTGTGGCGAGGAGGTTTTGGTGTGGAGGAGTTGTGTGGTGTGCGAGGAGTTGTTGTGTCGAGTTGTGGGTGGCGAGGAGGTTGTTGATGGTGTGGCGAGGAGGTTGTTGTGGTGGCGAGGAGGTTGTTGTGGTGGTGGCGAGGAGGTTGTTGATGGTGGTGGCGAGGAGGTTGTGATGGTCGAGTGTGATGTGGCGAGGAGGTTGTTGATGGTGGTGGCGAGGAGGTTGTTGATGGTGGTGGCGAGGAGGTTGTTGTGGTGGTGGCGAGGAGGTTGTTGATGGTGGTGGCGAGGAGGAGGTTGTTGATGGTGGTGGCGAGGAGGTTGTTGGTGGTGGTGGCGAGGAGGGTTGTTGGGGATGGTGGTGGCGAGGAGGTTGTTGATGGTGGTGGCGAGGAGGTTGTTGATGGTGGTGGCGAGGAGGTTGTTTGTGTGGTGGCGAGGAGGTTGTTGATGGTGGTGGCGAGGAGGTTGTTGATGGTGGTGCGAGGAGGTTGTTGATGGTGGTGGCGAGGAGGTTGTTGGTGTGGAGTTTGGTGGCGAGGAGGTTGTTGATGGTGGTGAGCGAGGGGAAGGTTGTTGATGGTGGTGGCGAGGAGGTTGTTGGTGGTGGCGAGGAGGTTGTTGATGGTGGTGGCGAGGAGGTTGTTGATGGTAGGTGGCGAGGAGGTTGTTGATGGTGGTGGCGAGGAGGTTGTTGATGGTGGTGGCGAGGAGGTGTGTGGTGGTGGTCGAGGAGGTTGTTGATGGTGGTGGCGAGGAGGTTGTTGGTGGTGGGAGGAGGTTGTTGATGGTGGTGGCGAGGAGGTTGTGATGGTGGTGGCGAGGAGGTTGTTGATGGTGGTGGCGAGGAGGTTGTTGAGGTGCAAGTTGGTGTGTCGAGGAGGTTGTTGATGGTGGTGGCGAGAGGTTGTGTGATGGTGGTGGCGAGGAGGTTGTTGATGGTGGTGGCGAGGAGGTTGTTGATGGTGGTGGCGAGGAGGTTGTTGATGGTGGTGGCGAGGAGGTTGTTGATGGTGGTGGCGAGGAGGTTGTGATGGTGGTGGCGAGGAGGTTGGTGGTTGGTGGTGGCGAGGAGGTGTTGATGGTGGTGGGAGGTTTGGGCGAGGAGGTTGTGATGGTGGTGGCGAGGAGGTTGGTGTGGTGTGGGCGAGGAGGTTGTTGATGGTGGTGGCGAGGAGGTTGGTGATGGTGGTGGCGAGGAGGTGTGTTGATGTGGTTGGCGAGGAGGTTGTGATGGTGGTGGCGAGGAGGTTGTGATGGTGGTGGCGAGGAGGTTGGTGATGGTGGTGGCGAGGGGAGGAGGTTGTTGATGGTGGGGGGGAGGTTGGTTGATGGTGGTGGCGAGGAGGTGTGATTGGTGAGGATGTGTGTGGTGGCGAGGAGGTTGTTGATGGTGGTGGCGAGGAGGTTGTTGATGGTGGGCGAGGAGGTTGTTGATGGTGGTGGCGAGGAGAGTTGGGGTGTTTGGTGGTGGCGAGGGAGGTTGTGAGGTGGTATGGGATGGAGGTGTTGATGGTGGTGGCGAGGAGGTTGTTGATGGTGGTGGCGAGGAGGTTGTGATGGTGGTGCGAGGAGGTTGTGATGGTGGTGGCGAGGAGGTTGGTGATGGTGGTGGCGAGGAGGTTGTTGATGGTGGTGGCGAGGAGGTTGGTGATGGTGGTGGCGAGGAGGTTGTTGATGGTGGTGGCGAGGAGTGTTGTGGGATGATGGTGGTGGCGAGGAGGTTGTTGATGGTGGTGGCGAGATAGGGCAGGGGAGGTTGTTGTGATGGTGGTGGCGAGGAGGTTGTGATGGTGGTGGCGAGGAGGTTGGTGATGGTGGTGGCGAGGAGGTTGTGATGGTGTGGCGAGGAGGTTGTTGATGGTGTGGCGAGTGAGGTTGTGATGGTGGTGGCGAGGAGGTTCGTGATGGTGGTGGCGAGGAGGTTGTTGATGGTGGTGGCGAGGAGGTTGTGATGGTGGTGGCGAGGAGGTTGTTGATGGTGGTGGCGAGGAGGTTGGTGATGGTGGTGGCGAGGAGGTTGTTGATGGTGGTGGCGAGGAGGTTGGTGATGGTGGTGGCGAGGAGGTTGTTGTGGTGGTGGCGAGGAGTTGGTGATGGTGGTGCGAGGAGGTTGGTTTGATGGTGGTGGCGAGGAGGTTGTTGATGGTGGTGGCGAGGAGGTTGATTTATGGTGGTGGCGAGGAGGTTGGTGATGGTGGTGGCGAGGAGGTTGGTGTTGTGGTGGCGAGGAGGTTGGTGATGGTGGGTGGCGAGGAGGTTGTTGATGGTGGTGGCGAGGAGGTGTGGGGGGGGTGATGGTGGTGGCGAGGAGGTTGGTGAGGTGGTGGCGAGGAGGTTGGTGATGGTGGTGGCGAGGGGTTGTGATGGTGGTGGCGAGGATGGTTGGTGATGGTGGTGGCGAGGAGGTTGTTGATGGTGGTGGCGAGGAGGTTGTGTGGTGGCGGGAGGGAGGTTGGTGATGGTGGTGGCGAGGAGGTTGTGATGGTGGGTGGCGAGGAGGTTGTGATGTGGTGGTGGCGAGAGGGTTGGTGATGGTGGTGGCGAGGAGGTATGTTGATGGTGGTGGGCGAGGAGGTTGTGTGGTTGGCGAGGAGGTTGTTGTGGTGGGTGGGGGAGGAGGTTGTGATGGTGGTGGCGAGGAGGTTGTTGATGGTGGTGGCGAGGAGGTTTGATGATGGTGGTGGCGAGGAGGTTGTGATGGTGGTGGCGAGGAGGTTGGTGATGGTGGTGGCGAGGAGGTTGTTGATGGTGTGGCGAGGAGGTTGTGATGGTGGTGGCGAGGAGGTTGGTGATGGTGGTGGCGAGGAGGTTGTTGATGGTGGCGAGGAGGTTGTATGGTGGTGGCGAGGAGGTTGTTGATGGTGGTGGCGAGGAGGTTGTTGTATGGTGGTGGCGAGGAGGTTGTGATGGTGGTGGCGAGGAGGTTGGTGATGGTGGTGGCGAGGAGGTTTGATGGTGGTGGGAGGAGGTTGTGTGATGGTGGTGGCGAGGAGGTTGATGATGGTAGGTGGCGAGGAGGTTGGTGATGGTGGTGGCGAGGAGGTTGTGATGGTGGTGGACGAGGAGGTTGTGATGGTGGTGGCGAGGAGGTTGGTGATGGTGGTGGCGAGGAGGTTGGTGATGGTGGCGAGGAGGTTGTGAGTGGTGGCGAGGAGGTTGTGATGGTGGTGGCGAGGAGGTTGGTGGATGGTGGTGGCGAGGAGGTTGGTGATGGTGGTGCGAGAGGTTGGTGATGGTGGTGGCGAGGAGGTTGTGATGGGGTGGCGAGGGGTTGTTGATGGTGGTGGCGAGGAGGTTGTGTGATGGTGGTGGCGAGGAGGTTGTGATGTGGGGGCGAGGAGGTGGTGAGGTGGTGGGAGGGAGTTGATGAGGTGGTGGGAGGAGGTTGGTGATGGTGGTTGGAAGGAGGATGTGGTGATGGTGGTGGCGAGGAGGTTGGTTGATGGTGGTGGCGAGGAGGTGTGGTGGGGACGAGGATGGTTGGTGATGGTGGTGGCGAGGAGGTAGTGTGATGGTGGTGGCGAGGAGGTTGTTGATGGGTGGCGAGGAGGGTTGGATGGTGGTGGCGAGGAGGTTGGTGATGGTGGTGGCGAGAGGTTGGTGATGGTGGTGGCGGAGGAGGTTGGTGATGGTGGTGGGAGGAGGGTGGTGTGGTGTGTGAGGTTGGTGAGGCGGTAGGAGGTTGGTGATGGTGGTGGCGAGGGGTTGGTGATGGTGGTGGAGAGGATGGTCGTGTGTATGTGGCGAGGAGGTTGGTGATGGTGGTGGCGAGGAGTGTGATGGTGGTGGCGAGGAGTTGATGGTGGTGGGCGAGGAGGTTGGTGATGGTGGTGGCGAGGAGAGTTGATGGTGGTGGCGAGGAGGTTGTTGATGGTGGTGGCGAGGAGGTTGTGTGGTGGTGGCGAGGAGGTTGTTGATGGTGTGGCGAGGAGGTTGTTGAGGTGTGGCGAGGAGGTTGGTGTGGTGGCGAGGAGGTTGGTGATGGGTGGCGAGGAGGTTGGTGATGGTGGAGGGGAGTGTGGAGGAGGTTGTGATGGTGTGGCGAGGAGGTTGGTTATGGTGGTGCGAGGAGGTTGGTGATGGTGGTGGCGAGAAAGGGTTTGGGGATGGTGGTGGCAGAGGTTGGTGATGGCGGTGGCCAGAAGGTTGGTGATGTGGTGGCGAGAAGTTGGTGAGTGGCGAGGAGGTTGGTGTGGTGTGGCACGAGAGTGGTGATGGTACGAAAGGGATGATGGTAACGAGGGGTTTAGAGGTGTGGTGGAGGAGGGTTGGTGAAGGTGGTCTGGAAGTTGGGTGGTGGTGACGAGGATGGTGATGGTACGGGGTAGTGATGGTAACGAGTTGGTGATGGTAACGAGGGTTTGGGGGTGGTGAACGAGGGTGGTGGTGTATGAGGGTGGCGAAGAGGTTGGTGATGGGTGGTTGGCCGAGGAGGTGTGGTGATGGGGGTGGCAGGAAGGGGTAGTGATGGTTACGAGAAGGTTGGTAAGAGTGGTAACTGAGGTATGGTGTGGTGGCTGGCAGACGAGGAGTGGTGGTGCTGGTGGTAATGAGGTGGTGGTGGTAACGAAGTGGTGGTGGTGTAACGGGGTGATGGTTGTAACGAAGGTGGTGGTGGGTGGTAACGAGAGATGGTGATGGTAACGAGGTTGTGATGGTGGTAACGGAAGGTGATGGTAACGAGGGTGGTGATGGAAGGAGTAGTGATGGTGGTAACGAGGGTGGTGTGATAACGGGTGTGGTGGTGTTAACGAGGGTGGTGGTGGTTGTAACGAGGGTGATGGTGGTATAACGAGGGTGGTGGTGGTTGTAACGAGCGTGGTGGTGGTTGTAACGAGAGTGGTGGTGGTTGTAACGAGGGTGGTGGTGGTTGTAACGTGGGTGGTGGTGGTTGTAACAAGGGTGGTGGTGGTTGTAGCGAGGGTGGTGGTGGTTGTAACAAGGGTGGTGGTGGTAACGAGGGTGGTGATGGTGGTAACGAGGGTGGTGGTTTTGGTTGCCAACAAGAAGTTTCGTT
This sequence comes from Cherax quadricarinatus, assembly GCF_026875155.1. Taxonomy (NCBI): domain Eukaryota; kingdom Metazoa; phylum Arthropoda; class Malacostraca; order Decapoda; family Parastacidae; genus Cherax; species Cherax quadricarinatus. The sequence goes on along the minus strand of NC_069430.1, from coordinate 35,388,521 downwards.
ATGTGTGGATGCGAGGACGTATTGGGTACTGTCACTTGTGGTTTTCTCAGCCCTGTCTTCCTTGACTCGCTCTCTCGTTAGAAGAACTTTCAGTGTGCAAGTTTGGAGTCAGTCCCTCCAGTATTTTCCATGTGTAAATTTTGATATACGTTTCTCGACTGATCATCCAAGGAGTATAGTTAGTTTTTTTTTAACACTGCAATTTCGTTTGCTTTTAGTGCAACTGTCAGTGTAGGTACAGGTATTTAGGTACAAATCTGGCCTATGGCTGGGCTCCGAGAGTAGTAAGACTCTCGAAACTCATCGAAGGTACATCAAAGGTAAAGGTATATCATACACAGAGGATCCCAGAAGGGGATCGCAATATACAGACCAATTAATCTATTGAGTTTGTCTCCTTGTGGGTTATTATGGTAACATATGCGTAAATTGCCTAAGACAACCAATAAAATGTCCCTGACTTATTTCCACTGGGGTTCCTGGGAGTATCTTAAAGAATATCATCATAGGTTTGGCAGCATTTGTTCTGAAGGTTCGCTTTATCCAGTCTGTCATTTACTACATCTGTTATAGTAACACTGTTGTCTTCCTTGGAGAACGATCTTCTCATATTTTAATTCCCAAGTTTCATATATTTCTATTCTCATCTGTTGAGTGCTGTTTAATATTTTATTCTGTTTTTCTCATTTTTCCTATTCCTACTTGTTCATTGTATTTCAGTTGGCTTCATTTCTCGTATCTCCCAACCCTTTTTCCCTCTCCTCTTCAAGCCATTTCCCTCCCCTTCCTTCTTCTTTTTTCCCCTATCTTTACTTGGTCTCCTCTTAGCCCCCTGTGTCCTCTCAGCCCCCATTATTATTATTGTTGTTAACAAGGATAAGGACAACAAACCCTCCTCTTTCTCTCCCCCAATAAAAAAAATAAAAGGAGAAGCGAGCGTTTTTAATAGTGTTGGCCACGTGATATTATATTTCGTGGTGAGGCCCTGTGGCTTGGTAATGATGGTGTGGAAGAGAGGGAGGGCAGGAGGGAGTGTGCGTGGGTGCGTGTACTCAGCATGTGCTACTCTCCTGTGTGTGTGGGGGTGTAGTCTCAGCTCCTGACCCCGCTTCTTAAGCTACAGCCGCCGAAGTATGATAGGACCTCATTGACCCCTATCATACTCTTGAAACTTTGTATAAAGTTTTCCTCTACCACTTGGTCATCTAGCTCATTCCACTTTCTTACCACCCTGAAACGTAAAAAGTATTTTCTAACATCCCTATGTCTGCTCTGCTAAATCATATAAGTAACTTGTATGTCTTAATCACATCTTCCTGAGTCCTTTTTTCTAAAATGGTTAAGTTCATTTCCTATAGTCTGTCTTCACAACTCAGTCCCTCCAGCTCTGGAGGGATTGTTGCAAATCTCAGGACCTTTTGGGGTGTTCGTACATGGCTGACCAGGTGGGAGTTCTTTGTTGGTGATGCAAGTCGAGAGAACGTAAGTAATGTTTGCGTGGTTCATAGGAACAGAGGGACACCTGATGAGTTGGGCCAATGTACAGATGGTCTTCGTGGAGCCATATCTCAGCAGACATCAGTGTTTAGAAGCCTCTCGGATTATTATAACAGTCACACCAAAGGCAAGAACTACAACATTGCCATCACACTTGCACTCATGATAATCTAACAAGTTTCGCCCTGCCAACCACTAGAATCTAGATGCTGCTGTCAGGTGATTCACCACTAAACCTGTACTTCACTGCTATTCAGGTGCCTTCCTCAATATTTAAGTTAACGTTCGCCCACCCACATGTACATTTGGAGTGACCAAGGTCTTACGACTGAAACGTTTTTAATATGTCCAAGTGTTTGTATTTTGTCTTTTCCAGCTACTTATTGCTATCAATTACGTTTAGTGCCTGTCTTCATACATTCACACGTGTTTGTTTCTAACTCTCCTGCTTGATTGCTTATTTTCTGTCGTCCTCATTGCTCTGTATTTTTTCCATTCTCTTTTCTTCCTTGTTTTGGCCTCCCTACAGTTTCTGTTAAGCCATCGACGACCCAGATGATTTCTTCATGAATGAGCCTCAAAACTCCATAAATGTATGCCAGATTTCCGACATTACCCTAACTCCGATAGACTTCGAAAAAGCCAATGACAACATGCCCATGCACTCAGCCCCGGGCCCAGACTCGTGGAACTCTGTATTCATTAAGAACTGCAAGAAACCCCTCTCGCGTGCCCTAAGTACACTATGGAGGAGGAGCTTGGACATGGGTGAAATTCCAGTCACTTAAAACAACGGATATAGCCCCATTCCATAAAGGTGGCAGCAAAGCATTAGCTAAGAACTATAGACCAATGGCTCTGACGTCCCACATCATAAAAATATTTGAAAGAGTGCTAAGAAGCAGGATTGCAAATCACCTGGATTCCCAAAATCTGCACAATCCAGGGCAACATGGGTTCAGGGCAGGTCGCTCCTGCCTCTCACAACTACTGGATCACTATGATATGGCCTTGGATGCACTGGAAGAAAATCAGAATGCAAATGTAATATACACAGACTATGCAAAAGCGTTTGACAAATGCGATCATGGCGTAATAGCGCACAAAATACGTGCTAAAGGAATAACTGGGTAAGTGGGGAGATGGTTCTTCAACTTCCTAACAAATCGAACACAAAGAGTAGTGGTCAACAGAGTTAAATCGGAGGCTGCCATAGTGAAGAGCTCTGTTCCACAAGGCACAGTACTCGCCCCATCTTATTCCTCATCCTCATATCAGACATAGACAGAGATATACACCACAGTACCGTATCATCCTTTGCGGATGATACTAAGATCTGCATGAGGCTGTCATCAGCTGAGGACGCGGTTAACCTCCAAGAAGATATAAACAAAGTTTTCCAGTGGGCAACGGAAAACAATATGATGTTCAATGAGGACAAATTCCAACTACTCCGTTATGGAAAACTGGAGGAGATAATAACTAAAACAGAGTATACTACAAACTCTGGCCATACAATAGAGCGGAAAAATAATGTAAGGGACCTGGGAGTAGTAATGTCTGAGGATCTCACTTTCAAGGATCACAACAGTGCCACGATCACAAGTGCAAAGAAAATGATAGGATGGATAATGAGAACGTTCAAAACGAGAGATGCCAAGCCCATGATGATTCTTTTCAAATCACTTGTTCTCTCTAGGCTGGAATACTGCTGTACATTAACATCTCAGTTCAAAGCAGGTGAAATTGCAGATCTAGAGAGTGTACAGAGATCCTTTACTGCACGTATAAGTTCTGTCAAGCACCTTAACTACTGGGAACGCTTGGAAGCACTTGAATTGTACTCGTTGGAACGCAGGAGGGAGAGATATATCATAATCTACACTTGGAAAATCCTGGAAGGAATGGTCCCGAATCTGCACACAGAAATCACTCCCTACGAAAGTAAAAGACTGGACAGGCGATGCAAAATACCCCCAATTAAAAGTAGGGGCGCCATTGGTACACTAAGAGAAAACACCATAAGTGTCCGGGGCCCAAGACTGTTCAACAGCCTCCCATCAAGCATTAGGGGAATTACCAATAACCCCTGGCTGCCTTCAAGAGAGAGCTCGACAGATACCTAAAGTCAGTGCCGGATCAGCCGGGCTGTGGTTCGTACGTTGGACTGCGTGCGGCCAGCAGTAACAGCCTGGTTGATCAGGCCCTGATCCATCGGGAGGCCTGGTCATGGACCGGACCGCGGGGGCGTTGATCCCCGGAATAACCTCCAGGTAATCCAGGTATGGGCTCTCTCTGATTGTCCCATTAATTTTTCTTCGGGTCAGTTCGAATGGTATTGTGGCCTCGTGACATATTCAAAGTTTTCCATCATATTAATGAACGGACTTCATCCTCTATTTATATTTTCCATTGCATTTTACTTAGGATGCCTCTCATTCCCACGTAGATTTATCTCCCCTACTCTAGTTTCCATTGTTCTATATTTCCACTTCTCTCTATTAACGTTTTTACTAGATAATTAAAACTTAGATAAGAATAGTTACTTGTTCCTAGTGTCTTTCATAAGAATATAAAAGAGAAGCACAGCATTGGGCTTATTGGTCCATGCTCAGCATAGCTAATTTCTTCTGTCTAATTCGCTGAGAGTTAAAACTAGATCCAGTTTCTCTGGTTTATCATCTGCTCGTATTCTTATTTCTTTGAAACGTTGATCAGGAAATTTTTCACTGCAGTTTCTCCAGTCTCTTTCTTCGTGTTTCTGGTCCTTCATGTGGATCGCAATTTTCTCCTTTTGGTTGAAATTCCCCACAGCCTATCAGGTTGTGTGTAAGGGATCTAGTCTTAGTATTTGTGTCGATTGTCTTCACCATCACTGCCATTCTTGCCATCTGTGGCGCTGACGCCATCTGTGGCGCTGACGCCACCTGTAATGCTGACTCCATCTGTATTGCTGACGCCATGGCTTATGCCATCTGCGCCGCTTGGAGGACTCGCCACACTGACTTTGCATAATGCAGTAATTGCACACTTTTTCCGCCGTGTTGAAGCCGGGCTGGCAATTAAGCATTGTTTGGTGTAAATATCTGGTTGTTTTGGGAAGAACTATGCTCAAACACACACAATGTTGCTAATTAAGCATAATCCGCAGAGTTACCCTAATCACTCCACGGATCCATTGATATCACAAGTTTGAAAATGTTACAGTAATTCTTCATTGAATGTGGTGGTAGTGGTGATGATGTGGGCGATATTAGTGGTAGTAGTGTGGGTGCTGGTGGTGGTCTGGGTTTGTGGGCGGTGAGGTCATTGGGCCACATCACTCTGCATGAAGGGGAACAAACCACCAAAAAGACACAGTATAGGCGCTACTCATGCTGTAAGTGAACATACCACCATAAAGACAGTATTGGGCAGTAACTCGTGTTGATCCCACTAACATTGTCAACTTGGCCGGGATGGACACTGTCGTGTGTTCTTCGTTGTCTACATTATAAATTTTAGATATCATGTTATTCATGTCTTATGTTCCTTTGTATCTTGACCTAATATTAAGAGGGCACTTTCGTAAGCATACATTATATCACTAATGGACATGTCATTTACATTGAATAAAACTATAGTTTGGGTGGGGGGGAGACCCAGGGCAGAGTGTAAAAGAGGTTGGCAGGAAGGTAGACAGGCATGGAGAAAGCGAAGTATGCAGCCAGTTGTTGAACGTGGAAGGAAGGCAGACAGGCAGTGTGGGAAGCAAACAGATAGGCAGTGTGAACTGGCATGCAGCGTGGAAGGCAGACGGACTGGCATGCAACATGGAAGGCAGGCAGAGACAGAGAGATGTTTTATTGTTTAGCAAACTGGATTCGTCTGCAGTGTGCTGTTTCCTTATTCTGTATGATAATTACACATGGGGGGGGGGAAGGTAAGACAGAGGCTAGCTGTTTCCCTGTCATATTCCATCGTGCAGGATGGCTTTCAGACATAGTGCTGAAATGTCAGTTTGAGCTGGGAGGCTTCAGTGGGGCAATGAGGATATTGTCAAATATTTCATTAAGGCCTCAGTACCTATGGCAACTTTAAATGTTTTGTTTCAGCAGAGCTGGAGTTGCTATTACATGGTACTCATCATTTCTTATGATGGTCTGTTCCATACACAGCAGAAATGAAACTTTTATGAAGATATTTCCATCATCCATACTGCGGCCAGCAGTAACAGCCTAGTTGATCAGGCCCTGATCCATCGGGAGGCCTGGTCGTGGACCGGGCCGCGGGGGCGTTGATCCCCGGAATAACCTCCAGGTAACCTCCAGGTATCCCAGAGCAAGGCAATAAAAATTATATATTAGAGAAAAAATGAGTGTGTGTGTGTGTGTGTGTGTGTGTGTGTGTGTGTGTGTGGTGTTCATACACACAAAGAAACAATACAGATAGGGAAAATAGTTGAGCAAAGGAGGTACAAGAAGAGACTTAGCCCTTACCCCTGCAGTAGCCAGCTCTTGCCCTCACACACCTTAACTAAGTCATTGTTAAACCTGGGAGCTTAAACAAGGTGTTAAGAGGACGTGTAGCGGAGAGGGGTGTGGGAAACTAGCGTGTTGTCACCTGGCTTAATGAGGTGAGGTCGACGGTGCAGGTGACCTGCCCCACTGAGATTACCTACCTGGTCTCGGCCCGCATGAGAAGCCGCAAAGGTCGCTGAAGTTTTCTATTATATTTCTTCTAAGAGAGAATTATGATGTTTTGCGTGTTGTGGTGGAACCAGTGTCTCTGTGAGGCGAGGAGTGTGTTATGTAGTATGGTGTGGTGTAGTGTGTTATGTACTCTGCTGTGATGTAGTGTGTCATGTAGTATGCTGTTGTGTAGTATGGTGCGGGGTAGTGTGTTATATAGTATGCTGTGGAGTAGTGTGTTGTGGAAGGTGAAGAGTGTTGTGAGTTCTTTTGTAAGAGAGAGAGAGAGAGAAACGTGGCATGTGTGTTAGTATCACCAAGTTATTCCTGCTGAGGAACTCTTTGTATCTCGGAAGGACATCATCGGAAAACACCTGGGGGTACATGTACTGGATCCTTGCTCGCCCTACCTCCTGTCCGCCTCATTCATCTATTTCTCTCTACCCCCCTTCTTACACTCTTTCCTACATTTACTCTCACCCACCCTCTCTGACTCCCTGTTTTATCTTCCTCCTCCCTCTACTGCCTCACGGTGCAGGTACGTTCTTAGTACTGGTGAGTTCTCCTTTACTGAACGGCTGTCAAGATGTTGAAGTCGAAGAAATATTGTCCTGATCCAGAAATCTGGAGAGACAATTTCCCTGTGAGGGAAGAAATTGTCATTTCCAGAGCTGTGATTCGTAGCAGGAAGCCCAGACAGCGGAAACACCCACTTAAAAAGATGGCTACCTTTCACTGTATATACACACTGAGAAGCCTATGTTCCTATGTATATACACTGACGGATATGTATTTAGGGATTAGTGTGGAGGGTTACAGAGCCATGGCTTGCTTCTGTAGCGTTGAAGGAGGTCCTACTTTCCCAGGAAGAAATTAGGCTGAAGGTTCACCCCGATGGGTTTGGGAACGAGTGTGAGGTGGTTGGAATGGTTGGGGAAAATGGGCTACCAGCAGTGAGGTGCAGTCTGTTACTCGCTGCAAGGAGGCTGAAGGTGGGGAGGACGAAAGGCTATCAGCAGTGAGGTGCAGTCCAGCACCTGTCACAAGTGGCGAGTGGGTCCCAGTAATTGGAGGAGGATCAAAATAAGGAAAGTTAAGAGAGAAGATTTGAAAATAGGAAATCGCTTCTCTGTTTTTCAGGGTGAGTGTACTTCAGTGGTCAGTGAAGGTAAAGGTACTACTTCCCCTGCTAATAGAGATAAGCAAATTCTTGTGGTTGGTGACTCACAGATACGATATATGGACCGTGCTTTCTGTAAAAGGAATAAGGTGAGAGAGCGTGCTTCCATGGAGCTGGTGTTGGTGACATATTCAACAGGTTGGATAATATGTCAGGTAATGGGAACAAGCCCATTATCTGTCTCAGTGCTGATGGAAATGATATCAGGAAGGGTAGGAGAGAAGAGCTACTAGATAAGTACAGGTCAGCTATAGATTTAATTGGGTCTAAGTGAGGGGTCCCAGTCATATGTAGCATCTTGCCTAGAAGGGGAGTGGGCAGTGAATGTCTAGGGCAGTTGGTGTAACTTGCTGGCTAGACAGATACTGCAAGGAACTTGCAATCCCATTCATTGACAACTGGGGTACATCTCTCTGGGGCAGGGGTGGTAGTACTTGCCAACTCGATCGAGAGGGCCTTTGCTGACATGTCTAGAATTTTAAATTGATAGAAGATAGAGGTATGGGTGTGTGTGAGAAACAGGTTGCAACACTAGGGTTGAAAACAGTAAATGTTTAAAAGACATTCATCATAAAGTTACAAATAAAGGCAATGGATCAGGTCGGCAAAGGGAGACAGCAGAGGGCATCAAGAGACTAGCTCCCTTAAGGTTTACTATACTAATAGCAGGAGTTTAAGAAATAAGATAGATGAGCTAAGATTAATTGTAGGTTATTACAACCCAGGAGTCCCAAAGGCCTGTTATCCTGGGTGTAAAGGGAACAAAATAAACACAGCAGAAAAACTTTTGAATTGTATTATCCTTCACCAATTTAGAACAGAAGTATGTACACTATATACACTAGTACAACAATAGGTATTAGTTCACTCCATGGTAAGCAAGGCAGAATAGAAGCCAGTAGAGAGCAGACTGTGCTTCAACCAGCTCTAGAATGGGAATGACAAGGACAGACAGGTGAGTAGTACCCACAACACCTCTGCAATTGCCAAAACCATCTTCTCATTGGCTGGAACCTGGGTACTGATTGAATGACAGGGCCCCATCATCAACCCTTAGTACCTGGTTCGCTGGTTGGGGAGATAGCCTTTCAATGAGGGTGTGTACATGCACCGAATAAAGGTTACGTACTTTTTGCATGCCACACAGGTGCAAGAAGCATAGATATTGCTATAACAGAGACCTGGCTCAATCTGAATGTCACGTACAAGGCTATAAATTATTCCACACTGATAGGGTCAACAGGAAGGGTGGTAGAGTAGCAATGTATGTCAGAGACAATTTAAATTGTGATAATTAAAATTAGAAGCATCAGCCACTGAATCTGTTTGGTTACAGCTTCTTGAGGTCCGTGAAAAACTAATCTTGGGTGTGATTTGCAGGCCCCCAAACCTTGATAGGGAGTGCAGTAAAATTCTATGGGACGAAATCCGTAAGGCATATACATATGAAAATGTTGTGCTAATGGGAGATTTTAACTCTAGACAATTGACTGGAGCAATTTGACAGGAAATTTAGAGTCAAGTTACTTTCTTGATACAATTCAGGATTGTTTTTTTTAAAACAGTTTGTGACAGAATCAACCAGAGGAAATAATCTGTTTGACTTGGTTCTTGCCAGCAAGGAATTGCTAATTCATAATCTTGGGGTTAATGATGAACTTGGGGAAAGTGGTCACAAATCACTCAGTTTTAATATATCATGGAATTACCCTAATAATGGCAATCAATTCTCTGTCCCTGACTTCTGCTTGGCTGATTTCATAGGACTGAGAAATTACCTGGATGGGCTGAACTGGAATGACCTGACTATGGGTCGGGTAGATGGTGATGGCTGCCGATATGACGTTTTCCAGAGCATAGTTCTAGCTACTCAGACAACTTATGTTCCAGATAGGGAAATCAGATCAAACAAAAATTATCCTGAATGGATAAACAATAGATTAAAACATCTCATTAGTCAAAAGAGAGCTATATACAGTGTGCGTCATGGCATTATGCCGGGTTAGTGACCCGGCATAATGCCGTGATGAAAATCAAAGGCCTACCAAACAGGGGGGAGGGGGTCTACGTACTGAGAGTTTAATTTACACTTTTTAGATTAAGACATTCTTGACTGGTGATATGCAGTCTTAATATGCAGTAATATGCAGTCTTAATGGCTCGTCTGTTCGTAGCCTTGAAACCCAATTAAATCGACTAAACGGACTTACCTGGGCCAAGGTTCGACTCCCGCAGCGACAACTAGGTGAGTACACAGCCACTGTAATCTGGACACACCAAACGACATAGCGAGTGACTCAATACTGGCCCCAGCCACCTAGTTTGTTAGTTTAAATTAAGGTTTATCGACTGCAAGTGGGTCATTAAGGCCACATTTCACTAATACATTAACGTCAAGAATACTTTAATCCCTAAAACAAGGACATACACACTCTAAGTGTGTATGTCGTGGCTTTAGCCACGTTCTAACTTATAATGTCTTTTTTGCCAACTATGCCTAATGTAAATATACTGTTGCAGTAATTCTGCAATTTAGTACTAGCTAAGTTTAGGCTGACCTAAGATGGGTTGAAAGGGTGTTAAGTTAAATTATATTACGTTAATTTCAGCAAGGCTGAGTAAGGTTGCTAAGATAGTGTTGGTCCAAGATTAATTTTTTATACCATTTTAATTAAAAAAAGTATATCGTTTACTGCTAAACGATGCTTTGACATGATAAGTAATTAGGGTAGTACCTGTAATTTACCTGTAGATTGTTTGGCCTAGTCATTCAGGCTGTTGGTGTTGGCTGCACGCAGTCCAGCTTAGGCACCGCAGCCGTGCTGCTAGGTCTTCTAGTTTCTTCTTAAGAACATAAGAAAGAAGGAACACTGCAACAGGCCTACTGGCCTATGCGAGGCAGGTCCAAATCTCCGACCGGCTTAAGCTCACTGACCTAGTGACCTTATTAAGTTCGCTTACCGTCTGAACTCACTGACTTAGTGAGGTCAAACCCGTCACTTAAGGGAGGAGCACAGCATCCGACCTAGTAGCACAAGCTAGTTAGGTCCAACTCACACCCACCCACACCCACTCACGTATTTACCCAACCTATTTTTAAAACTACACAACGTCTTAGCTTCTATGACGGTACTCGGGAGTTTGTTCCACTCATCCACAACTCTGTTACCAAACCAGTGCTTACCTATATCCGTCGTGAATCTGAAGTTTTCCAATTTAAAACCATTGCTGCGAGTCCTGTCTGTTAGATATTTTTAGCACGCTATTTACATCCCCCTTTTTTAGTTCCTGCTTTCCATTTATACACCTCAATCATATCCCCCCTAATTCTACGCCTTTCTAGAGAGTGCAGATTTATGGCCCTCAGTCTATCCTCATAGGGAAGATTTCTGATACATGGGATCAACTTTGTCATCCTCCTTTGTACTTTTTCTAGTGCATTTATATCCATTCTGCAACATGGTGACCAGAACTGCGCAGCATAATCAAATGAGACCTAACCAAAGATATATAGAGTTGAAGAACAACCTGAGGACTTCTATTATTTATACTTATTGCTATGAAGCCAAGAATTCTGTTAGCTTTATTGCGAACACTAATGCACTGTTGTCTTGGTTTCAGATTACTACTAACCAGAACTCCTAAATCCTTTTCGCAATCCGTAATATTAAGATCTACATTATTTAGTTTATATGTAGCATGGTTATTTTCCTGTCCAACATTTAGAACTTTGCATTTGTCTATATTAAACTGCATCTGCCACTTCTCCGACCACTGCATCAGTCTATTCAAATCTTCCTGGAGTGCTCTAATGTCCTCATTAGAATGAAATGGACGGCCTATTTTGGTGTCATCAGCAAATTTGCTTATTTCGCTATTTATTCCCTCATCTATGTCGTTTATGTAGATTGTGAACAACAAGGGGCCCAAAACTGACCCCTGTGGAACACCGCTTGTGACGTGCCCCCATTCTGATTTCTCCCCATTTATGCAAACTCTCTGCTGCCTATTTGTCAACCATGCCTCTACCCACGAAAAGATTTCTCCTATTCCGTGTGCCTCAAGTTTCCTCAATAGTCTCTGATGTGGAACTCTATCGAAAGCCTTACTGAAGTCTGTATACACAATATCATACTCATTACCATGATCTACCTCCTCAAATACCTTAGTGAAGAAAATTAGTAAATTCGTAAGACAGGAACGCCCCTTTGTAAAACCGTGTTGAGATTCATTAATCAATTTATGCCTTTCAAGATGGCTATGAATTGCTTCGGCAATTGTTGATTCCATAAATTTGCCAACTATGGAAGTAAGGCTTATTGGTCTATGGTTCAAAGCTAAGTACCTGTCACCTACCTTGTAAATAGGTATTACATTTGCCATTTTCCACTTGTCTGGCACTATACTATGTTGAAGTTAGTCAGAAGTCCCTTGGTAATTCCTATGATATACTATAAATGATATTGTATATTGTAAATGGTCCAAGTCAGACCGAAACGTCTCCGTAAGTTTCTCTCTCCTATGTGCTGGTTGTTGGGTATTGTACAATACCGCCAAGTACAACTCATGTGCAACACTAAGATTTATTATTGAGTAAACTTTTCCTCAGTAAAGATTCCTTGTACATGTCAAATTTATCTTATGATAGAATGAAGAGTGTTGCAAGGTCCTGAACCCTCGTGTGAGATATCTTGTAGTGTACTCTGGCATTTCTTTGTGGGGTTTTTTTGCACCATTTACCATTCTTCCTGTACTTAAGACTGATTCCTCCTGTTTTCAAGACTAATACCTTTTGTTATTAAGGCTAATGCTTCCTGTTATTAAGGCTAATGCCTTCTGTTATTAAGGCTAATACCTCCTGTTATTAAGACTAATACCTCCTGTTATTAAGGCTGATACATCCTGTTATTAAGACTAATACATCCTGTTATTAAGACTAATACCTCCTGTTATTAAGGCTAATACCTCCTGTTATTAAGGCTAATACATCCTGTTATTAAGACTAATACATCCTGTTATTAAGACTAATACCTCCTGTTATTAAGGCTAATACCTCCTGTTATTAAGGCTAATACATCCTGTTATTAAGACTAATGCATCCTGTTATTAAGACTAATACCTCCTGTTATTAAGGCTAATGCTTCCTGTTATTAAGACTAATACATCCTGTTATTAAGACTAATACCTCCTGCTATTAATGCTAATGCCTCCTGTTAAGGCTAATCCCTCCTGTTATTAAGACTAATACATCCTGTTATTAAGGCTGATACTTCCTGTTATTAAGGCTAATGCCTCCTGTTCTAAAGACTAATTCCTGGTTGTTGCTTCGGAACCAGTAACTCCATTATTTTCCAGGTGTAAATTGTTTTATGTTGCTCGCCTGCGTTCCAACGTGCGCTGTTTAAGTGACTTTCGACGTTCCCAATAATTTAGGTGTTGGAATTCATACAGGCAGTGAGCGATAGCAGTCAGTATACCGGAAAAATGTTTACAGTGAGAAGCGCGAACAGCTTATTGGGAATGTAGTAGTCAGGGACTAACACGAGCGGGAGCCTTACTGTGTTGGAGAAGTACGATGGTGGCGGTGTGTTTGGTAGTGTTGTGTTCAGTAGTGTTTGTCTTGACGAGGCTGCACTGTTGCACCATTGCGACTACATTTCGCTCTGATGTTTCACAAAACCTGTCTTTTCTTTATTACCTTGGCAGTGTCCCTGTTTACTGTGACTGTTTTGTGTGTGTCACTGACAGTGTTGTGACTGTGTAATGTATGTACTCACCTAATTGTACTCGCCTGATTGTGGTTGCAGGGGTCGAGACTCAACTCCTGGCCCCGCCTCTTCACTGATCGCTACTAGGTCCTCTCTCTCTCTCTCTGCTTCTTGAGCTTTGTCATGCCTCGTCTTAAAGCTATGTATGGTTCCTGCTTCCATTATATCAATTGCTAGGCTATTCCACTTCCCAACGACTCTGTGACTGAAGAAATGCTTCCTAACATCCCTGTGACTCGTCTGAGTCTTCAGCTTCCAGTTATGACTCCTTGTTTCTGTGTCCCCTCTCTGGAACATCCTGTCTCTGTTCACCTTGTCTATTCCACGCAGTATTTTATATGTTGTTATGTCTCCCCTAACCTTCCTGTCCTCCAGTGTCGTCAGGCCGATTTCCCTCAACCTCTCTTCGTAGGACATTCCCCTTAGCTCTGGAACTAGCCTTGTTGCAAACCTTTGCACTTTAATTTCTTGACGTGCTTGACCATGTGTGGGTTCCAAACTGGTGCTGCATACTCCAGTATGGGTCTGACGTACACGGCGTACAGAGTCTTCAACGATACCTTACTGAGGTATCGGAACGCTATTCTCAGGTTTTCCAGGCGCTCATATGCTGCAGCAGTTATCTGGTTGATGTGTGCTTCCGGGATGTGCTCGGTGTTATACTCACCCCAAGATCTTTCTTCTTGAGTGAAGTTTGCAGTCTTTGTCCACCTAGCCTTTACTCTGTCTGCGGTCTTCTTTCCCATTTCCCGATCTTCATGACTTTGCATTTGGCGGGGTTAAATTCGAGAAGCCAGTTGCTGGACCAGGGTTGTAGCCTGTTCAGGTCTCTTTGTAGCCCTGCCTGATCCTCATCTGATTTGATTCTCCTCATTAACTTCACATCATCAGCGAACAGGGACACTCCTGAGTCTATCCCTTCCGTTGTCATTCACATATACAAACAATAGCACAGGTCCTAGGATTGACCCCTGTGGGACCCAGCTCGTCACAGGCGCCCACAGTGATACCTCATCACGTACCATGACTCGTTGTTGCCTCCCTGTCAGGTATTCTCTGATCCATTGCAGTGCCCTTCCTTTTATACGTGTCTGATCCTCTAGCTTCCGCACTAATCTCTTGTGAGGAACTGTGTCAAAGGCCTTTTTGCAGTCCAAGAAGATGCAATCAACCCTCCCCTCTCTCTCATGTCTTACTTCTGTTACTTTATCATAAAACGCCAGCAGGTTTGTGACACAGGATTTTCCTTCCATGAATCTGTGCTGGTTGTCGTTTATTGTCTTGTTCTGTTCCAGGTGCTCCACCACTCTCCTCCTGATAATCTTCCCCATGATTTTGCATACTATACACGTCAGTAATACTGGTCTATAGTTTAGTGCCTCGTTTCTGTCTCTTTTCTTAAAGGTGGGGACTACATTTGCCATCTTCCACACCTCATGTAGTTGCCCATTTTCGAGGGATGTGTTGAAAATTGTGGGTAGTGGTATACACAGCATCTCTGCTCCCTCTCTAAGGACCTACGGAGAGATGTCTTGTCCCACCGCCTTTGAGGTATCAAGGTCACTTAGGAGCTTCTTCACCTCCTCCTCGGTTGTGTGTATCTCATCCAACACTTGTTCGTATATCCCTTGTTTATGTACCCCTCAGTTCTGTCTACCCAGAATCCTTTCTGCCTTCACGGTAAATACTTCCTTAAATCTCGTGTTGAGCTCCTCGCATACTTCTTGGTCCTTGGTGTGTGTGTGTGTGTGTGTGTGTGTGTGTGTGTGTGTGTGTGTCAGTGACAGTATTGTGACTGTTGTGTGTGTCAGTGACAGTATTGTGACTGTTGTATGTGTCAGTGACAATGTTGTGCGTGTCAGTGTTGTGACTCTTGTCAGTGTGTTGTGTGTGTCAGTGACTTATGTGTGTATTAGTGACTGTTGTGTGTGTTAGTAACAGTCATATGACTATTTTGTGTGTGTCATTAACTGTTTTGTGTGTGTCATTGACTGTTTTGTATGTTAGTGTTATGACTGTTGTGTGTGTCAGTGTTGACTGTTGTATGTGTTAGTGACTGTTGTGTGCGTCAGTGACACTGTCGGCTACTGAAATATATTACGAGGAACCTCGCCAGGTCTGATACTTAGGGTACTACGTTTATGTTATCATAGCTAGTTGTAGATCTCCCGAGGCTTCTAACTGTGACAGCCTTTGACATCCATATTCGTTACTTGTTTTCTAATGTTACAGTATTTCCAATACTTGGCACCGACGTACCGAAATCATAATCAGCTTTTTCCTTGAAGGTAATTTGAAAACCTGTACCTGGCTTGTGCAGTGTTGTTAGTCAGTGAGTGTTAGGGGATGTGTAGATACTTACCCAGGAGGGAGGAGAGTGGTGGGAGGAAGATTGTGAAGAATACAGAGATGGAGAATGCTCGAATGCATGGTGGTTAGAAGGAAGGAATGAGGGAAGGAAGAAAGGAAGGGAGGGAGGCAGGGAGGTGGAAGCAGCATCAGACGAGGTAGTGGAAGAGGAGGCCATAGTAGCAGAAGAATGATTAAGGTAGTGTGGCTGACGTTGGCTGGGCTGAGGTAGTAGTAGTGAGATAAGAGAAAGAAGAAAAGGATCCAGTGAGTGACAGCCTGGAGAAGACCACCACCACCACCACAACGCCGTCGTCACCTCCTTCACCTCCGCTGCCTCCGCCGCCGCCGCTGCCTCCTCCGTCTGACATTTCCATATAATTTACATACACCAGGAAGTTTGTTTTTTGATCACAAGTCACTGCGAGTCGAATCACCCAAACCTTCACAGAAACTTACGATGCTGACATTACCTACTATAGTAGCAGGTGGTGTGGAAGAATTCTGTAGCGTGAAGCCAGTCTTTGAGGTTGGAGGTGCGAGAGGTGGGATGATTAAGAATGAGGGCGTAGTATTTGATATTCCATGTTGTTTGTGTTCATTCTAGGCACTTGAAGCGTAAATGGTGTAAACACTATCAGATCCTCTCTCTCTCTCTTCGCGGTATTCCTGGGCTAATGCACTAACTAGATACAGACAGACAGCAGCAGCAGCACCAGCAGCAGCAGCACAGCAGCACCACCAGCACCATCAGCACCAGCACCACCACCAGCACCACCAGCACCACCAGCACCACCAGCACCACCAGCACCACCAGCAGCAGCGGCGGCGGAGGCGACGGAGGCGGCGGAGGCGGCGGAGGCGCGGAGGCGGCGGAGGCGGCGGAGGCGGCGGCGGCGGCGGCGACGAAGGATGGAGGGGGTGATCATGCGTGCCAGGCACTGTTCCTCACACAAAATTAATGACGCAATTCAACAAAGCGCCGAGAAAACGTGACTGAAAATGTGGATTGTTAAGACGGGGGAGGAGAAAGAGAGGAGGATGAGGAGGAAGAAGAGGGACGAAGAGAAAAAGGAGAGGGAGGGCTGTTGGTACTTGCGGCACGCACTCTGACGTAAGTACCACAGTCATGCTGATCAGGAAAAGTTTGCAGGAACTTGTGAAGTTGCCTTTTAAAAGCACTTTCTGGTCTGCTGCTAGTGCCACTTACATATGAAGAGAGGGTGTTGACAGGCTTTGCATCCTCTAACTTATTGAGTTACCTGTCACAGTACTTACTGGAACTAACTTTTCACTGGCTGCACTTTTCACTACCTACCATTAATTACTATCTTGCAAGTTGATGTTTCTGTTTCCAGGTGTAAATTGTGTTATCTTTCTCGCCTATCATACCTCAAGGGATGTTAGGGAGTCCCATTACTGCTGTGGTGCGCACTGTACTATTGTGGTGGTGGTGGTGTGTACTGTTGTGGTGGGGTAAGTACTGTTCTGGTGATGTGTACTGTTGTGGTAGTGGTGGTGTGTACTGTTGTGGTGGTGGTGTGTACTGTTGTGATAGTGGAGGTGTGTACTGTTGTGGTGGTGGTATGTACTGTTCTGGTGATGTGTACTGTTGTGGTAGTGGTGGTGTGTACTGTTGTGGTGGTGGTATGTACTGTTCTGGTGATGTGTACTATTGTGGTAGTGATGGTGTGTACTGTTGTGGTAGTGGTGGTGTGTACTGTTGTGGTGGTGTGTACTGTTGTGGTGGTGTGTACTGTTGTGATGGTGGTGTTTACTGTTGTTGTGATGGTGGTGGCGTGTGCTATTGTGGTGGTGGTGGTGTATACAGTTGTGGTGGTGGTGTATACTGTTGTGGTGGTGATGGTGTATATGCTGTGGTGGTGGTAGTGATGTGTACTGTTGTGGTGGTGGTGGTATATACTGTTGTAGTGGTGGTGGTGTATAGTGTTGTGGTGGGTATGTACTGTTGTGGTGGTGTATACTGTTGTGATGGTGGTGGTGTATACTCTTGTGGTGGTGGTGTGTACTATTGTGGTGGCGGTGGTGTATACTGTAGTGGTGGTGGTGTATACTGTTGTGATGGTGGTATGTATTGTTGTGGTGGTGGTGTGTATTATTGTGGTGGCGGTGGTGGTGTATACTGTTTTGGTGGTGGTGCATACTGTTGTGGTGGTGATGGTGTATACTGTTGTGGTGGTGTATACTGTTATGGTGGTGGAGGTGCACACTGTTGTGGTGGTGTATACTGTTGTGGTGATCGTGTGTACTTTGATGTGTTGGTGTATACTGGTGTGGTGTATACTGTTGTGATGGTGGTGTATACTGTTGTGATGGTGGTATGTACCGTTGTGGTGTATACTGTATACACCCACCGCCGCCGCCGCCGCCACCACCACCACCACCACCACCACCACACCACCACCACCACCACACATCACCCTCCTCCAACCACCTCCTCACCTCCTCCTCCATCCCCTCACCACTCCTCACCCTCCCTCCACCTCCACCTCCTCCTCCTCCTCCTCCTCCTCCTCCTCCTCCTCCTCCTCCGTGCGGGTTATTTGTGTATCGTTCCAATCACGGTATTGTGCCATTTTTAATTATACTGGTAGTGTGTACTGTTGTGCGGATGGTTATACTGTGGTGATCTTAGTGTGCACTAATGTGTCGGTAGTATGTACTATTGTGCGGGGATTGTGTACTGTTTTGTCGGTAGTGTGTACTGTTGGTAGGTAGTGTGTTTCTGTTGTGTATTGTGCTCGGTTGTGTGTACTGTTGTCTGGTAGAGTGTAGTGTTGTCCTGGTAGTGTGTACTGTTGTGCTGGTAGTGTGTACTGTTGTGCTGGTAGAGTGTACTGTTGTGCTGGTAGTGTGTACTGTTGGTGTGTAGAGTGTACTGTTGTGTAGGTAGTGTGTACTGTTGTGTATTGTGTCGGTTGTGTGTACTGTTGTACTGGTAGAGTGTAGTGTTGTGCTGGTAGTGTGCACTGTTGTCCTGGTAGAGTGTAGTGTTGTCCTGGTAGTGTGTACTGTTGTGCTGGTAGTGTGTACTGTTGTGCTGGTAGAGTGTACTGTTGTGCTGGTAGTGTGTACTGTTGCCCTGGTAGTGTGCACTGTTGTTAGGTAAGACACATATGCAACAGTTAGGTATCTTTATTATGAAACGTTTCGCCTACACAGTAGGCTTCTTCAGTCAAGTACAGAAAAGTTGATAGAAGCAGAAGATACTTGAAGACGATGTAATCAGTCCATCACCCTTAAAGTTTTGAGGTGGTCAGTCCCTTTAGTCTGAGAAGAGCATTGTTCCATAGTATGAAACAATATGAGGATGGACTGATTACATCGTCTTCAAGTATCTTCTGCTTCTATCAACTTTTCTGTACTTGACTGAAGAAGCCTACTGTGTAGGCGAAACGTTTCATAATAAAGATACCTAACTGTTGCATATGTGTCTTACCTAACAACCTGTCGGTATTTTATACCATTTTAATGTTCAGTGTGCACTGTTGTCCTGGTAGTGTGTACTGTTGTGCTGGTAGAGTGTACTGTTGTGCTGGTAGTGTGTACTGTTGTGCTGGTAGTGTGTACTGTTGTCCTGGTAGTGTGCACTGTTGTCCTGGCAGTGTGTACTGTTGTCCTGGTAGTGTGCACTGTTGTCCTGGCAGTGTGTACTGTTGTGCTGGTAGAGTGTACTGTTGTGCTGGTAGTGTGTACTGTTGTCCTGGTAGTGTGCACTGTTGTCCTGGTAGTGTGTACTGTTGTCCTGGTAGTGTGCACTGTTGTCCTGGTAGTGTGTACTGTTGTGCTGGTAGAGTGTACTGTTGTGCTGGTAGTATGTACTGTTGTGCTGGTAGTGTGTACTGTTGTGCTGGTAGTGTGTACTGTTGTGGTGGTAGTGTGTACTGTTGTGCTGGTAGTGTCTACTGTTGTGCTGGTAGTGTGTACTGTTGTGCTGGTGAGGTAGTGTGTGCTGTTGTGTATGTGTAGGTGTGTACTGTTGTGCTGGTAGAGTGTACTGTTGTGCTGGTAGTGTCTACTGTTGTGTAGGTAGTGTGTACTGCTGTGTCGGTAGTGTTTACTGTTGTGTCGGTAATGTGTACTGTTGTGCTGGTTGTGTGTACTGTTGTATCGGTTGTGTGTACTGTTGTATCGGTTGTGTGTACCGTTGTGTCAGTAGTGTGTACTGTTGTGCAGGTAATGTGTACTGTTGTGTCGGTAGTGTGTACTTTTGTACTGGTAGTGTGTACTATTTTGTCAGCGTGTACTACTGTGCAGGTTATGTGTACTGTTGTACGGGTTAGTGTGTACTGTTGTCCTTGTAATGTGTACTGTTGTGCTGGTACTGTCTACTGTTGTGCTGGTAGTGTGTACTGCTGTGTCGGTAGTGTGTACTGTTGTACTGGTAGTGTGTACTGTTGTGCTGCTAGTGTGTACTGTTGTTTCGGTAGTGTGTGCTGTTGTGCTGGTTGTGTGTACTGTTGTGTCGGTAGCATGTACTGTTGTACTGGTAGTGTGTACTGTTGTGCTGCTAGTGTGTACTGTTGTTTCGGTAGTGTGTACTATTGTGCTGGTAGTGTGTACTTTTGTGTCGTTAGTATGCACTGTTGTGCTGGTTGTGTGTACTGTTGTATCGGTTGTGTGTACTGTTGTATCGGTTGTGTGTACTGTTGTGTCAGTAGTGTGTACTGTTGTGCAGGTAATGTGTACTGTTGTGTCGGTAGCATGTACTGTTGTACTGGTAGTGTGTACTGTTGTGCTGCTAGTGTGTACTGTTGTTTCGGTAGTATGTACTGTTGTGCTGGTTGTGTGTACTATTGTGTTGGTAGTGTGTACTGTTGTACTAGTAGTGTGTACTGTTGTACAGGTAGTGTGTACTGTTGTACAGGTAGTGTGTACTGTTGTACAGGTAGTGTGTGCTGTTGTGCTGGTAGTGTGTACTGTTGTACAGGTAGTGTGTACTGTTGTACAGGTAGTGTGTACTGTTGTACAGGTAGTGTGTACTGTTGTTCTGGTAGGGTTGTGTGCTGTTTGTGCTTTGGTAGTGTTGCACTGTTGTACAGGTAGTGTGTACTGTTGTACAGGTAGTGTGTCTGTTGTACAGGTAGTGTGTACTGTTGTACAGGTAGTGTGTACTGTTGTACAGGTAGTGTGTACTGTTGTACAGGTAGTGTGTACTGTTGTACAGGTAGTGTGTACTGTTGTACAGGTAGTGTGTACTGTTGTACAGGTAGTGTGTGCTGGTAGTGTGTACTGTTGTACAGGTAGTGTGTGCTGGTAGTGTGTACTGTTGTACAGGTAGTGTGTACTGTTGTTCTGTGTATGTGTCGTAATGTTGTACTGTGTTTGCACGTTGAGTGTGTACTGTTGTACAGGTAGTGTGTCTGTTGTACAGGTAGTGTGTACTGTTGTACAGGTAGTGTGTATGCAGTATGTTACGGTAGTGTGTACTGTTGTGCAGGTAGTTGCACTGTTGTACAGGTAGTGTGTACTGTTGTTACAAGGTAGTGTGTACTGTTGTGCAGGTATGTGTACTGTTGTACAGGTAGTGTGTGCTGGTAGTGTGTACTGTTGTACAGGTAGTGTGTACTGTGTTACTGGTAGTGTGTACTGTTGTGCAGGTAGTATGCAGTGTTGTACTGGTAGTGTGTACTGTTGTGCAGGTAATGTGTACTGTTGTGCACGTAGTGTGTACTGTTGTGCAGGTAATGTGTACTGTTGTGTCGGTAGTGTGTACTGTTGTGTTGGTAGTGTGTACTGTTGGACTGGTATGTAGTGTTGTGCAGGTAGTGTGTACTGTTGTGCTGGTAGTGCGTACTGTTGTGCTGGTAGTGTGTACTGTTGTGCAGGTAGTGTGTACTATTGTGCAAGTAGTGTGTACTGTTGTGGAAGTAGTGTGTACTGTTGTGCAGGTAGTGTGTACTGTTGTGGTGGTAGTGTGTACTGTTGTGCAGGTAGTGTGTACTGTTGTGCTGGTAGTGTGTACTGTTGTGCAGGTAGTGTGTACTGTTGTGGTGGTAGTGTGTACTGTTGTGGTGGTAGTGTGTACTGTTGTATCCGTATTATGTCGTATTGTGTTCGTAATGTGTACTGTTGGGATTGTAGTGTGTACTGTTGTGCTGGTAGTGTGTACTGTTGTGCTGGTAGTGCTACTGTTGTGCAGGTATGTGTACTGTTGTGCTGGTAGTGCGTACTGTTGTGCAGGTAGTGTGTACTGTTGTGGGTAGTGTGTACGTTGTGGGGGTAGTGTGACTGTGTGGTGGTAGGTGTCTGTTGTGGTGGTGGTGTACTGTTGTGGTGGTATGTGAACTGTTGTGGTGGTAGGTGTCTGTCTTTGGTGGTATTATGGTAAACCCTAGTGAAATTTTGTATTGTATGATGTATGTATTTTGTGTGTATGTTTTAGCAGCGTGTGTCTGTATGTTATAGTTTTCGTGATGTATGATGTGTATTTTTGTCTTTTTTTATATATATATATTATATATATATAATATATATATATTTTTTTTTAAATGATTGGGGTTATAACGGGCTTTGGACCAACCTGTCCCCCAACAACTACAACAATGCACTGGGGTGGTCCAATAGTGGAAAATATTTCCTCAACAATGCTTTAGATGTGTCAGGGAAGGGTAGAGCCGCCTCCCGGCAGTGAAAGGCCCCCCATGCGGGGGCTTTTTTGTTGGCTTCCCAATCCAGCTTGGCAAGTCTCGACCCACAGCTCCCGCATCGGGGTTGCCCTTCGATTGCCGCCCTATTTTTCGCCCAACACGGGGTATTTGTGGCAGGGAGCCGACGATTCGGGCCATGGTCTTTTGTGCGTAAACCGGGGAAAGTTGCAAGACTGAGGAGGTTATAACTTTTCAGGGAGCCTACAACGTGGGTGCCAGCAGTAAGGGGCCCCCCCCCAAATATGCTGTCTGAGGCAGCAGAAGCGTCCAGATGGATCCCTTCAAGCCGGACAATGGGAAGAGGGGTGTGGGCATACTTGGGGATCTCCCTTTTCTGATACCTTCTCCCAAAAACCCCCGGGAGGGAAAGGGGGGGCAGCGCCACTTCAGGGAGCCAAAAATTAGAAAATATGGAGAACTTGCCCCTATTTATGTTTGTTCCCCTAGGTGAGACCCTTGGCTCGGGGAAAGAGTGCATCTAAAATTCTTAAAGGGGTGGGAAAAAGACTACGGGAAATTGGGATCCCCGGGGAGCTAGTTTTCTGTTCGGGCTCGGCGGCTGTTCAAAGGGGGAAGCCCCTGTATTCTGGGGACACCCCAGCTCTGAGGAGCTGGGTGAGGGTTTTCGCCCTTTAAACGGTGAAACCCACGAAAAAGTACCGTAATGCCACCTTTATATCAACAAGTATCCTTTAAATTTCTGTACCAAATTATTTTAATAAAAAATATTTTTATTATTTAAAAAATATTTTATATATATATAATATATATAAAAATATATATATTTAAATTTGTGGCGAAAAGGGAACTTGCGATTTGGGTTAAAAGCAACGTCATCTTCCATATGGACAAGGAAAATTTGTGATGCAATAATTTCGCCAAAACATTTTAAACCTAGCTAAAAAAAAAATTTACTGTGTTTGTTTAGTATTAAATTATCGTAAACAAATCTAAAAATATTTAGTTGGGTTAGGCAAAAATAAATTGTTCTTGTTATAATAAGGTTAGGTAAGTTTTCTAAGTTCCTTTTGGTGCAAAATTATAAATTTTTTTTACATCACATTAATGAAAAAATATTCTTTATAACGTTATAAGAGAAAATTTTAGAAAGGATTAATTTCAAATGAGTTCTTGTATTGGCCAGTTTTACATAATTCGGCATGAATAAATATATATTTTAAATATATAGAGTAATAATTTTATTATATATATATATTTTATATATTTTATATTATATATATATATATATATATACATATACATATGTGTCGTGCCGAATAGGCAGAACTTGCGATCTTGGCTTAAATAGCAACGTTCATTTTGCCATATAGGACAAGTGAAAATTTGTGTATGCAATAATTTCGCCAAAATCATTCTGAACCTAACGAAAAAAGTATTAAATTATTGTAAACAAATCTAAAATATATTTAGTTGGGTTAGGCTAAAATAAATTGTTCTTGTTATAATAAGGTTAGGTAAGTTTTCTAAGATTCTTTTGGTGCAAAATTATAAATTTTTAAATCAACATTAATGAAAAAAATATATCTTTAAGCGTATAAGAGAAAATTTTAGAAAGAATTAATTTTAAATGAGTTCTTGCTAATTGACCAGTTTTACCTATTCGGCACGCGTGCATGAGCTTGTTCGATAGGAATGAATGGAGACGAATGGTACTTGGGACCTGACGATCTGTTGGAGTGTGAGCAGGGTAATATTTAGTGAAGGGATTCAGGGAAACCGGTTATTTTTATATAGTCGGACTTGAGTCCTGGAAATGGGAAGTACAATGCCTGCACTTTAAAGGAGGGGTATGGGATATTGGCAGTTTGGAGGGATATGTTGTGTATCTTTATACGTATATGCTTCTAAACTGTTGTATTCTGAGCACCTCTGCAAAAACAGTGATTATGTGTGAGTGTGGTGAAAGTGTTGAATGATGATGAAAGTATTTTGGGGATTTTCTATCTTTTTGGGTCACCCTGCCTCAGTGGGAGACGGCCGACTTGTTAAATAATATATATATATATATATATATATATATATATATATATATATATATATATATATATATGTGTGTGTGTGTGTGTGTGTGTGTGTGTGTGTGTGTGTGTGTGTGTGTGTGTGTGTGTGTTGTGTGTTGTGTCGTGCCGAATAGCAGAACTTGTGAGCTTGGCTTAATAGCAACGTTCATCTTGGCATATAGGACAAGTGAAAATTTGTGTATGCAATAATTTCGCCAAAATCATTCTGAACCTAACGAAAAAAAAATATTTCACTGTGTTTGTTTAGTATTAAATTATTGTAAACAAATCTAAAATATATTTAGTTGGGTTAGGCTAAAATAAATTGTTCTTGTTATAATAAGGTTAGGTAAGTTTTCTAAGTTCCTTTTGGTGCAAAATTCTAAATTTTTACGTCAACGTTAATGAAAAAAATATATCTTTAAACGTATAAGAAAAAAATTTAGAAAGGACTTAATTTTAAATGAGTTCTTGCTAATTGACCAGTTTTACATATTCGGCACGACACACACACACACACACACACACACACACACACACACACACACACACACACACACACACACACACACACACACACACACACACACCACACACACACATATATATATATAAAATATATTTATATATATATATATATATATATATATATATATATATATATATATATATACTGCGTTATAATGGGTGTTATGCTGTATGTTGTAGTGTATGTTGTGGCGCATGTTGTTAAAGTATTTTGTATACGTTTTGGTTTGTTTCGTATGTCGAGTATCTTACATATGTTTTGCATTTGTGTATGTTGTAGTGTATGTCGTAGTTTATTGCGGTGTATGTCGTTGTTCATGTTATGGTGCATGTTGTTACAGTGTATGCTGTGGAATATGTTCTGGTGTAAATTGTTGTATATGTTGTGGTGTATTTTGTGGTAGACGTAGTATATGTTGTATATGTTGTTGCCGCGAATGTTATAGTGTATGTTGTGGTGTACCTTGTATTGTATATTGTTGTGTACTTTGTGGCGGTGTATGTTGTAACTCAAGATATGTATGCTGTATTTGTTATTGCGGTGTATGTTGTTGCAGCGTATGTTGTAATTTATGTTGCAGTCTGCATGTTGTATTCTATGTTATTTGGGTGTATGTTGTAGTGTATGTTCCAGTGTATATTATTTGTTGTAGTATATGTTGTAATGTATGTGTTGCATTGTATATTTTGTATGTTGTATATATATGTAGTGTATGTGTTGTGTATATGTTGTTGTGTAGTAGTATATGTTGCTGTGTATGTTGCGGTGCAGTAGGGTATATTGTAGTGTAATTTGTGGTGTATGTTGTGTATTTTGCTATGTATGTTGCGGTGTATGTTGCGGTGTATGTTGCGGTGTATGTTGCGGTGTATATTGCGGTGTATGTTGCGGTATATGTTACGGTGTATTTTGCGGTGTATGTTGCAATGTATTTTGCGGTGTATGTTGCGGTGTATGTTGCAGTGTATTTTGCGGTGTATGTTGAAGTGTATTTTGCGATGTTGAGGTGTATTTTGCAGTGTATTTTGCGGTGTATGTTGCAGTGTATTTTACGGTGTATGTTGCAGTGTATTTTGCGGTGTATGTTGCGGTGTATTTTGCGGTGTATGTTGCGGTGTATTTTGCGGTGTTTGTTGCGGTGTATGTTGCAGTGTATTTTGCGGTGTATGTTGCGGTGTATTTTGCGGTGTTTGTTGCGGTGTATGTTGCAGTGTATTTTGCGGTGTTTGTTGCGGTGTATTTTGCGGTGTATTTTGCGGTGTATGTTGCAATGTATTTTGCGGTGTATGTTGCGGTGTATGTTGCAGTGTATTTTGCGGTGTATGTTGCAGTGTATTTTTCGGTGTATGTTGCAGTGTATTTTGCGGTGTATGTTGCAGTGTATTTTGCGGTGTATGTTGCAGTGTATTTTGCGGTGTTTGTTGCGGTGTATTTTGCGGTGTTTGTTGCGGTGTATTTTGCGGTGTATGTTGCGGTGTATGTTGCAGTGTATTTTGCGGTATATGTTGCGGTGTATGTTGCGGTGTATGTTGCAGTGTATTTTGCGGTATATGTTGCGGTGTGTTTTGCGGTGTTTGTTGCGGTGTATTTTGCGGTGTATGTTGCGGTGTATGTTGCAGTGTATTTTGCGGTGTATGTTGCAGTGTATTTTGCGGTGTATGTTGCGGTGTATGTTGCGGTGTATGTTGCAGTGTATTTTGCGGTGTATGTTGCAGTGTATTTTGCGGTGTTTGTTGCGGTGTATTTTGCGGTGTATGTTGCGGTGTATGTTTCAGTGTATTTTGCGGTGTATGTTGCGGTGTATTTTGCAGTGTATTTTGCGGTGTATGTTGCGGTGTATTTTGCGGTGTATGTTGCGGTGTATGTTGCGGTGTATGTTGCAGTGTATTTTGCGGTGTTTGTTGCGGTGTATTTTGCGGTGTATGTTGCGGTGTATGTTGCGGTGTATGTTGCAGTGTATTTTGCGGTGTATGTTGCGGTGTATTTTGCGGTGTATGTTGCGGTGTATGTTGCGGTGTATGTTGCAGTGTATTTTGCGGTGTATGTTGCAGTGTATTTTGCGGTATATGTTGCGGTGTATGTTGTGGTGTATGTTGTGGTGTATGTTGCAGTGTATTTTGCGGTATATGTGGGGTGGTGGTATGTTGAGTGTTTTGTATAGTTTTTGGTGTATGTTGCGGTGTATGTTGCAGTATATGTTGTAATGTGTGTTGCGTTACATAAGAACTAACAGCCACAGTTATGTTATAAATATTTTTCAACAAGGTCACTCTGTTCGTTGTAACTTCAAGGTCACTCTGGACGTTGTAACTCTCAACAAGGTCACTCTAGACGTAACTCTCAAGGTCACTCTGGTTAAGATTTAAATATGGTGTAGAGTCACAATTTTATTTTGCCTTAGTTTATGTTACAAATATAAAAAATAACTTGAAACTGGTATATAACAGCGAATATAACATCGTGGAGACTTGCTGTAGGTTCTTCTACGTCAGACCTGATCCACCAGGAGGCCAGGTCATGGACCGGGCCGCTGGGGCGTTGATCCCCGGAGTACCCTCAAGGTAGACTGTGTGCTGGAAGCAGCTGTTGCTCCGGCTGCTGCTGAAGATGGAGGTATTTGGATTGCATGTGTTGTGTGTGAGCCGCAGGTGGCGTATGTAGGCCGCAGGCGAAGTTGTGTAGGCCGCGCACAATGCAGACTACAGCTGGTTGAAGGGGACCAAATGCTACAAGTAAACAATTTGGCCCGGTTTCAACCAGCTCCAGCCGAGCATTTTCCTATCGCTTGGTAACCCCGGGTGTCCTTGAGTGAGGGAGATGAGGCAGTCGATGTCTGCCTCACCTCAACGATGTCAACTGAGGTAGTCTTTGGTTTGCCTCACCTCAGCGATGTCAGCTGAGGCAGTTGATGTTTGTCTCACCTCAGCGACGCCACCTGGCGGAAGGGAGAGCTAGTTGAGGTTATCTCACAACAGTTCCCCCTGAAATCAGAATGAAGACGTTAGTGTGGCACAAGGTTACCTGGGGATTTGGGGAGGGGAGGGGAAGGGAAGGGGGTATTCATGCGTGAGGGAAGGGGAATTGTGTGAGAGGGGGAGATAGGAGGCACGGAGGGGGAGCAGAACTCTCACCATTTATAGTGATGCTGACTTCCGCCACGGGCTACAAAGATGGCCAGCAGAGTAATAATAGTATCAGTGTACCCCAGGCTTGCCACCTGAGGCCCACTACCTCCATACCAACCTACCTACCTACCTACCAACCTTCCTACCAACCTACCTACCAACCTACCTACCAACCAACCTACCTACCTACCAACCTAACTCCTACCAACCTTCCTACCAACCTTCCTACCAACCTCATACCAACCTACCTACCAACCTTCCTACCAACCTGCCTACCAACCTTCCTACCAACTTGCCTACCAACCTACCTACCAACCTACCTCAACCTCTTTCCAACCTACCTACCAACCTACCTACCAACCTACCTACCAACCTGCCTACCAACGTACCTACCAGCATATCTACCAACCTTCCTACCAACCTCCCTACCAACCTACCTGCCAATCTACCTGTCAACCTACCTACCAACCTTCCTCTCTACCAACCCTCCTACCAACCCACCTACCAACCCATCTATCAACCCTTCCTCCTCCCTACCAACCTTCCTTCCAACCTACCTACCTACCAACCAACCCACCAGCCTACCCACCAGCCAACCCACCAGTCTACCTACCTACCAGCATACCTACCTACCAGCATACCTACCTACCAGCATACCTACCTACCAGCCTGCCTACCTACCAACCTGCCTACCAGCCTACCTACCTATATACCTTCCTTCTCTACTTCGTCAATTTACATACCTGTTCCACTTCGATTTACACACCAGGTATTCATTATTTACACCCCCGCAGCACTGGATTTGCACACGTGATCTTCATTTCTGCACTGCTTCCGTCACTGACACACAAATTTACAGTTCCTGAGCACTTGAATTATTCACATCTGTGTACTGTGTACACCTTGGTCAGTGTATTCACTAGCTCACCTGGTCCAGTTAGTTCAACTGGTACACTGAATTTACTCGAGTCACACAACCGGTGCACTTACACACGTGACCCGCTAGTGTATCATGTGTATTGCCTGCACACGAAGTTTTACACACACGACTTTGACTGTAACATTTTGCCCGCTGTAGTATTTTTACGAGTGATAGTGTCGTATTAACACACACACACACACACACACACACACACACACACACACACACATATGCCTTGTTATATATACAGAGATCAAGAAATTTACAGGTTGAACTCATGTTATTTACACGTCTGGGTCATGTTTGCACGTCTGGCTCGTATCATTTACACTCGCCAATGTATTTGTGAAAGCTAATCACTAAATTTACTCCCTGTGGGCAACATCGCTGACACTGGAACTGTTATCTCTGCGCATTGCTTATATATTTTGTTTTATTTCAGCAAATTTCATCACATACAAACGATGAATGATTTGCACAAATCTGGTAATCGTTTGCAAAACCGTCAATGATCTTCCATGTTTTAATTATATATTTTAATTATAGTTGTTTACACACAAACAATTTTCAAGGTGTATCAACTTTCATGTGTCACAAAGTTTCCCGTCACTTTTCACTAGCGTCGTGTGTACGTCTCTCTTACGTTATTGTTGTTCAGATGACTAAGTGGTTCTCACTGCCTGCACGTTCACTCGTATCGTGTTACGTTCCCTTTTATCGCCCACCGCGTTCCTCGTGTGTCACACCACACATCGTCTTTTTCTGCTTTTCTCGGTGCGCTTCTTAGATTTCGGCGTTCACTGACGTAACTTGGACGTTTATTCTTGTTTCTGCTGTCGCTCTCACTTTTGTATCATTTGTTGTTCACGTTTTAGTGTTCTTTGGATGTCTGTTGTTCACTTTCTCATCAGTATATTACATTCGTATTGACTATTTTTTGTATTAGACTGAGTTACCACACTCGCTGTGGCTTTCAGCGCTCACTGGCGTTTTTACAAGCGTTCACTTTTCAATTGCACCGAATTCCTGCGAGTCTCGCTTCCGGGCTTATGGCTATTTTTACCTGTTACAAATATTTCAGTTGAGGTTCACATGTTAACGCTCCCTGACGCACTGGTATCTGGATAGCGCTACCTGGCTCTTACTATAGTTATCCTGGCTCTCTCTCTCTCTCAGTCATTGACTGACTGTCACTCTTCACACAATCTATTGGGCCTCACTATAACACCGTAGCTATATTTTAGCAAGGCATTGGTCACTGGCATGTCACTAGTCACTGACAGGTCACGGGTCACTGGTCACTGACAAGTCACGGGTTAATGACAGGTCACGGGATCACCGACAGGTCACGGGGTCACTCACAGGTCACACCATTATTTTGTTTCACCTTCACTCTCGTACAATATTCCACGTGCGTGTATCAGTCTTTTAGCTATCAGTTTTATTTCTCTGTGAGTTATGAGCACTGGTGCACGTGCTGTGTCCTGGGGTACGTTTGAGCACTGGTGCACATGTTGTGCCCGGGGATACGTGTGAATCCTTTTGCACGTGCCATGCCCTGATATATGTGTGAACAGTCGGGGATGCATGTGAGTACTGGTGCACGTGCTATGTCCTGAGGTACGTATGAGCACTGGTGCACGTGCTATACCCCGAGGTATGTGTGAGCACTGGTGCACGTGCTATGCCCCGAGGTACAAGTGAGCACTGGTGCACTTGTCGTAGGATGTATGTTCCCTGCCGAGCACAAAACTGGTGGGGTGGGTGGGGGGGTTTTCTGGGGTAGTGAGGATATTTCTTTAAGTAACTTGTTTTCCTTCGTGTTGATTGCACTGCGGGCGAGTGTGAGTGGTAGGGGTGGGGGGGATGCCGGCCGGCGTTGTGTTGATGGTGTGAGCGGCGGTGGCGGCAGCGGCGGCGGCGGCGGCGGCGGCGGCGACGGCGGCGACGTGACCCGCATCGTCTTGTGGGTTTCATAAAATATCGTCCACCTGACTGCCGCTGCCGCCAGCCACGCCATCCTACCTCCTGACGCTCGCCAAGACTCCAGTCCTCCTTAGAAGCACACCACTGCTTTAAACCTTTTTACCAGGTGATTCATAGAGCGGTGGACACCTTTCACTCGTTCAAGACAAGATTATCTTAGCACCGGGTCGTTGGTTATGTTGGTGTTGGGTGACACGACGTACTCGTCTCAGGCGATACACCGACTGACAAAGCGCTTTGCTTCACGCTGTGACTTTGAGTGTGAACGTGTGTGAACGTGTGTGTGTGTGTGTGTGTGTGTGTGTGTGTGTGTGTGTGTGTGTGTGTGTGTGTGTGTGTGTGTTTGTTGCTCTAGATAAGTGAGTACATTGAGGTAGCGTCCCTCACTCGCTATTAGCTGACGTATGATCGAGCCTCTACCACTCCGCTCTGAAATAACCCACACAGGTTTAGCCCTTCGTATTAATTATAACCATAATATCCGCAGTGCGGATCTTTTTACTCTTTAAAACGTTCACATTAACTTGAAACTTATCTCGCCTCTAGTCCCCCCCCTACACAAACACACCCCACCCACCTACCCACCTTCGTACCTACCTACCTGCCTGCCCACCTACCTACCCACCCACCTTCGTACCTACCTACCTGCCTGCCTACCTACCTACCCACCCACCTTCGTAACTACCTACCTGCCTCCCTTACCTACCTACCCACCTTCGTACCTACGTACCTATTTCCTGGAGATGGTAATGTCCTCAACAGTAACTGCAGTTCTGCTGGAACACATCTTTCCAATCTGCCGTAATTACTGAACCCATAGTTTAATGCTTGACGATGTCCTCATGGTCCTGCTGAGGTCATCACATTAACTACCTCGTGCGTGAAAAAACATCCTGCGTGATGGAATATGGCGAAGAAACAGCTTTTGTTCCGCAGTGTTACTGTTCTAAAATAATAGTGAGAACAGTGCTGATATTCCCACTTTTGTTTAAATCTTCTGATAAAATCACACATACTGTACCCCCTCCTGTGTTGCATTCATGACCTGTACCCCCTCCTGTGTTGCATTCATGACCTGTACCCCCTCCTGTGTTGCATTCATGACCTGTACCCCCTCCTGTGTTGCATTCATGACCTGTACCCCCTCCTGTGTTGCATTCATTACCTGTATTCCCTCCTGTGTTACATTCATGATCTGTACCCTCTCCTATATTGCAGCCATGACCTGAACCTATGTTCCAGTCATGACCTGTACCTATGTTGCAGTCATGACCTATACTTGTAGTACAGTCATGATTTTCATCCCTTCACTGTTACAGTCATGATCAGTACCCCCTCCTGGGTTGCGTTTATGACCTGTACCCTCCTGTGTTGCAGTCATGACCTGTACCCTCCTGCGTTGCAGTCATCACAGGTGGTGTGATGTCTGGCCTACTGGCTACACCTGGTCTCGCCGGTGCACGGTGCTGGGTAAACCGTAAACATGGGATGAACTCCCCGCGGTGCATTGATCGCCGCTGTGACTGTGGTGGGCCACGTGCACAGGTCACGTGACGCGTGCACCCACACCACCTCTAGGTCTATACTTATTAGTCCCCGTCCGCTGTGCCGCACACCCACCTGCTGTGCCGCACGCTCACCCGCTATGCCGCACGCCCACTCGACGTAGCGTTCGTCTGTGCCCTTCCGACATGTATCAGTTACACCTATACTGACACTCACCCGACTTTTGGCACCACCACACTCATGGACACTGTCATGTCATGGTTCCTGGTGGGTGTCGGTGTAGGGGTGAAGCAAGCAAGCACCGCCCATCCCTGTAACACTTTTCTTTACAGCAGGTTGTTCTCTCAATGTTCAGCAGGTCTCAGCACCGCTCAGCAGGTCTCAGCACCGCTCAGCAGGTCTCAGCACCGCTCAGCAGGTCCCAGCACAGCAACGAACGTCTTGGCTAAACACCGGACATAACACTGCTGCAACTGAGCTTCCATGCACCCCTACCTGCTCTCTTGCAGCAGAGCTGCACCCTTCAGCAGCACTGCCCCCTGCAGCAGCCCCTGAAGCAAAGCTGCTCTTTGCAGCACAGCTGCCTCCCACACCCCCTCAACCCGCTGCCTGCTGCAGGAGAGCGCACTAGGTACTTGCCAAGCGAGTCATGCAGTCTGTTAGTGTGGCAGATGAGACCAGACACCTCACCTCATCTCTACTTATATGGACACCACCTACCCTCACCCAATATATTATACTGTATATATATATATATATATATATATATATATATATATATATATATTATATATATATATATATATATATTAGCAATTAAGGCTTTATGTTGGAAACAAATCTTCAAGATAAGAAGGGGACCAACACTGTTAAGATCACCATCTTCATGGGATATCCAGTTTATTCATTGAAGAAGGTCCATCCATGAATACTTAAACTGGATATCTTATGAAGATGGTGATATTCTTAATATCTTTTTATGTTGAAAATTCGAATCCCAGATGAAGCTTTAATTACTGATACAGGCGCGCACGCGCGCGGTCGGATACATGCAGTCACAGACAGACAGACAGACATAGAAATATTGACAGACATACAGACACAGAAATAGGGATACAGACACACACACACACACACAACAGACAGACACAGATACACAAACACACACACACACACACACACACACAACACACACACACACACACACACACACACACACACAACACACACACACAAACAAAACACACACACACACACACACACACACACACACACACACACACACACACACACACACACACGCACGCACACACGCACGCACGCACGCACGTATAAGTTGCCACCTAAGGTTATATAAAGAGAGTTTCTCACTGTTTGCGTGTTTTTAGTGCGTTTGGTTTGTGCGTGGATACATTAACCAGGATATTTAACAATATATTCCAGATGTATGATATAAAAGAAGACGATTTTCTTTACATTTGTTGACCAATCAGCCTGTTTTTTATATTTAGCAGCGCACTGTTTCCGACCACTAGATCTGAGAATGAATGAAGGTTTGACCTTGGCGTCAGCAGAGTGCGTGATGGCTCGGGTGGCACTGCAGAGGGCCAATTTACGTTACAGCGGATCATTTACAGCTGCACACAGCTGCACAGTGCCAGAGCCCTGCTTGCACTAGTCACGCTTTTACCTCTCACCCGACCACTATAAACAATCTTTTTTTTTCACACAGGATGAGCCATTTTTTTCTGTGATGGATATAAGTGTGTATAAGCCTTGCTGGAGGAGGCGGGGGAGGCCAGAGAGTCAGTCTGGCCATTAGTCTTGGCTACACACTCACTCTTCTCAAGATGAGTCTTGTGGTACGATTCCCAGCTGAAGCTAAGGTCGCTGGACTGACCCCGGTGTCACCATTGATAACCAAGTGTGTGATTTTCCTGGAAGTACGTCTGTGGTGGCAAGGAGGTGGTCCACGCGCGGGGGGAAGGGGTGGGGTATGTGGGGGAAATTAGCACTGTATGGGGCCAAGGTAAGGAGGGGCATGTATGTGGGAGAGATGATGGTGGGAGGGCCGGGTAAGGGTTGCCGGTGTGGGAGACTGGGAGAGATGTTGATGGTGCGAGGGCCGGCGAGGCACTGGCGGGGTGAGCGAGGGCCAGGCTGGTGGGCGCTGCTGCAGGCCGCCGTCAGGCAGGTTATGTGCAGGCTCGCTGCCGCCGCCCCGTCGCCGCCACCACATGGGCACACTCTTCATATCTAGCCTCTAAGTAAAAAATATGAAAAAATTTGTAGCTGCATACTAGTATTTGAGGCGCTAGGGCAGTACTTGAGGGTGCAGTAGGTGTAGGTAGAGGCGTCTACCTGCTGGCAAGTATAGGGGCCCTCTGCTTACCCATTGCCACGGTCGATACATTTAACTAGTTTGCATTTTATGAGGGACTCCCGGCCTAATAGGGAACGTTTGCAGCTGCTTAAGCGTCAAGATACAGCAGAAGGCAAGCACTGGGGAACCAGCAGCCTGATGTCTGTTGAGACGGCGACAGCAGCAGCAGCAGCTACAGCACCCAGCAGTCGGGGACAGCAGAGTACAGCATGAGAGCAGGAGCAGCTGCAGCAGGCTGAGGCGGCACTACAGCAGCAGGGGCCGGCCCTCATAAGGCAGAGAGGGAGGGAGGAGTGGCAGCTCTTGTTACTAGCAGCAGGAGCCGCCGCCTCCTCTGCCACCGCCGCCGCCGCAGCGCACCACCGCCCGTCCCACACAGCTGCCAAACTGCAACTCTCGTATTCTTAGAGTTACCCAACCACTCGCCTCACTAACACCAACTTTCCCTGCCTTATTATCCTTAACGTGTGAACGTCGTCCCACTTTGAGGCGTCAACAGTGGGTGGTAGGCGTACCTTTACCATTGATGTACCTTTGATGGGTTTCTTGAGTTTTCCTAGTTCCAGAGCCCGGCCTGGGCCAGGCTTGTTTGGTGCTTGCTTGGTCAACCAGGTTGTTGTTGCTGGCGGCCCGCTGGCCCACATATCCATCAAAGCTTGGATGATCTGGCACTTAGTGGAGGTACTCGTCAAGTCCTCTTGAAGACTTCTACACTTGTCCCAGCAGTGTCTGGTTTCTTCTGGTAAGATGTTAAACAGTCTGCGACAACGGACGTTGATACAATGTTTTCCCTAATTGTGCCCACGGTGCCCCAGCTTTTCACTAGGTTCATTATACATTTTCTCTCATATCTCGCACTCCAGTACAGTATGTTATGGCAGTGTGCATATTTGGGACTAGACCTTCAAATACCTTCCACGTATCATGTCTCCGCCTGTGTACCTGCAGCCATGCTAGGAGACCAGTAACTGCAAGGGTGCAGGGAGACTACGATGACTATCACTACCTCATAACCACTATCACTATCCCATAAGTACCACTACTGGCTTGCCTTCTGTTGTTTTGAAAGTTCTCACAGTCCAACCTGTCAATATTCTGGCTTTGGCTTTAGCGTGTTCTCTAAAGCGATAGATTCTTCCCTAGGCCTGTTTGGCTACAAGACTAGCTCGTCAGGACGGAGGATCAAGTCCCCACCACTCCTTGCGCTGAACGGCCGCACATAGTGACAAACAGTCTAAGACAATAGATCATCTGTTATGTTTCCCGTTTCTTTTCCTAAAAATTATTTTTTTTTTTCACCTGTTCAGAGTTTGCCGACTTCTTCTCCCCCCCCCCCCCTGTGACTTCTTGTCCCCCCCCCCCCCGTGTCGAAGCAGTTGAAATGTGTCACCTGTAAATATCATAGTGTTTTTTGTTGCCAACTGGAAGATTTTTCCTGACGTGTTTGTAGTTTATCCGTGTCTTCTACTTAGGCAAAATTCGTTTGTTTTTTATTTTGTCATGTGTAAAAGACGATATAAACCGGTGGTTTGTGTGTGTGTGTGTGTGTGTGTGTGTGTGTGTGTGTGTGTGCTGGAGGTGTTGCTAGCATGCATGAGAGTCGTGAGTTTAAGTTGTCGCTGGAGAAAAGATCGCCTCTAACGGGCAACAAACATGTAATGTGCAGCCAGTGACTCAGCCAGAGGCTAGCCAACACTCACACATGGATTGAGAAGCAACAGCAGCAGCAGCAGTGGTGACGGCGGCGGCGGCGGCGGCGGCGACCATAGCAAATATGATGTATGTCGAAAGCAGAGGCATCAGCACAGGCAACAGTAACAGCACCCGCCACAGCAATAGCAGCACCATTTACCGTTTCAACTAAAAGTGCGAGAGACAATTTAAGAACATAGTACTACGTATAGAGCGTTAACAATAAAGCACAGTAAAAAAAAAAAAAACGGCCAGGAAAACGTGGATCAGCTGATGAAAGATCAACAATAACAATATCAGCTGGAGACAAAACTTGATTTAACAAAAAAACTGTGAAAGGAAAATGTATACTAAAGGGGAGTTTCCGACCCCATGAGACGGGATCTTGTATTTTTTCAGAGTTCTAATATATATATATATATATATATATATATATATAAAAAATAAAAATATTATATTATTAAAATTTTTTTTTTTTTTTGGTGCCAAAAGAAAAATGTCAATTACAAACTCATTAAATTAAATCCTTCTAAAATTTTTCTCTTATACTTTAAAATACATTTTTTTCATTTAAATTTTAAAGTAAAAAAATTTTAATTGGGGACCAAAAGAATCTAGAAAACTTACCTAACCCTTAAATTTTAACAAAACAAATTTTTTTCGCTTAATCCAACAAATATTTTTAATACTTTACAAAAAATTTTTTTCTAAAAAAGCCAACAAATATATTTTTTCGTTAGGTTCAGAATGTTTTTTGGGAAATTTGTATACACAAATTTTCGCTTTCTTATATGCAAGAGAACGTTGCTATTTAAGCCAAGAACGAATTCGCCATCGGGACGACATATTATATATAATATATATATAAAATATATATATTATATATAATAAAATTATGAGAGAGAGAGAGAAGAGAGAGAGAGAGAGAAGAGGAGAGAAGAGAAGAGAGAGAGGATGGTGTTGAAGGGTTACTCAGCCCTGTAACAACTTCAGTAAAATATTACAAGGTGGCCCTCCCCCGGAAAAATTTGAATAAAAAAGAAAAAATAAAACAAACATAAAACTTATTATATAGAAATTTAAAATATAAAACACTTAAATATGA
>NC_069430.1:35324812-35350617 GCF_026875155.1 Cherax quadricarinatus | reverse complement strand
TGGAAACACGGCAAGACTCCGGGAAAATATAAACCAAAAGTCTTAAATGTGGTCAGAAAACAATACGAAGTTCATTGAAGACAATTTTCAATTACTCCGCAATGGAAAACTCGAGGAAATAAAAACTGTATCGGAGTATAAAACAAATTCCAATCACACAATAGAGCGAAAAACTAATGTGAAGGACCTGGAACTGGTAATGTCAGAGAATCTTACTTTCAAAGATCACGACAATGTATCTACCACAGTTGCAAGGAAAATGATATGATGGATAATGAGAATATTCAAAACTAGGGTTGCCAAGCAAATGATTCTCTTCAAATCGCTTGCTCTCTCTAGGTTGGAATATTGCTGTACTCTAACGGCCCCTTTCAAGGCAGGCGATATTGATGACCTGGAGAATATACAGATAACCTTTACTGCACGTATAAATACCATAAATTATTTAAATTACTGGGAACAGTTGAAGGCCTTCTAGAAAGATACATGATAATATACACCAAGAAAATCCTAAACGGACTAGTCCCAAATCTACACACCGAAATCACTCCCTACGAAAGCAACATACCCCCAATGAAAAGTTTGGGGGCCATGAGTATGCTAAGAGAAAACACAGTAAGTGTCAGGTGCCCAAGACTGTTCAATTGCCTCCCAGCATACATAGGGGGATTACCAACAGACCTCTGGCTGTTTTCAAGAGGGAGCTGGACAGACACCTCACGTCAGTACCTGACCAGCCGGGATATGGTTCGTACGTCTGTCTGCATGCGGCCAGCATTAAGTGCCTGGTTGATCAGGCCTTGATCCACTGCAAAGCCTGGTCACAGACCGGGCCGCGGGAGCGTTGACCCTCGGAATGTCCTCAAGGTATACTCCAGGTATGCAAGTCAGGACCTTGACACTCCCACCCGCATTACACTGGGACGGGTGTAATGTGGTATGCGAGATGATATTTCAGCCTCACAAGTCTTCTGCAGTTCTATTATTTTACAGGTCCTTGATAATGTGGGAAATCACATAAGCGATTGGAACTTCACTATTTCTCACAGTGTTATATATATATATATATATATATATATATATATATATATATATATATAATATATATTATATATATATATATATATATATATCAGGGTAACTAGGGATCCCAGGGCAGCCAGTTCTCTGTTCCAGCGGCTCAGTGCGGCTGTTCAAAGGGGTAATGGCTGCTGTATTTTGGGCACACGCCCCAGCTCTGAGGAGCTGGATGAGATTTTCGCCTTATAATCGGTGATACACACGTAACATATACCGTATATGCCACCTTTATATCAATGTATAAAATGTAATAAAATATTCCTATTGGTAAAAAAAAAAAATATGAAAAGATGGGGTGGTAGGGGAAGTGGAATATTCAAACGGCTTCAGGAAGAAATCTAAATATTCTTCCTTGAAGCCTTTTTATCCACTTCTCCGAGGCTATGGGTCCCACAATTTACACCAGAGATGGACCCAGCTTTCTCTTTCAGAGACTGTGTTGCGATCCAGAGAGGAAATACCTGCAGCATTCTGGGCACGCGGCCCACTGCATGGGAGCTGGACGAAGTATTCGAGATGTAGCTCTGAGTTACCTATGTTGTTTTGCTTTCTGTTGTATTTTTGTGAATGTTTGGCCAATGTATTTTTGTCTTTAAATAAAACATACTTGAAATATAGGGGGTGGTAGGAGAAAATTCTCAAACAGCTTCAGGGAAAACCTTGAGTTTTCCCTGAAGCAAGTTTATTCTTTTCTCTGAGGATGAGGGTCCCCAGGACAGTTCTAGAGGTGGTACCTCCCTATATTTTATATATATATATATATATGCATGCAAAGCAACCACTGTGAAAGAATAGTGAATTTCCAAGAGCTTTCATGACTTCTCACATTATCAAGAAACTATAAAATACATCAAAGGAAGGCATATAAAGGGTCTAGACCATACCTCACCATCACATCCCACAACAAAGCAACACCTGACGCGCGACGACACCGACTCATAAGAAAGGAGGAACACTGCAGCAGGCTTTATGAGTCGGGTGTCGTCGCACGTCAGGTGTTGCTTTGTTGTGGGATGTGATGGTGAGGTGTGGATTACTTTTATAGTTCCTTGATAATGTGAGAAGTCATGAAAGCGCTTGGAATTTCACTATTTTTTCACAGTGGTCGTTTTGCATATTCTGAAAGCACCTGTTTACTGTGATCTTATTGCATATATAATATATAGATATATTCCTGCCGAATACGTAAAACTTGCGATTTTGGCTTAAATAGCAATGCACCTCTTGCCGAACAGGGCAAGCGAAAACTTGTGTATGCAATAATTTCGCAAAAATCATTCTGAACCTAACGAAACAAATATATTTCATTGTGTTTTTTTATTATTAAATTATTATAAACTAACGTAAAATATATTTGTGCTTTTGGGAGATTCTGAAGAGAAGTTGCAGGGGTTGGTTGATAGGTTAGGTAGGGTATGTAAAAGAAGAAAATTAAAAGTGAATATAGGAAAGAGTAAGGTGATAAGGATAAAAAAAATAGGCGACGGAAGATTGGATATCAGATTGGAGGGAAAAAGTATGGAGGAGGTGAATGTATTCAGATATTTAGGAGTGGACGGGTCAGCAGATAGATCTATGAAAGATGAGGTGAACCACAGAAATGATTAGGGTAAAAAGGTTAGTGGTGCAGTTAGGAGTCTGTGGAGACAAAGAACTTTGTTAATGGAAGCAATGAGTGGAATGTATGAGAGTATAGTTATTCCAATGTTCTTATATGGGTGTGAAACATGGGTTGTGAATGTTGCAACAAGGAGAAGGCTGGAGGCAGTGGAGATGTCATGTCTGAGGGCAATGTGTGGTGTGAATATAGTGCAGAGAATTCATAGTTTGGAAATTAGGAGGAGGTGCAGGATCACCAAAACTATTATCCAGAGGGGTGAGGAGGGGTTGTTGAGGTGGTTCGGAAATGTGGAGAGGTGAAGAATATGGAGTGTATATCGTATTAGGAGCAGAGTAAGGGTCAGCCTATTTAAGGTTGGAGGAAGGAGGTAAAGGAGGTTTTGTGTGCAAGGGGATTGAACTTCCAGCAGGCATGCGTGAGCATGCTAGATAGGGGCAAATGAAGACAAATGGTTTTTAGGACTTGACGTGCTGTTGGAGTGTGAGCAGGGTAACATTTATGAAGGGATTCAGGGAAACCGGCAGGCCGGACTTTAGTCCTGGAGATGGGACGTACAGTGTCCACTCTGAAGGAGGGGTGTAAATGCTGCAGCTTTATAACTGTCAAGACAGTGATGGAGTGAATGATGAAAGTTCCTTGATAATGTGAGTAGTCACGAAAGCGATTGGAATTTCTCTATTCTTTCACAGTGTTTATATATATATATATATATATATATATATATATATATATATATATATATATATATATATATATATATATATATATATATTATATATATATATATATATTGTCTCTACGTCCACAGCAGGACTCCTCATTGCACCATGCAGAAAACAGGCGGGTACATACAGAGAAAGATCGCAGTCAGCAGGATTTGAAGCCACGTATGGGAGGCTGGGAAGGTTCCCCAAGTGACGCTCTAAACCACTCGGCCACAGATGCCTCAAAAACTGGGCAGCCTTGTTTACAAGCTATCTTAAAAATCCCTCGTGAGTTCAGAACATACAGGAGGAGAATGAATGTGTCCGGGCTGGGAAGAAATATGGCTTGTAAACAGGACTGCCCAGCTTTTGAGACATTTGCGGCCGAGTGGTCTAGAGTGTCACTTCGGGAACCTTGCCAGTCACCCTAATGTGACTTCGAATCTTGCTGACTGCTCTCTCTCTCTCTCTCTCTATTTTTAAATATATATATATATATATATATATATATATATATATATATATATATAATATATATATATATATATATATATATATATATATATATATATATATATTTAATATTTATAATTATTATGCAAACAATCGAAGATGGGCAATCTTAACTATACAGGACAAACCAAGGAGGGGGGGGGGGGAATCCTGAGCTCAAGTACTTTCACACTTCTTGGTGCGTCATCAGGGGTTGTATAATGTTGCAAGGGAGCAACCAAAGTAGGAAGAGAGGTCTCACAGTAGCACAGATTAATAAACAGAACTAAAAAATATTGAGGAGAATTTATATGATACTGAGGTCAGGTCATGTGACTTGACCAGTCCTCCTTAAGATAAAACTCCAGCGTAGCCCTCGATTATTGGTGAGACAAATCTTGTTATTGAGACAAGTCTTGTTAATAAGACAAGCTTATTGTCCGGAGTCTCTTCCATATTTCCCTTTTACAAATGGATTCTAAAATATATTGAAAACACAAACTGAATATCCTACTTCATCTTTGCAGATATACAAGACATAAAAACAAAGATCAGAAATGAAGGTCCGGACGCACATGTCTGACAGATGTCAACCGTAAGTGATGTCTGCAGGGACACCCACACTGACGATGAGTGATGTATGATTCCCAAAATATAATTTGTATGGATGTGTTAGAGTACAATACAAGGAGTAGAAGGTTTGTATGTGAAAGATTCACATATCTGTGCTGAATTGTTAAAATCTTGAAATATGATGGAAGTGTTTGTTATAACGTGGGGAATATAAACCTG
Source organism: Cherax quadricarinatus (assembly GCF_026875155.1). NCBI lineage: Eukaryota > Metazoa > Arthropoda > Malacostraca > Decapoda > Parastacidae > Cherax > Cherax quadricarinatus. The sequence goes on along the minus strand of NC_069430.1, from coordinate 35,345,928 downwards.
GTAATTGGTGTAACAGTCACCATCAACAACAGTTAAGCAAGTTACTGAACATCTAAGAAAGATAAACAGCTACCTGGAAAACCTTGAAACTCCTCCGTCAAACAATATCCTTCATGGGGACTTCAACATCTCAAATAAAAAAACATAAGAAGAGGGAAAACAGTATTGCACCGAAAATTGTTCCGGGAAATACTCTAACTCAAAAAATTCATACCAGAAAACTCTTAATATTGTGCGAAAAGCTTGCAATGGATGAAAAGACAGCAGATCCTACTATAAATGAAAATACAGTAAGCTTAATTTGATGTTTATAACCAAGGAACTTATCTATTACACAAGTCAGCAACACAATACACTCGGATCACATATTCACTGAAGTGCAAACAAGCATAAATACAGGTGTGAAGAACTAAGCAATGGTCAACGTGAAAGAATGTTTAATAAATTCAATTTCAACACTCACATAATTAACTGGGACATCATAAACAAGGAACAATCAAACATCCTTTGGCATAGTGATGTGGCATACAGTTGTGGTTTGTAGAAAATATGATCCACTAAGGAAGCCCAAACGGAAATGAAAGAATCAGAGCGAAGACGACTTTACAGAAGATGAACAAAATTTGTTGAATTATTTAACTCAAAGATGATTCACACAGATGGGAACAAAGAAATGAGAGAAATGCTGAAAGAACATTATGAATCGGTGTTCAGTGATTCTGTCGAAGTCGTGTGAGTTACCGATCCTCATAGTTTCTTTAATAAATTCAGCTAGCCCAACGAATTGTATACCTGACATTAACACAAAACATTCAATATTAGCCAAGTAAATAGTGAAAATACTCAGGCAGGCAGCACCTTGGTCTGATTCCTGGAATGTCTTATTTATAATGAAATGAAAAGTATCATTTGCAAGATCATTCACACAACCCAAGTCAACATGGCTTTAGTGCAGAAATTTCTTGCTTCTCACACCTATTGGATCACTGTGCCAAAATTACGGAGGCTGTTGAAGGAAAACACAATGCAGATTATTGCAAAGTTCTTTGAGAAAGGGAAACATGAAGTAATAGCTCCTGAAATAAAATCAAGAGGTAAAACAATAAACGGATATTCAAAATTTAGTCTCAGCGAAGTAAAAAGTTGAGTACGTCCAGTCACGGTTCTGGCGCCATTACTACTTTCCTTTTCATAGCAGACAAGCACAACACTGTAGCCACGTATCATCTTTTGTAGAAGATACCTAAATACTAGAAGTATGAAAGTCATATCAGTAGAGGACACAGCAAAACTACGAGTAGATATCAACAAATTCTGCCGATAAGCAAATGAAACTAAATATAGCTCAGTGGTGACAAATACTACTTAGGTATGGGAAGATTATAGACCTGAAAATGAGCATAGAATACAGAACACTGGCAGACCATCTCTTAAAATGTAAGGAACAGGTAAAAAAAATTAGGAATAACTATGTCACGGGATCGGTCATTTATTGACCATAAGGCAAATAAAAAAAAACGGAAAGTGATAGGATGGATTATAAGAACTCAAAACAAAAGATGCAACACCACTGATGGCACTTTCAAACCACTTGTGCTCTCACGATTTGAATATTGTTCTGTACTCACAGCGACTTTCAAGGCTGGAGAGAGAGCATACCTAGAAAATACACAGTTGTGGAATACTGCCAGCATTAGAACCAATAAAACATAAACTATTGGGAACGCTTCAAAGCACTTGAATTATTCTCTCTGAAACAGAGAGTTGCCTGATAATTTATACATGGAAGATACTTATGAGTCTGGTCCTGAACACTGGAATAATAACTAACCGGAGTGAAAAAGAACATGAGGTATAGAGCAAAGCCAACAAAGAATAGAGATTACATGGGTACAATTAGAGAACAGTGTATTAACAGTGGCCCAAGACTTGGCCTACTCTTAGCAGATATGAGAAATATTACCGGAACAAAAAAAAATTACAAGAAGCTGAGCATTTTCCAACTAGAAGTGCCCGATAAGCCGGGTTGTGACGGCTATGTGAACCTGTCGCCTGCTTACACAAACAGCCTTGTTAATCAGGTGGTGAAGAAGGACGCCTGATTTCAGACCAGACTGCTGAGGTAGAAGAACCCTTGAAGCTGGTCACACGGCCAAACTGATCTATTATTTTTCTCACATACACTGCTACTTTATTATTTTGATTTATATAACAATTCAGTGGCATATTTACAAATGTTATTAATCAGGTGTTGTAACAAACTAGTAGTTAATTCACTACATACATGTATAATTAAAATCACATACTATACATCAACTCTCTCTTATCAACTTTCAATAATGAAATCTCAGGAGTGGGTCTGGTTTGGGCGGGGCGGGGCGGGGCGGGGCGGGACAAGACAGGACAGGATGCAGCGGTGAGGAGAGGGGCAGGGTAGGGTAGGGTAGGGAAGGGCGGGGCGGGGCCGGGCGGGGCGGAACTTGCAAGGAACATCGGACTCTTTCCCTGGAGATCGCAGGAAAAACTCCCAGAAAAGAGTTAGTCCAAGTTAGGAAAGTTAGTGTGTGGTGCACACCCACTCTCCACACCCACCCTCTACACCCACCCACCACATCCTCCACACCCGCCAAACCCACCCTCTACAACCATCCACTGCACCTGTGCCTCACCACTGATGCTCTCAGCCTCTTAACCAACTCGTCATCCTCCTGCTTATCTAAACTCAATCCCTCACTACTCTCCCGTGTCTATCCACCAGTTTATCTCTCCCTCTTTCTCTCCCCTCCTTCTCTATCCCTGGTTTAGAAAGACACGTGACTAACCACTAGGACAAATCAGAAAACGTTTCGGTCCTATCCCTCAATCCCTATCCCCCTTTTCTTCACTCTCTCTCCATCCCTCCATATCTTTAGCAGTTACCACAGAGTGATGTCAGCAAGTGATGTAGTGATGTACAGTACCCACATTCAGCATGTCACATCTGCTAGAAAAATGATAGGATGGATAATGAGAACCTATAAAACTGGGATGCCAAGCCCATAATGATTCTCTTTAAATCGCTTCTGTCTAGGCTGGAATATTGCTGTACACTAACAGGACCATTCAAGGCAGGCGATATTGCTGACCTAGATAATGTACAAAGAGCCTTCACGGCACACATAAGTACCATAAAGCACCTAAATTACTGGGAATGGTTGAAGCCCCTTGACTTGTATTCCTTGGAATGCAGGTGATAATGATACAGGATAATATACACTTGCAAAATCCTAGAGGGATTAGTACCAAATTTGCACACGAAAATCACTCCCTACAAAAGGAAAAGACTCGACAGGAGATGCAACATCCCCCCCAATGAAAAGCATGGGCGCCACTAGCACAAGAGAACACAGTAAACGCCAGGGGCCCAAGATTGTTGAACTGCCTCCCAGGATACATAATTGGGGTTACCAATAGACCCTTGGCTGTCTTCAAAAAGGTGCTGGACAGGCACCTAGTCAGTGGTCACCTGTGGTCATACCTGTCCTAAGCTCTCTGGGAGTTAGCGTGGGGTGTTACCAAACACCATGGCTTGTTGTAGTGTTTTAGAATCTCAGGGTCAGGTGTTGAAGGAGGTTCTACTTCTTCAGGAGGAAAAAGCAGGAGGCTGAAGCTTCGCCTAGATGAGTTTGGGAGTGTGAGAATGATTTAGCTGGTAAGGAGGAAATGGTCATCAGCAGTGAGAGTGGCAGCCGCTTTAAGTGGCAAGTGGTTCACAGTTCAGGAAGAAGATAAGGAGGGTTAACAGAGAAGATGTGAAGGTAGGAAATCGATTCTCTGTTCTCCAGGACGAGTGCACTTCAGTGGTTAGAGAGGTTGAAGGTACCACTGATTCCCCTGCTAATCAAGGTAAGAATATTATATTATAGGAGATTCTCAGGTACGATATATCGACTGTGCCTTTAGCAATCCCATTCATTGATAACTGGGACATTCTATGGCAAACGTGATATGTATGCAAGGAATGGGGTTCATCTCTCTGGGCTGGAGTGGTTGCATTAGCCAATTCAATTGAGGGGTTAATTGATGACTTGTCTAGAAATTTAAACTGATAGATTATAGAGGTATGGGTGCTTGTGGGGAAACAATCAGGCTGCATCATCAGGGTTAAAAACAGCAGTTATTACCGGGATACCTCAGGGATATGTTTCAAAGACAATATTCAAAATAAAGTTGCTAGTAATGACAAATCAAGTGATCAACAAACAAAGAGAGATAGTAGAGGGCAACGAGTGACTAGCTCCCTTAAGGTTTACTATACAAATAGTAGGAGTCTAAGAAATAAGATAGATGAGTTAAGATTACTTGCAAGTGCAGGTAATATAGATATTATTGGTATAACAGAGACCTGGTTCAACCTGAAAGATAAGAAAAATGCCTTCTGATTGCAACATAAAGGGTTATAAACTATTCCACACTGATCGGGTCAACAGGAAGGGTGGTGGAGTGGCAATGTAAGTCAGAGATAATTTAAATTGTTGTCTTAGACATGATGTAAGTTTAGAAACATCGGACACAGAATCTGTTTGGCTAAAGTTTCTCGAGGGTCATGACAAATTAATATTGGGTGTGATTTATAAGCCTCCAAACCTTGATAGGGAGTGCAGTAAGCTGTTATGGGACGAAATTCATAAGGCATCCAGATATAAAAATGTTGTGTTAATGGGAGATTTTAACTTTAGACAAACTGATTGGAACAATATGACAGGAAATCTTGAGTCTAGTGACTTTCTTGATGCGGTTCAGGATTGCTTTTTAGAACAGTTTGTGACAGAACCAACTAGAGGAAACAGTCTGCTTGACTTGGTTCTTGCCAACAAAGAATCACTAATTAATAATCTTGAGGTTAATGATGAGCTAGGGGAAAGTGATCATAAATCACTTAGTTTCAATATATCATGGAACTACCCAGATAACTGCAATCAAATCTCTGTCCCAGACTTTCGCTTGGCCGATTTCATGGGACTGAAAAATTACTTGGGTAGGCTAAATTGGGATGACCTGACTATGGGTCAGGTAGGTGATCTTGGTTGAAAATATGACGTTTTTCAGAGCATAATTCTGGCTGCCCAGACAACTTTTGTTCTGAGTAGAGAAATTAGATCTAACAAAAATGATCCCAAATGGATGAACAATAGATTAAAACATCTCAATGGTCAAAAGAGAGGCATATATAGGCGTATCAAAAGAAGGGATGGGTAGTTAAGAAATCAATATATTCAATTAGGAGAGAAATTAAAAAAAAGGAATAAGACAAGCAAAAAGAGATTATGAGGCAAAGGTCGCAAGGGATTCGAAGACTAACCCAAAAGGGTTCTTTCAGGTATACAGAAGTAAGATTAGGGACAAGACTGGCCCACTTAAGAGTAACTCAGGTCAGATCACTGACAGTGATAAGGATATGTGTGAAATTTTCAATACCTACTTCTTCTCAGTTTTCACTCAGGAAAATACTAGCGAAATTCCTGAAATAATAGATTATGTAGAACAGGACGATAATAGACTTTGCACGATTGCAGTAACTAATGACATGGTCCTCAGACAAATAGAGAATTTAAAACCTGATAAATCCCTGGTTGATTAGGCTTTGATCCACCGCGAGGCCTGGTCACAGACTGGTCCGCGGAGGCGCTGACCCCAGAACCCTCTCAAGGTATACTCCAGGTATATATACACTCATACATAGTGTTGTGACACAAAGTGATGTACACTAGAGTACCCACACTCACACATCAAGTGATGTTAGCAAGTGATGTATAGTACCCACATTCATACACAGTGATGTCAGCAAATGATGTAGTGATGTACAGTACCCACACTCATACACAGTGATGTCAGCAAATGATGTAGTGATGTACAGTACCCACACTCATACACAGTGATGTCAGCAAATGATGTAGTGATGTACAGTACCAACACTCATACAAGAGTGATGTTAACAAGTGATGTACAGTACCAACACTCATACAGAGAGTGATGTTAACAAGTGATGTACAGTACCAACACTCATACATAACGATATCAGCAAGTGATGTAGTGATGTACTGTCACTCATACATAGGTATACTCCAGGTATACCAACACTCATACATAGTGATGTGTCACCAAGTAATGTAATGATGTACAGTACCCACACTGACACAAAGAGTGATGTCAGTAAGTAATGTACAGTAGCAACATTCACACAAAACAAAAACAGACAACTCGCACATCTCAACACACCGTTGAGGACACAACCGCTAGATAAAATGCGAGTCCCAAATACACCCAAGGACACTAGAAAATGCACAAAGACACCCAGACACACCCACACACACACCACACCTAAACATACTCAGACATACCCAGACACACCCAGACACACTCAGACACACCAGACACACTCAGACACACCCAGACACACCACACCACACACACACACCTAAACATACTCAGACATACCCAGACACACCCAGACACACTCAGACACACCCTGGCAGCAGGTGGAAAACTTGCCTCACATTACCTGAAAAATACCTTAAAAAATGCAAAGAGAAAAATGTCGAGGCAAATACCAAGAGAAATAAATATGCCGACTAAACAGACTTAGTAAACAAAAGAAGGAGCTGCAAAGCCAGCAAGATCAACAACAGCAGCAGCTGCTGCAAGATCAACAGAATCAGCAGCTGGAAAACCAGCAAGATCAACAGGAGCAATCAAACAGTAAGTTCTGCAGCAGAAAACAACAAGGTCAACAGCAGCAGCCAAAAAGCGAGATCAACTGCAAGAGACAAATACTAAGCTCAACAGCAGCAATCAAACGGTAAGATCAACAGAAGCAAACGGCAAAATCATGAGCTATACCTCAGTGCAGTGACCAGAACAGGAGTCACACTCAGCTCATACCTCAGTAAAGTGACCACAACAGGAGTCACACACAGTCCATACCTCAGTACAGTGACCACAAGAGGAGTCACACACAGTCCATACCTCAGTACAGTGACCACAAGAGGAGTAACACACAGTCCATACCTCAGTACAGTGACAACAACAGGAGTCACACCAAGTCCATACCTCAGTACAGTGACAACAACAGGAGTCACACCAAGTCCATACCTCAGTACAGTGACCACAACAGGAGTCACACAGTCCATACCTCAGTACAGTGACAACAACAGGAGTCACACCCAGTCCATACCTCAGTACAGTGACCACAAGAGGAGTCACACACAGTCCATACCTCAGCACAGTGACAACAACAGGAGTCACACCCAGTCCATACCTCAGTACAGTGACAACAACAGGAGTCACACCCAGTCCATGCCTCAGTACAGTGACCACAACAGGAGTCACACAGTCCATACCTCAGTACAGTGACAACAACAGGAGTCACACCCAGTCCATACCTCAGTACAGTGACCACAACAGGAGTCACACACAGTCCATACCTCAGTACAGTGACCACAAGAGGAGTCACACACAGTCCATACCTCAGTACAGTGACCACAAGAGGAGTAACACACAGTCCATACCTCGTACAGTGACCACAAGAGGAGTCACACACATTTCCCTACCTCAGTACAGTGACAACAACAGGAGTCACACCCAGTCCATACCTCAGTACAGTGACAACAACAGGAGTCACACCCAGTCCATGCCTCAGTACAGTGACAACAACAGGAGTCACACCCAGTCCATGCCTCAGACAGTGGGCAACAACAGGAGTCACACCCAGTCCATGCCTCAGTACAGTGACAACAACAGGAGTCACACCCAGTCCATACCTCAGTACAGTGACCACAAGAGGAGTAACACACAGTCCATACCTCAGTACAGTGACCACAACAGGAGTCACACACAGTCCATACCTCAGTACAGTGACAACAACAGGAGTCACACCCAGTCCATGCCTCAGTACAGTGACCAAAAGGAGTCACACACAGTCCATACCTCAGTACAGTGACAACAACAGGAGTCACCCAGTCTAACCTCAGTTTCAGTGACCACAACAGGAGTCACACCCAGTCTATACCTCAGTACAGTGACCACAACAGGAGTCACACCCAAACCATGCCTCAGTTTCAGTGAACACAACAGGAGTCACATCCAGTCTATTTCCTCAGTACAGTGACCCAACAGGAGTCACACCCAGTCCATACATCAGTACAGTGACCACAACAGGAGTCACACACAGTCTATTTCATCAGTACAGTGACCACAACAGGAGTCACACACAGTCCCCTACCTCAGTACAGTGACCACAAAAGGAGTCACACCCAGTCCATACCTCAGTACATGACCACAACAGGAGTCAAAACCCAGTCCCATACATCAGTACAGTGACCACAACGGGGTCACACCCAGTCTATACCTCAGTACAGTGACCACAACAGGAGTCACACCCAGTCTATACCTCAGTACAGTGACCACAACAGGAGTCACACCCAGTCCATGCCTCAGTACAGTGACCACAACAGGAGTCACACCCAGTCCATACATCAGTACAGTGACCACAACAGGAGTCACACACAGTCTATACATCAGTACAGTGACCACAACAGGAGTCACACACAGTCCATACCTCAGTACAGTGACCACAACAGGAGTCACACCCAGTCCATACCTCAGTACAGTGACCACAACAGGAGTCACACCCAGTCCATACATCAGTACAGTGACCACAACAGGAGTCACACCCAGTCTATACCTCAGTACAGTGACCACAACAGGAGTCACACCCAGTCTATACCTCAGTACAAATGAAACCCCAACAGGAGTCACACCCAGTCCATGCCTCAGTACAGTGAACACAACAGGAGTCACATCCAGTCTATACCTCAGTACAGTGACCACAACAGGAGTCACACCCAGTCCATACATCAGTACAGTGACCACAACAGGAGTCACACACAGTCTATACATCAGTACAGTGACCACAACAGGAGTCACACACAGTCTATACATCAGTACAGTGACCACAACAGGAGTCACACCCAGTCTATACCTCAGTACAGTGACCACAACAGGAGTCACACTCAGTCTATACCTCAGTACAGTGACCACAACAGGAGTCACACACAGTCCATACCTCAGTACAGTGACAACAACAGGAGTCACACATGCTTGTAAATATCTTCGGAAAAGAAACAACACATTTGACTTAGTCAATATCAGAGCATTTACCAGCTTCACCACAGGCTCCCAACATTCATCACAGGCTCCCAACATTCACCACAGGCTCCCAACATTCACCACAGGCTCCCAACATTCACCACAGGCTCCCAACATTCACCACAGGCTCCCAACATTCACCACAGGCTCCCAGCATTCACCACAGGTTCCCAGCATTCACCACAGGTTCCCAGCATTCACCACAGGCTCCCAACATTCACCACAGGCTCCCAACATTCACCATAGGCTCCCAACATTCACCACAGGCTCCCAACATTCACCACAGGTTCCCAGCATTCACCACAGGCTCCCAACATTCACCACAGGTTCCCAGCATTCACCACAGGTTCCCAACATTCACAACAGGTTCCAGCATTCACCACAGGCTCCCAACATTCACAACAGGTTCCCAGCATTCACCACAGGCTCCCAACATTCACCACAGGCTCCCAGCATTCACCACAGGCTCCCAACATTCACCACAGGTTCCCAGCATTCACCACAGGCTCCCATCATTCACCACGAGTTCCCAGCATTCACCACAGGCTCCCATCATTCACCACAGTTCCCAGCATCACCACAGGCTTCAACATTCACCCAGGTTCCCAACATTCACCACATGCTCCAGCATTCACCACAGGCTCCCAACATTCACCACAGGCTCCCAGCATTCACCACAGGCTCCCAACATTCACCACAGGTCCCCAGCATTCACCACAGGCTCCCAACATTCACCACAGGTTCCCAGCATTCACCACAGGTTCCAACATTCACCACAGGGTTCCCAGCATTCACCACAGGCTCCCAACATTCACCACAGGTTCCCAGCATTCACTACAGGCTCCCAACATTCACCACAGGCTCCCAGCATTCACCACAGGCTCCCAACATTCACAACAGGTTCCCAGCATTCACCACAGGCTCCCATCATTCACCACAGGTTCCCAGCATTCACCACAGGCTCCCATCATTCACCACAGGTTCCCAGCATTCACCACAGGCTCCCAACATTCACCACAGGTTCCCAACATTCACCACATGCTCCCAGCATTCACCACAGGTTCCCAGCATTCACCACAGGTTCCCAGCATTCACCACAGGCTCCCAACATTCACCACAGGCTCCCAACATTCACCATAGGCTCCCAACATTCACCACAGGCTCCCAACATTCACCACAGGTTCCCAGCATTCACCACAGGCTCCCAGCATTCACCACCGGCTCCCAGCATTCACCACAGGTTCCTAGCATTCACCACCGGCTCCCAGCATTCACCACCGGCTCCCAGCATTCACCACAGGTTCCTAGCATTCACCACCGGCTCCCAGCATTCACCACAGGCTCCCAGCATTCACCACCGGCTCCCAGCATTCACCACAGGCTCCCAGCATTCACCACAGGCTCCCAGCATTCACCACCGGCTCCCAGCATTCACCACAGGCTCCCAACATTCACCACAGGCTCCCAACATTCACCACAGGTTCCCAGCATTCACCACAGGCTCCCAGCATTCACCACAGGTTCCCAGCATTCACCACAGGCTCCCAACATTCACCACAGGCTCCCAGCATTCACCACAGGCTCCCAGCATTCACCACAGGTTCCCAGCATTCACCACAGGCTCCCAGCATTCACCACCGGCTCCTAGCATTCACCACCGGCTCCCAGCATTCACCCCAGGCTCCCAGCATTCACCACAGGCTCCCAGCATTCACCCCAGGCTCCCAGCATTCACCACAGGTTCCCAGCATTCACCACAGGCTCCCAGCATTCACCCCAGGCTCCCAGCATTCACCACAGGCTCCCAGCATTCACCCCAGGCTCCCAGCATTCACCACAGGCTCCCAGCATTCACCACAGGTTCCCAGCATTCACCACAGGCTCCCAACATTCACACAGTTCACCAGCATTCACCACAGGCTCCCAGCATTAACCACAGGTTCCCAGCATTCACCACAGGCTCCCAGCATTCACCACCGGCTCCCAGCATTCACCACCGCTCCCAGCATTCACCACAGGTCTAGCATTCACCACCGCTCCCAGCATTCACCACCGGCTCCCAGCATTCACACACAGGTTCCTAGCATTCACCACCGGCTCCCAGCATTCACCACAGGCTCCCAGCACTTCACACCGGCTCCCAGCATTCACCACAGGCTCCCAGCATTCACCACAGGCTCCCAGCACTCACCACCGGCTCCCAGCATTCACCACAGGTTCCTAGCATTCACCACAGGCTCCAGCATTCACCCAGACTCCCAGCATCACCACGGCTCCCAGCATTCACTACAGGTTCCCAGCATTCACCACAGGCGCCCAGCATTCACCACAGGTTCCCAGCATTCACCACAGGCTCCCAGCATTCACTACGTTTCCCAGCATTCACCACAGGCTCCCAGCATTCACTACAGGTTCCCAGCATTCACCACAGGCTCCCAGCATTCACTACAGGTTCCCAGCATTCACCACAGGCTCCCAGCATTCACTACAGGTTCCCAGCATTCACCACCGGCTCCCAGCATTCACCCCAGACTCCCAGCATTCACCACAGGCTCCCAGCATTCACTACAGGTTCCCAGCATTCACCACAGGCGCCCAGCATTCACCACAGGTCCAGCATTCACCACAGGTCTCCCAGCATTCACTACAGTTTCCCAGCATTCACCACAGGCTCCCAGCATCACTACAGGTTCCCAGCATTCACCACAGGCTCCCAGCATTCACTACAGGTTCCCAGCATTCACCACAGGCTCCCATCATTCACTACAGGTTCCAGCATTCACCACAGGCTCCCAGCATCACTACAGGTTCCCAGCATTCACCACAGGCTCCCAGCATTCACTACAGGTTCCCAGCATTCACCGCAGGCTCTCAGCATTCACTACAGGCTCCCAGCATTCACCACATGTTCCCAGCATTCACCACAGGCTCCCAGCATTCACTACAGGCTCCCAGCATTCACCACAGGCTTCCAGCATTCACCACAGGTTTCCCCGCATTCACACAGGCTCCCAGCATTCACTACAGGTTCCCAGCATTCACCACAGGCTCCCAGCATTCACCACAGGCTCCCAGCATTCACTACAGGCTCCCAGCATTCACTACAGGCTCCCAGCATTCACTACAGGCTCCAAGCATTCACTACAGACTCCCAGCATTCACTACAGGTTCCCAACATTCACTTCAGACTCCCAGCATTCACTACAGGCTCCCAATATTCACTACAGGCTCCCAGCATTCACTACACGCTCCCAGCATTCACTACAGGCTCCCAGCATTCACTACAGGCTCCCAGCATTCACTACAAGCTCTCAGCATTCACTACAGGCTCCCAGCATTCACCACAGGCTCCCAGCATTCACCACAGGCTCCCAGCATTCACTACAGGCTCCCAGCATTCACTACAGGCTCCCAGCATTCACCACAGGCTCCCAGCATTCACTACAGGCCCTCAGCATTCACTACAGGCTCCCAGCATTCACCACAGGCTCCCAGCATTCACCACAGGCTCCCAGCATTCACCACAGGCTCCCAGCATTCACCACAGACTCCGGCCATTCACCACAGGCTCCCAGCATTCTCCTCAGGCTCCCAGCATTCACCAAAGGCTCCCAACATTCACCACAGGCTCCCAACATTCACCACAGGCTCACAACATTCACCACAGGCTCCCAGCATTCACCCCAGGCTCCCATCATTCACCCCAGGCTCCCACCATTCACCATAGGCTCTCAGCATTCACCCCAGGCTCCCAGCATTCACCAAAGGCTCTCAGCATTGACAATAGGCTCCCAGCATTCACCCCAGGCTCCCAGCATTCACATCAGGCTCCCAGCATTCACCCCAGGCTCCCAGCATTCACCACTGGCTTCCAGCATTCACCACTGGCTCCCAGAATTCAACAAGGGCTCCCAGCATTCACAACGGGATCCCAGCATTCACGACGGGATCCCAGCATTCACCCCCGGCTACCAGCATTCACCATGGGCTCCCGACATTCGCCACAGGCTCCCATCTTCACCACAGGCTCCCAGCATTCACGACGGGCTCCCAGCATTCCCCACGAGCGCCCTGCATTCACCACGGGCGCCCAGCATTCACCACGGGCTCCCAGCATTCACCACACCCTCCAAGTATTCACCACAGGCTCCCAGCCTTCAACACGGGCTTCCAGCATTCACCACAGGCTCCCAGCATTCACTACAGGCTCCCAACATTCACCACAGGCTCCCAACATTCACCACAGGCTCCCAACATTCACCACAGGCTCCCAACATTCACCACAGGCTCCCAATATTCACCACAGGCTCCCAACATTCACCACAGGCTCCCAGCATTCACCACAGGCTCCCAACATTCACCACAGGCTCCCAACATTCACCACAGGCTCCCAACATTCACCACAGGCTCCTAGCATTCACCACAGGCTCCCAACATTCAGCACAGGCTCCCAACATTCACCACAGGCTCCCAACATTCACCACAGGCTCCCAACATTCACCACAGGCTCCCAACATTCACCACAGGCTCCCAACATTCACCACAGGCTCCCAGCATTCACCACAGGCTCCCAGCATTCACCCCAGGCTCCCAGCATTCACCACAGGCTCCCAGCATTCACCCCAGGCTCCCAGCATTCACCACAGGCTCCCAGCATTCACCACAGGTTCCCAGCATTCACCACAGGCTCCCAACATTCACCACAGGTTCCCAGCATTCACCACAGGCTCCCAGCATTCACCACAGGTTCCCAGCATTCACCACAGGCTCCCAGCATTCACCACCGGCTCCCAGCATTCACCACCGGCTCCCAGCATTCACCACAGGTTCCTAGCATTCACCACCGGCTCCCAGCATTCACCACCGGCTCCCAGCATTCACCACAGGTTCCTAGCATTCACCACCGGCTCCCAGCATTCACCACAGGCTCCCAGCATTCACCACCGGCTCCCAGCATTCACCACAGGCTCCCACCATTCACCACAGGCTCCCAGCATTCACCACCGGCTCCCAGCATTCACCACAGGTTCCTAGCATTCACCACAGGCTCCCAGCATTTACCCCAGACTCCCAGCATTCACCACAGGCTCCCAGCATTCACTACAGGTTCCCAGCATTCACCACAGGCTCCCAGCATTCACCACAGGTTCCCAGCATTCACCACAGGCTCCCAGCATTCACTACAGTTTTCCAGCATTCACCACAGGCTCCCAGCATTCACTACAGGTTCCCAGCATTCACCACAGGCTCCCAGCATTCACTACAGGTTCCCAGCATTCACCACAGGCTCTCCAGCATTCACTACAGGTTCCCAGCATTCACCACAGGCCCAGCATTCACTACAGGTTCCCAGCATTCACCACAGGCTCCCAGCATTCACTACAGGTTCCCAGCATTCACCACAGGCTCCCAGCATTCACCACAGGTTCCTAGCATTCACCACAGGCTCCCAGCATTCACTACAGGTTCCCAGCATTCACCACAGGCTCCCATCATTCACTACAGGTTCCCAGCATTCACCACAGGCTCCCAGCATTCACTACAGGTTCCCAGCATTCACCACAGGCTCCCAGCATTCACTACAGGTTCCCAGCATTCACCACAGGCTCCCAGCATTCACTACAGGCTCCCAGCATTCACCACAGGCTTCCAGCATTCACCACAGGTTCCCAGCATTCACCACAGGCTCCCAGCATTCACTACAGGTTCCCAGCATTCACCACAGGCTCCCAGCATTCACTACAGGTTCCCAGCATTCACCACAGGCTCCCAGCATTCACCACAGGTTCCCAGCATTCACCACAGGCTCCCAGCATTCACTACAGGCTCCCAGCATTCACCACAGGCTCCCAGCATTCACCACAGGCTCGCAGCATTCACCACAGGCTCCCAGCATTCACCACAGGCTCCCAGCATTCACCACACGTTCCCAGCATTCACCACAGGCTCCCAGCATTCACTACAGGCTCCCAGCATTCACTACAGGCTCCCAGCATTCACTACAGGCTCCAAGCATTCACTACAGACTCCCAGCATTCACTACAGGTTCCCAACATTCACTACAGACTCCCAGCATTCACTACAGGCTCCCAATATTCACTACAGGCTCCCAGCATTCACTACACGCTCCCAGCATTCACTACAGGCTCCCAGCATTCACTACAGGCTCCCAGCATTCACTACAAGCCTCATGCATTCACTACAGGCTCCCAGCATTCACCACAGGCTCCCAGCATTCACCACAGGCTCCCAGCATTCACCACAGGCTCCCAGCATTCACCACAGACTCCCGACATTCACCACAGGCTCCCAGCACTCTCCTCAGGCTCCCAGCATTCACCAAAGGCTCCCAACATTCACCACAGGCTCCCAACATTCACCACAGGCTCACAACATTCACCACAGGCTCCCAGCATTCACCCCAGGCTCCCATCATTCACCCCAGGCTCCCAGCATTCACAATAGGCTCTCAGCATTCACCCCAGGCTCCCAGCATTCACCAAAGGCTCTCAGCATTCACAATAGGCTCCCAGCATTCACCCCAGGCTCCCAGCATTCACATCAGGCTCCCAGCATTCACCCCAGGCTCCCAGCATTCACCACTGGCTTCCAGCATTCACCACGGGCTCCCAGCATTCAACAAGGGCTCCCAGCATTCACAACGGGATCCCAGCATTCACGACGGGATCCCAGCATTCACCCCCGGCTACCAGCATTCACCATGGGCTCCCGACATTCGCCACAGGCTCCCATCTTCACCACAGGCTCCCAGCATTCACGACGGGCTCCCAGCATTCCCCACGAGCGCCCTGCATTCACCACGGGCGCCCAGCATTCACCACGGGCTCCCAGCATTCACCACACCCTCCAAGTATTCACCACAGGCTCCCAGCCTTCAACACGGGCTCCCAGCATTCACCACAGGCTCCCAGCATTCACTACAGGCTCCTAACATTCACCACAGGCTCCCAACATTCACCACAGGCTCCCAACATTCACCACAGGCTCCCAACATTCGCCACGGGCTCCCAGCATTCACCACAGGCTCCCAATATTCACCACAGGCTCCCAACATTCACCACAGGCTCCCAGCATTCACCACAGGCTCCCAACATTCACCACAGCTCCAACATTCACACAGGCTCCAACATTCACCACAGGCTCCTAAGCATTCACCACAGGCTCCCAACATTCACCACAGGCTCCCAACATTCACCACAGGCTCCCAACATTCACCACAGGCTCCCAACATTCACCACAGGCTCCCAACATTCACCACAGGCTCCCAACATTCACCACAGGCTCCTAGCATTCACCACAGGCTCCCAACATTCACCACAGGCTCCCAACATTCACCACAGGCTCCCAACATTCACCACAGGCTCCCAACATTCAACACGGGCTCCTAGCATTCACCACAGGCTCCCAACATTCACCACAGTCTCCCAACATTCACCACAGGCTCCCAACATTCACCACAGGCTTCCAACATTCACCACAGGGTCCCAACATTCACCACGGGCTCCCAGCATTCACCACAGGCTCCCAACATTCACCACAGGCTCCCAACATTCACCGCAGGCTCCCAGCATTCACCACAGGCTCCCAACATTCACCACAGGCTCCCAACATTCACCGCAGGCTCCCAGCATTCACCACAGGCTCCCAACATTCACCACAGGCTCCCAACATTCACCACAGGCTCCCAGTATGTATTCCTGGCTCCCGAGTAATCAAGCACGTACAGTTGCTCGAAAAATTTGAGGTGTGCCACAAGACCAGTATTGAAAGCGAGAACCAGAAAACATGGTCACCATGTAAAATTATTCACTGGTACTGACAAAATTGATACAAAGACTTGTTACGAGATGGAAGCAAAGGAGTACAACACGTTGATATACTATACACATGCAATGAACACGCACGTACTCACGCGTGCATACATACGTACGTACATACATACATACATACATACATACATACATACATACATACATACATACATGCGCACACACAAACTAAACTCTGCGCACACACAAACTAAACTCTCCATCATAAACTTTTACGACATGGTAAGCTGTACGTCCTCACAATATTGGATGAGACTAGTCCTTGAGACTGCTCACTTCTGCTGGTCCCAAGTCAAGTTAGGTATTTCCACCTTCTCTCTCTCTGTCCGCACACAAGAACTTCTGCTGGTCCCAAGTCAAGTTAGTTATTTCCACCTTCTCTCTCTCTGTCCGCACACAAGAACTTCCTTCACTTCTTAGATGGCGTGTGTGCGGTGGTTGATCTCTAGCTGTAGGGCACCGCATTTACATTATAAATGGTGTGACTTTCTACATGTAATTTTGAATCTATGTGTTATGTTTATCTCCATTAAATCCCTTCCTAATTTAAATCTCTGTTCACTACTCTCACACTGAAGGAATTCTATCTTGCGTTCCTGTGCCTCATTTTATTTTTATATTTGCAACTTCTTCTCTTTGTTCTTCTTCCATCAATCAACTTCGCCCATGTTTGTCTTACGAAATATGATTACATCTCCTCTGCTCTACCAGTATTTTAGTGATTTAAGATACAGGTATAAATATTTTAACCTATCTTTGCATCCCTATCTCGCGTTGCTCTGTGACCAGCCTAGTTGTGGTTGTGAATGTTCAGTCTTATCCTCTGGCTCCCTATACATACGACTAGATTCACTAATTCCCTGCCTCGGTAGTCGTGTCTAGAGTCCCCTTCCAACATTTTCTCATGTCGGTCATTCCACTTCCTGACTACCCTTCTGCTGAAGAAAAATTTCTTGACATTCGTGTTTCTGTCTTTTAACTTTCATTTATGCTTCTTGTTTCACATACCTGTCTTTCAGTTTCTCCCTGTATATTCTAGTTCTAAGATTCACTGCCACAGTTCGTACGAGGAATGCAGCCTCTGCAGTGACGGGCCCACAGTGAAACCAAGTAATTTACTGTTTCACCGTCACTTTAGTGTGAGGCCGCAGTCGACCATTTCCATTTCATTCCACTTTCTTCTTTTTCCTGTGTCATAGGTTTATGAGGTTTCTCAGTGCTTTCTCTATGTTTCCAGGCAATCGTGAACCTCCCAGTTCTCCCAGGCGTTTTACTTTCCTGTGGTTAATGTCTCTTAGGATTAATATTTTCCCTTGACTTTTACTCTTTTTGCTGCTGATTTCCTTAGTGTTTATTGTCTTGGCCTCCAGTTTTTTGGCGTGTGAAACGCTGGAGATCTCATCCTCCATCAGGACGTTCAGCGCCCTGACCTCCCAGACAAGACTGTAGAGTACAGCGACCTGCTCACAGGGACAGCATCCTCCTGTTATTTCATGAAAGATTATACACTAATAATACTATGACTTCTTGTTTTCCAGTAATTATTTTTCATGTGTAGTCTTTCCAGGTATCTACTTTAAAAGTTCAATGTTCCCCATTACTTTGATAATTATTACTACTATTATTATTTCTCTTTGAGGAAAGTGCTAAATGCTTAAGGGCCATGCAGTGCCCGGAGAATTGGTAAACAAGTTTGATCCAAATAAGGAAACTGTTAGTTCTTCGGTATACATTTCCTCAAGATTTGAAACCCTAGGGGAATACTGCATTTGCTATTACTCTTGAAAGGGTAGTCTTTATACTGACTATGATGTCAGAGCTTAATTCTTCCTCCAATCTACCGCCTCTTATTAGTGACTGTCTACATTAGTTTATCATCCTTTCTGTCTCATGTCTCGCTGTTTGTGATACTTATGTTTCTCTCGTTGCCTTTTTTGTGGGATACTGGATGAGAAGTGTCTGAGGGAACACCGAGGGAAGGTGGACAAGTGTGCGTGCGTGCGTGTGTGTGTGTGTGTGTGTGTGTGTGTGTGTGTGTGTGTGTGTGTGTGTGTGTGTGTGTGTGTGTGTGTGTGTGTGTGTGTGGAAATGCATGTTGTAACAAAAAAAAAAAAACTTGCACACACTCTCGCCACAACTTGCGCTACGGAGATTAACTCTCATTAATCCTCGCCCGCATGCTGCACGCTGTATTGATCTGTCTGCGTGCCTGTACGTGTCTACCACTTACTTGTTTGTGCGTCTCTACCAACCCACTTTTGTATGTGCAACCATACGTACGTGTGTGTGTGTGTGTGTGGTGTGGTGTGTGAGAGAGAGAGAGAGAGAGAGAGAGAAGAGAGAGAGAGAGAGAGAGAGAGAGAGAGAGAGAGAGAGAGAGAGAGAGAGAGAGAGAGAGAGAGAGAGAGAGAGAGAGAGAGAGAAAGAGAGAGAGAGAGAGCCTGTCTTATGTGTTACAACAAAAATGTCTACGACAAGTGAGGAGGGAGATGTTGAAACAACCGGAGACGTGTCAGGATGGGGATCACGGCAGGTGAGTTGAGTGAGTGTGGATCGGAGATGAGTTGAGTAATACACAAATAACCCGCACATAAAGAGAGAAGCTTACGACGACGTTTCGGACCGACTTGGACCATTGACAAAGTCAATGGTCCAAGTCGGACCGAAACGTCGTTGTAATGCTTCTCTCTTTTATGTGCGGATTATCTGTGTATCATTCCAGTCACGGTATTGTGCCTTTTTGTTATTTATGAGTTGAGTAAATGTGGATCAGGGAAGATGAGCTGAGTGTGGGTCGGAGATGAGTTGCGTGAGTGAGGATCAGGGAAGATTAGTTGGGTGAGTGTGAGTCAGGGAAGATAAGTTGGGCGAGTGTGAGTCAGGGAAGACAAGTTGGGTGAGTGTGAGTCAGGGAAGATAAGTTGGGTGAGTGTGAGTCAGGGAAGACAAGTTGGGTGAGTGTGGGTCAGGGAAGACAAGTTGGGTGAGTGTGGGTCAGGGAAGATAAGTTGGATGAGTGTGGGTCAGGGAAGATAAGTTGGATGAGTGTGGGTCAGGGAAGATAAGTTGGGTGAGTGTGAGTCAGGGAAGACAAGTTGGGTGAGTGTGGGTCAGGGAAGACAAGTTGGGTGAGTGTGGGTCAGGGAAGATAAGTTGGGTGAGTGTGAGTCAGGGAAGACAAGTTGGGTGAGTGTGAGTCAGGGAAGATAAGTTGGGTGAGTGTGAGTCAGGGAAGACAAGTTGGGTGAGTGTGAGTCAGGAAGATAAGTTGGGTGAGTGTGAGTCAGGGAAGACAAGTTGGGTGAGTGTGGGTCAGGGAAGATAAGTTGGGTGAGTGTGGGTCAGGGAAGAAAAGTTGGGTGAGTGTGAGTCAGGGAAGATAAGTTGGGTGAGTGTGAGTCAGGAAGATAAATTGCGTGAGTGTGAGTCAGGGAAGATAAGTTGCGTGAGTGTGAGTCAGGGAAGATAAGTTGGGTGAGTGTGAGTCAGGGAAGATAAGTTGGGTGAGTGTGGGTCAGGGAAGATAAGTTGGGTGAGTGTGGGTCAGGGAAGATAAGTTGGGTGAGTGTGGGTCAGGGAAGAAAAGTTGGGTGAGTGTGAGTCAGGGAAGATAAGTTGGGTGAGTGTGAGTCAGGGAAGATAAGTTGCGTGAGTGTGAGTCAGGGAAGATAAGTTGCGTGAGTGTGAGTCAGGGAAGATAAGTTGGGTGAGTGTGAGTCAGGGAAGATAAGTTGGGTGAGTGTGGGTCAGGGAAGATAAGTTGGGTGAGTTGCGAGTCAGGGAAGATAAGTTGGGTGAGTGTGGGTCAGGGAAGATAAGTTGGGTGAGTGTGGGTCAGGGAAGATAAGTTGGGTGAGTGTGGTCAGGGAAGATAAGTTGGGTGAGTGTGGGTCAGGGAGAAAAGTTGGGTGAGTGTGAGTCAGGGAAGATAAGTTGCGTGAGTGTGAGTCAGGGAAGATAAGTTGCGTGAGTGTGAGTCAGGGAAGATAAGTTGGGTGAGTGTGAGTCAGGGAAGATAATACAGACACGTCTTTCCCCCAACATCAAGTCTTTCTTGACACGTCATTCGTCAAGTGAAAA
>NC_069430.1:35289760-35324312 GCF_026875155.1 Cherax quadricarinatus | reverse complement strand
AGGAGGAAGGACCTAGTAGCAATTCAGCGAAGAGGCCCAGGAGCTGTGACTCGATACCCTGCAACCACAAATAGGTGAGTACAAATAGGTGAGTACACACACACACACGCGCGCAACGCACGCACGCACACGCACACACACACACACGCACACACACACACGCGCGCGCACACACACAACACCACCACACACACACACACACACACACACACACACACACACACACACACACACACACACACACACACACACTCAAATTAGCGAGAGTAATTACAACAAGATTGGTTAACAATTTGTGCCTCATTCATGCGTTTGTTGCTCTTACAGTGTGGCCACAGCCCGAGCAGCGGGAGACCTGTGTGATGTGGGCACGGAAGTCGGAAGCAGAGAAGAACGGGAGGGAGGGAGGGAGGGAAGGAAGGGCGGGTGATAGGAAGGGTAAGAGAGGTTGACTTGGAGATTACCTGGAGAGGGTTTCGGGGGTCAACGCCCTCGCGGCTCGGTCTGAGACCAGGCCCCATGGTGGATCAGGGTCTGATCAACCAGGCTGTTACTGTTGGTCGCCCGCAAGCTGACGTACGAACCACAGCCCGGTTGGTCAGGTACAGACTTTAGGTATCTGTCAAGTGCCTTCTTAAAGACAGCCATGGGTCTACTGGTAATCCCCCTTATGTATGCTGGAAGGCAGTTGAACAGTCTTGGGCCCCGGACACTTATTATGTTCTCTCTCAATGTACTCGTGGCGCCCCTGCTTTTTATCGGGGGAATGTTGCATCTCCTGCCGAGTCTTTTGCTTTCATAGGGAGTGATTTTCGTGTGCAAGTTTGGTACCAATCCCTCCAGGACCTTCCAAGTGTACATTAATATTCTCACTCGCCTGCGTTCCAGGGAATAAAGATCAAGGACCTTCAACCGTTCCCAGTAATTTGGGTGCCTTATCTAACTTGTGTGTGCCGTGAAAGTTCTTTGTACACTCTCCAGGTTTGCAATGTCGCCAGCCTTGAAGGGGGCCGTTAGTGTACAGCAGTATTCCAGCCTAGAAAGCACAAGCGATTTGAAGGGAATCATTATGGGTTTGGTGTCCCTAGTTTTCAAGGTTCTCATTATCCATCGTATCATTTTCCTAGCGGATGAGTTAGATACATTGTTGTGGTCTTTGAAGACGAGATCCTCTGACATTATCACTCCCAGGTCCTTCACATTACTTTTCCGGTCTATTGTATGGTTAGAATTTTTTGTATACCCTGACACATTTTTAATTTCTTCAAGTTTCCCATATCTGAGTAGTTGAAATTTCTCCTCGTTGAACTTCATATCGTTTTGAGTGGCCCATTCGAAGATTTGGTTGATGTCCGCTTGGAGTCTCGCGGTGTCTTCGATGGAGGTCACTGCCATGGTAATCCGGGTGTCACCCGCAAGGGAAGACACAGAGCTATGGCTTACATCTCTGTCTATGTCAGAAATGAGGATGAGGAATAGAATGGGAGCGAGTACTGTGCCTTGTGGAACAGAGCTTTTTACCGTGGCTGCCTGGGACTTTACACTGTTTACTATTACTCTTTGTGTTCTCTTTGTCAGGAATTTAGATCCATCTACCAACTTTTCCTGTTATTCCTTTATCACGCATTTTGTGTGCTATTACACCATGGTCACACCTGTCGAAAGCTTTTGCAAAGTCTGTGTATACTACATCTGTATTTTGTTTATCCTCTACAGCATCCAGGACCTTGTCATAGTGGTCCAGTAGCTGGGACAGACAGGAGCGACCTGCTCTAAACCCATGTTGCCCTGGGTTGTGTAATTGATGGGTATCTAGGTGGTTGGCGATCTTGCTTCTTAGAACCCTCTCAAAGATTTTTATGATATGGGATGTTAATGCTATCGGTCTGCAGTTCTTCGCAATTGCTTTACTGCCACCTTTGCGGAGCGGGGCTATGTCTGTTGTTTTTAAGTGTGTTTGGGGTGACCCCTGTGTCCATGCTCCCTCTCCAAAAAATGCTGAAGGCACGCAATAGGGGCTTCTTGCAATTCTTGATGAACACAGAATTCCATGAGTCTGGGCCTGGGGCAGAGTGCATGGGCATGTCATTTATTGCCTCTTCAAAGTCTTGTGGAGTTAGGATAATATCCGAGGAGATATTTGAGATGACCAAATTTTGGGTTTCGTTCATAAAGATTGTCGACCCTTAGTCTGGGTAGTGGTTCACTGAACACTGAGTCATACTGGGATTTTAGTATCTCACTCATTTCTTGGCTGTCATCTGTGTATGTCCCATCCCGCCTAAGCAGCGGCCCAATACTGGATGTTGTTTTCCCCTTAGATTTGGCACAAGAGAAGCCGAATTTTATTTTTATTTTTTTTTCAATTTCCTTTATGGCTTTTAGTTCTTTGATTCTTGTCTGCTGTAAGATTCCTTCAGCTTAAGTTCGATATTTGCAATTTCACTGACTAGTGCCTCCCTTCGTATTTCAGATATATTGGCCCCACTCAGCAGTTCTGTGACTCTTCGCCTTCATTTGTATAGGGAGCGTCTCTCTCTTTCTAGTTTACATCTTCTCTTTCTTTTTCTTAATGTAATGTGTCTTGAGCAGATCTCAAGAACCACAGAATTCATTTTTTTCATGGCAAATGTTCGGATCCGTGTTGTTAGGATATCTTCCCAGTTTGTTTCATTTAGGATATGGTTTACTTGATCCCATTGTATGTTTTTGTTATTGAAACTGAATTTCATGAAGACACTTTCATGACTGCTCACATTTTGATCAGGAGCCCTGTGCATACATGTCTGTACCTCTATTATGTTGTGATCTGAGTGTATTGATCAGATCGTCGTTGTTAGTGAAGATGAGGTCCAGTGTATTTTCTCGTCTCGTAGGCTCTACTATTTGCTGGTTTAAGGTGAATTTGGTGCAGAGATTTAAAAGTTCGTGTGTGAATTTTCATCTGAGCTGCCTCCCGGGGTGATCTCTGCTAAAACATTGTTTGCTATATTCCTCCATTTTAGGTGTCTCAAGTTGAAATCTCCTAGTAGTAAGATGTTTGGGGCAGGAGTTGGCAGATTTTCCAGACAGTGGTCAGCTTTCACAAGCTGCTGCTGGAATTGCTGGGAAGTTGCATCTGGAGGCTTGTATACCACCATAACGACAAGGTTTTGGTTCAGTTTTTACTGCCAAAACTTTAACTACATCATTTGAGGTGTTTAGTAGTTTTGTGCAAATGAGCTACTCTGTTACGTACAGGCCAACCTCCCCCCCCCCTCCCTTGCCTATTTAGTCTGTCGCATCGGAATAGGTTATAACCCGGCATCCATATTTCTTTGTCATAATGATCCTTATGTGGGTCTCTGTGAATGCTGCAAACACTGTATTTGACTCCATGAGTAGTCCCTTGATGTAAGGGATTTTGTTGTTTTTTGACGGCTTTAGACTCTGTTTGCAAAGACAAACAAATTTAGAGGGGTTTTACTGGCTGGCTCTAATATCTGTTGTTCTGAAGTAGAGGCCAATGTCCACGCCTCTGCTCCAGAGGTGTTTTCAGTTGGTGTAGGATTAGCTCAAAGCACTGGGGAAAAAGTCCTGTCATGGATCGAGTCATGGCTCACGATCAGAAAACAGTGTGCATAAATGGGGTTAAATCTGAGTGGGGATCTGTAACAAGTGGTGTTCCACAGGGATGAGTTTTACGTCTGCTGCTATTTATAATATATATCAATAACCTTGACGAGGGAATTACTAGTGATATGAGCAGATTCACTGATTACACGAAGATAGGTAGGATAATTGATTCAGACGTGGATGTCGCAGAACTTCAGGAAGATTTAGACAAACTCAATTCGTGGTCTGAAAAGTGACAGATGCAGTTCAATGTAGATAAATGCAAAGTTCTGAAGCTCGGGAAGGTCCCCAACCCTAGCACTTGTAAGTTAAATAATGTAGAACGTAGCCACACAGATTGCAAAAAGGACTTGCGGGTTATGTTAAGCAGCAACCTTAAACCTAAACAGCAATGCCTAAGCGTACGTAATAAGGCAAACAGATTATTAGGATTTATATCAAGAAGTTGAAGAATTGAGACACTTATGCAACACATGGGAATCTTTATTGAAGAAACGTTTCGCCACACAGTGGCTTCATCAGTCCAATACAAAGTAGAAGTGGGTAAGGAGAGTAGAAGTTTGAGGTAATCAGTCCCTCAACCTGGAATCGATGTGTTCAGTCCATCACTCTTGTAGGAAGTGCAGCATAGGGCCAGAGAGGTGGCTTGGTACAAAGACTTCAACGCTTGCCCAACCTTTGGACGACGACCTACTTACACTAGTGGCAGGTCCCACTGTGATCCCGCCTCCTCCTGCTTCAACTTATCTCACCGCAGTATATAAGCCACCTCTCTGGCCCTATGCTGCACTTCCTACAAGAGTGATGGACTGAACACATCGATTCCAGGTCGAGGGACTGATTACCTCAAACTTCTACTCTCCTTACCCACTTCTACTTTGTATTGGACTGATGAAGCCACTGTGTGGCGAAACGTTTCTTCAATAAAGATTCCCATGTGTTGCATAAGTGTCTCAATTCTTCAACTTGTCGGTTTTCATAACCATTCATCACATATCAAGAAGTGTAAGCAAAATAAGTCCTGCAGTTATATTACAGCTTTATACATCATTAGTAAGGCCTCACCTAGATTATGCAGCTCAGTTCTGGTCTCCATATTACAGAATGGATATAAATTCATTAGAAAACATTCAGCGAAGAATGACAAAATTAATACATAGCATAAGAAATCTTCCGTATGAAGAAAGATTGAAGTCCCTTGAATTACATTCGCTAGTAAGACGAAGAATGAGGGAAGACATGATCAAAGTGTATAAGTGGTAGATAGGTATTAATATAGGGGATATGAATAAAGTCATAAGGATCTCCCTCCAAGAGAGAACCCGCAGTAATGGATTCAAATTAGATAAGTTTAGACTTAGAAAGGATATAGGAAAGTACTGGTTTGGAAATAGGGTAGTTGATGACTGGAACAGTGTGCCTAGTAGGGTTACTGAAGCTAAAACCTTGGGTAGCTTCAAGTTTAGGTTGGATAAATACATGAATGAGAGGGGTTGAATTTGAGTGGGATTTGCACATGAGTAAATAGATTTGTCAGAACAAAAAAAAAAGCTAGCTGAGTCCCCAGCCCTAGGGCTGACCCAGACCCAGCCCCCAGCCACTGTGAGAAATCCGGATTCGGTTAAAGACTCCTCTACAGCCACCAAAGTCATAGCCTCTAGTACAGATGTAGTAGAGGAGTCCTTTTCCAGGAAAAATGTTTGTGTCATGACAAAAGATGGTGGTGTCTCTGGTTTGACTATGGATGACTGTAGTGCAGTTCTAGGGTCTGCACAGATTAGGAATACATCTAGTACGAATCGTACCCAGCCAAAAACAAAATGGTGCAAATTCTATGTTTGGGGCATCTGTAAACATGGAATATCAGGGAAAACGAATGGGGCATGCAACTTTGAGTATCCTTAAAAAAATGCCGCGATCTCTTGTCTAAAGGAGTGTGTCGTTCTACTTCTTGCAAATTCTCCCACCCTGAGATGTGTCATTCTTCAGTCCTTCAAAAACAATGTTACAATACCAATTGCACCGCATGCCATTTAAATGGGACCAGGAGGCACACACCCCGTACAACACATCATAGTAGCTATGGTAGTCATGACAACACCCCACGTGATTTTTTAGTGTTAGGAAACGAAGAAAGAAAATGGAAAGAGATAACCAAAATAGTCCACCACCTTGGAGCCTTGTTGGACTGGAGGCAGAGCCAGTGGCACCTCCGGACCACAATTCCTCATGCTAAAAACAAAATTCCCCCAACAAACATGCAAAACAACCTCATTTATATTTGCTAATATACAGGACCTTAAGCCATCCACCAACAACAAAATACCTATCATTAGTGGACTTCTAGGGAAGTCAAATGCAACCTTCACAAAAGATTACATTGACAGTGAAATATGGATACCTGGATACAACCTTTTCAGATGCGACAGAAAGAACAGGCAACAAGGACGGGGGTTGACCTGTATGTCAAAGAGTCGCTCATATGCACAGAGATACTGAACACCACAAATGATGCAATTGAAGTTCTGACAATAAAAATCGAGAACCAAAACTTAGTCATTGTACTTGTATATAAGCCACCAGATACAACTTCCCAACAGTTCAAAGAACTGTCAAAAATTGACTCCTGCCTGGAAAACTTTCCTGCTGCTTGGTGACTTCAATCTAAGGCACACAAAATGAAAGAATATAGCAAATAATGTTGTAACAGAAATAATCCCTGGAGGCAGCTCAGATGAAAAGTCACACACAGGAGCTGCTGAATATCAACAAACACACCCTAAGCCAGCAGATAGTGGAGCCAACAAGACTGGAGAACACTCTAGACCTTATTTTCACAAATAATGAGGACCTGGTAAGAAACATAATATCAAAAACAACAAATTCTGATCACAATCTAATCGAAGTCCAGAATTACATGCACAGGAGTCCTGATCAGCAAAACGCATACAGTTATGAGGGTACCTTTACCAACTTCAACTTCAACAACAAGAACATCATCCAGGATCAGTTAAACTATGCCCTAAATGAAACATGTTGGGAAGATATCTTAAATTGCATGGACCCTAACCAATGCCTTGAAAAGATCAACCTCCTGGTAACTGAAGTATGTTCAAGGTCTATTCCTCTAAGAAAAAAGAAGTAAACTGGAGAGAGACGCTCCCTCTACAGAAGACGAAGAATCACTGAGCTCCTCAAGAATGCCAGATTATCTGATACACGGAAGGAAGCGCTAACCAGGGAAGTGAAAAATACTGAGCTGAAGTTAAAGGACTCATACAGGATCCAGGAGAGACAAGAGGAGCTAAAAGCGATCAATGAAATTGAAAGAAATTCAAAATATTTCTTTCCATGTGCCAAAAATAAGGCAAAAATCACTTCTAGTATAGGGCCCTTGCTCAGACAAGACGGATCCTATACAGACGACAACAAAGAAATGCGTGAGATACTGAAATCTCAATATGACTCCATGTTTAGCGAGCCACTAACCAGTCTAAAGATAGACAATCCAAACAATTTTTTCATGAATGAGCCTCAAAACCCTGCCAATGTATGCCAAATTTCTGACTTAACATAAGAACATAACATAAGAATGGAGGAACACTGCAGAAGGTCTACTGGCCCATGCGAGGCAGGTCCTTATCAAAACGACCTCTACATTAAGCTACCCAAGAAATGACTCCCGTACCCAATGACACCAATCAAACCCAGCCCGTCCCACTCACATATTTGTCAAGTCTCTTCTTAAAGCTACCCAAGGTCCTAGCCTCTATCACCCCACTGGGAAGACTGTTCCATGCATAAGAACTAACTCCACTAGACTTTGAGAAACCAATCGACGACATGCCCATGCACTCAGCCCCAGGCCCAGGCTCGTGGAACTCAGTGTTCATTAAGAACTGCAAGAAACCCCTCTCACGAGCCCTAAGTATGCTATGGAGAAGGAACTTAGACACAGGCGAGATTCCAGTCACTAAAAACAACGGATACAGCCCCACTCCATAATGGTGGAAGCAAAGCAGTAGCTAAGAACTATAGACCAATAGCTTTAACGTCCCATACGATAAAAATCTTTGAAAGAGTTCTAAGAAGCAGGACAGCAAACCTCCTGGACTCCCAAAAATTGCACAACCCAGGGCAACAAGATTTCAGAGCAGGTCGCTCCTGCCTTTCGCAACTGCTAGACCACTATGATATCGTCTTAGATGCACTGGAAAACAAACAGAATGCAGATGTAGTATACACAGATTTTGTAAAAGCCTTTGACAAGTGCGACCATAGTGTAACAGCACACAAAATACGTGCTAAAGGAATAACTGGCAAAGTAGGCAGATGGATCTTCAACTTTCTAACCTATTGCACACAAAGAGTAGTGGTAAACAGAGTTAAATCGGATGCTGTCATAGTGAAGAACTCTGTCCCACAAGGCACAGTACTTACACCCATTTTGTTCCTCATTCTCATATGATGTGATGAATGGTTTGTGATGAATGGTTTGAAAAACCGACAAGTTGAAGATTGAGACACTTATGCAGCATATGGGAATCTTTATTCAGGAAACGTTTCGCCACACAGTGGCTTCATCAGTCCAATACAAAGAGGAAGGCGTAAGGAGAGGAGAATGAGGTAATCAGTCCCTCAACCTGGAGTCGATGTGTTCAGTCCATCAATCTTGTAGAATGTACAGCATAGGGCCGTAGACGTGGCTTATATACTGTAGTGAGTTGACGTGAAGCAGATGGAGGCGGGGTCATAGTGGTACCATCCACTAGTCGAAGTAGGTCTTCGTCCAAAGGTTGAACAAGTGTTGAAGAATTCTTTGTAACAAGACCCCATGATGCTGCCGTGTCATTCTCATATGATACATAGACAGAGATGTAAACCATAGCACTGTATCATCCTTTGCAGACGATACCAGGATCAGCATGAGAGTGTCATCCACTGAGGACACGGCAAAGCTCCAAGAAGATATAAACCAAGTTTTCCAATGGGCAACAGAGAACAATATGAAGTTCAATGAAGACAAATTCCAACCACTCCATTATGGAAAACTGGAGGAAATAAAAGCTAGGGCTGTGTATACTACAAACTCCAATCACAAAATAGAGCGGAAAAGTAATGTGAAGGACCTGGGTGTGGTAATGTCCGAAGCCCTCACCTTCAAGGACCACAACAATGCCACTATCACATCTGCCAAGAAACTGATAGGATGGATAATGAGAACATTCAAGACGAGAGATGCTAAGCCAATGATGATCTTTTTAAATCACTTGTTCTCTCTAGGCTGGAATACTACTGTACATTAACATAAATAACAAAAAGGCACAATACCGTGACTGGAACGATACACAAATAACCCGCACATAAAAGAGAGAAGCTTACGACGACGTTTCGGTCCGACTTGGACCATTGACAAAGTCACACTGACTTTGTCAATGGTCCAAGTCGGACCGAAACGTCGTCGTAAGCTTCTCTCTTTTATGTGCGGGTTATTTGTGTACATTAACATCCCCATTCAAAGCAGGTGAAATTGCAGATCTAGAGAATGTACAGAGAACCTTTACTGCACGTATAAGCTCCATCAAACACCTTAACTACTGGGAACGCCTGAAAGCATTTGACTTGTACTCACTGGAGTGCAGGCGAGAGAGATATAATCTACACCTGGAAGATTCTGGAGGGACTGGTCCCTAATATGCACACAGAAATCACTCCATACGAAAACAAAAGATTTGGCAGACGATGCAACATACCCCCAGTGACAAATAGGGGCATCAGTGGTACACTACGAGAAAATGCAATAAGTGTCCGGGGCCCAAGACTGTTCGACAGCCTCCCACCAGCAATAAGGGGCATTACCAGAAGACCCCTGGTTGTCTTCAAGAGGGAGCTGGACAGATACCTAAAGTCGGTACCGGATCAGCCGGGCTGTGGTTCGTACGTTGGATTGCATGCGGCCAGCAGTAACAGCCTCGGTGATCAGGCCCTGATCCATCGGGAGGCCTGGTCGTGGACCGGGCCGAGGGGGCATTGATATCCCCGGAATACCCTTCAGGTAGACTCCAGGTAGGGTAGCACTGAAAGTGGGTTGGTTTTGTAAAGGACCTGCCAAGTATGGGCCAACAGGCCAACTGCAGTGTTCTTCCTTTATGTTCTTATGTAACCTTTCTAAGGTTCTTTTCATACAAAATTATTAATTTTTACATTAACATAAATGTAAAAACATATCTTTAAATGTATAAGTGAAAATTTTAGAAAGCCTTAATTTTTAATGAGTTCTTGCTAACTGACCAGTTTTACATATTCGGCACGACACATATTATCGGTCATTTCCCACCAAGGCAGGGTGGCCCGAAAAAGAAAAACTTTCATCATTCACTCCATCGAGGTCTTGCAAGAGGCATGCTTACACTACAGTTATAAAACTGCAACATTAACACCCCTCCTTCAGAGTGCCGGCACTGTACTTCCCATCTCCAGGAATCAAGCCCGGCCTGACGGTTTCCCTGAATCCCTTCATAAATGTTATCTTGCTTACACTTAAACAGCATGTCAAGTCCTAAAAACCATTTGTTTCCATTCGCTCCTAACACGCTCACGCACGCTTGCTGGAAGTCCAAGCCCCCTCACACACAAAGCCTCCCTTACCCCCTCCCTCCAACCTTTCCAAGGCCGACCCCAACCCCGCCTTCACTCCACTAGAGATTTATACACTCTCGAAGTCGTTCTATTTCGTTCCATCCTCTCTACATGTCCAAACCACCTCAACCCCTCCTCAGCCCTCTAGATAATAGTTTTGGTAATCCCACACCACCTAATCTCCAAAACATGAATTCTCTGCATTATATTTACACCACACATAGGCCTCAGACATGACATCTCCACTGCCTCCAGCCTTCTCTTTGATGCAACATTCACAACCCATGCCTCACACCCATACAAGATAGTTGGTATAACTATACTCTCATACATTCCTCTCTTTGCTTTCAATGATAAAGTTCCTTGTCTCCATAGACTCCTCAGTGCACCACTCACCTTTTTACCGTCGTCAATTCTATGATTCACCTCATCCTTCATAGACCTATCTGCCGATACGTCCACTCCCAAATATCTGAACACACTCACCTCCTCCATACTCTCTCCCTCCAATCTGATATCCAATCATCCGTTGCCTAAGTTTTTTTATCCTCATCACCATACTCTTTTCTATATTCATTTCTAATTTCCTTCTTTTACATACCCTACCAAACACATCAGCCAACCTCTGCAACTTCTCTTCAGAATCTCCCAATAAAACAGTGTCATCAAAAAAGAGCAACTGTGACAACTCCCACTTTGTGTTAGATTATCTTTTAACCCCACACCTCTTGCCAACACCCGAGCATTCACTTCTCTTACAACTTCTTCTATAAATATTCTGAACAAGCATTGTGACATCACATCCCTGTCTAAACCCTACTTTTACTGGGAAGTCTCCCTCTCGCCTACATACCTCTAACCTGAGCCTCACTATCCTCGTAAAAACTTTTCACCGCTTATAATATATATGCAAAACAATCGAAGACAGACCATCTTAACAATGCAAGACAAGCCACGGGGGATGGAAATCTGGAGCCAGCCAGCCAGTCTTTGACAGAGACTGGCTGGCTGGCTCCACACTACCACTCTCTGAAAACTTACCCTACTTCTGTTATTGCCTTTGCAATATTGCACAGCTCCTGATGACGCACTGAGAAGTGTGAAAGTACTTGAGCTAAAGATTTCCACCACCCGTGGCTTTTCTTTTTATATATATATATATATATTATTATATATATATATATATATATATATATGGTGTGTGTGTTGTGTGTGTGTGTGTGTGTGTGGTGTGTGTGTGTGTATGTGTGTTGTGTGTGTGTGTGTTTTGTGTGTGTGTGTGTGTGTACTCACCTAATTGTGGTTGCAGGGGTCGAGACTCAGCTCCTGGCCCCGAGACTCAGTGTGTGTGTGTGTGTGTGTGTACTCACCTAGTTGTACTCACCTAGTTGAGGTTGCGGGGGTCGAGTCCGTGTGTGTGTGTGTGTGTGTGTGTGTGTGTGTTTAGAATTCGCAAAACAGGCGAAATATTCACAAACACTAATTTCAGGTCAAAGGAGGCTCGAACCTCTCGAGACTCTCCCAAATAATACTAGGTGGTTCAGATACGTAGGCGATCTGCCTTGCCTCTGGCCTAGAGATCATAACATTGATGAGTTCCTACCTAGACTTAATGGTCTGGTACCTACTATTAAGTTTAGAGTAGAGCATGAAATAGATAACATTCTACCCTTCCTACAGCAAACCCTCAATTCTTTTATTTGGAGAACATGAAATTCTCTCATCAGAGGGTGTTCAGCAGGGTGACCCACTTGCTCCACTTCTCTTCTGCTTGGCAGTAAGAGAACTAACTTCCAGCCTACGCAGCGAGCTCAACATCTGGTACCTGGATGATGGCACTCTGAAGGTACTGAAGAGTCCCTGTTAGAGAACCTACAACTGGTGAAAACACACGGAGAAGACTTGGGACTCATCCTCAATCCCTCCAAGTGTGAAATCATCACAGCAAACCAGGAAATAATCAATGCTGTGTGAAGAATCCTCCCAGAAGTCTCTACTACCACTCTGTCCAACAGTACCCTCTTGGGAGCACCGTTTGATCACCAGGCCATCGACACTGTCCTCAAGGACAAATTGAATGACCTGAAGATAATGGAGGAGAGAATAAGCGATCTTGACGCCCATGATGCTCTGTATCTCCTCACCAGGTGTCTTACTATGCCAAGACTCACTTATTTCCTGAGGTGTGCACCCTCTTTTGACAACCCAACACTCAATGAATATGACGCACGCCTGAGATCAACCTTTAAGAAGGCACTGAACCTGCCACTAGAGGATCAACAATGGGATTAGGCAACCCTCCCAGTGCGACTAGGAGGTATAGGGGTGCGCAAAGCAACGCATGTAGCTCTACCTGCTTTTCTGTCTTCGTGTTTGGCTTCCAGTGCATTAGTCAAGAAGATTGTCCCCGAACGCTTGAGCGACGTGTTAGGAACTCAAGACCCCAGGTTTACTGAAGCAGCGATGCGGTGAGACACCCTTGCAGACTCCTCCAGTAGACCAGCTCCTTCCTAAGAGCGCAAACAGTCCCACTGGGACAAACCGATCATGGAAAAAATCGCCAACACAATGCTTACCAAGGCTTCAGAAAAGGGCAAAGCTCGTCTCCTGGCGGTGAAGGCACCACACTCAGGAGATTTCCTTCAAGTTGTTCCCAATTCTTCCCTGGGCACTCCACTCGACCCACAGCCCATTCGGATTGGTGTTGCTCTTCGCCTAGCTGCCCTCATCCCCACCGAACATAGGTGTATTTGCGGTAGGGCGACGGCTGATCAATTCGGACTTCATGGTCTTGTGTGTCACACACCAGAAGGGAAGTATGCCAGACATGAGGAGGTCAATGACAACATAAAGAGAAGCCTCGCCACAGCCCGTTGCCCAGCTCAATGGGAACCCCAAGTGCAGAGATCTGACAGAAGTCAAAAGCGTCCTGATGGAGCCACTATGCTACCCTGGAAGGATGGAAAGCAGATTGCCTGTTACTACACTTGTGCTGCCACACTGGCAGACACCTACTTGCCATACTCCGTAGCTGAAGGGGGTGGAGCTGCCAGCCACAGGAAGACCCTGAAGATCCGCAAATATGAAGACCTTCCCCCTTGCTATAACTTCATCCCAATAGGGTCAGAGACCCTTGGAGCATGGGGTAAATGCGCTCTAAAGTTCCTCAAAGAGCTGTGTGAAAAGCTCATCATAGAAACCAAGGACCACAGGGTGACCAACTTCCTCTTTCAGAAACTCAGTGTCGCGATCCAGAGGAAATGCCTGCAGCATTCTGGGCACGTGGCCCACCGCCGGGGAGCTGGACGAAGTATTCGAGATGTAGCTCTGAGTTTTATCTATGTTGTTTTATTTTCTATTGTATTTTTGTGAATGTTTTGTCAATGTATTTTGTCTTTAAATAAAATATATATTAAATATAGGGGGTTTACCTGGAGTTTACCTGGAGAGAGTTCCGGGGGTCAACGCCCCCGCGGCCCGGTTTGTGACCAGGCCTCCTTAGGTCAGTGTCCCAGGATGCGACCCACACCAGTCGACTAACACCCAGGTACCCATTTTACTGATGGGGAATATAGACAACAGGTGGAAAGAAACAAGTCCAATGTTTCTACTCTGGCTGGGAATCGAACCCAGGCCCTCACCGTGTGAAGCGAGAGCGTTAACCACCAGGAGAAAATTCTCAAACAGCTTCAGGGAGAACCTTGAGTTTTCCCTGAAGCAAGTTTATTCTTTTCTCTGAGGATGAGGGTCCCTATGACAGTTCTAGAGGTGGTACCTCCCTATATAAATATAATATATATATATATATATATATATATTATATATTATATATTTTATATATATATATATTTTTTTTTTTTTTTTTATTATCACACCGGCCGATTCCCACCAAGGCAGGGTGGCCCGAAAAAGAAAAACTTTCACCATCATTCACTCCATCACTGTCTTGCCAGAAGGGTGCTTTACACTACAGTTTTTAAACTGCAACATTAACACCCCTCCTTCAGAGTGCAGGCACTGTACTTCCCATCTCCAGGACTCAAGTCCGGCCTGCCGATTTCCCTGAATCCCTTCATAAATGTTACTTTGCTCACACTCCAACAGCACGTCAAGTATTAAAAACCATTTGTCTCCATTCACTCCTATCAAACACGCTCACGCATGCCTGCTGGAAGTCCAAGCCCCTCGCACACAAAACCTCCTTTACCCCCTCCCTCCAACCCTTCCTAGGCCGACCCCTACCCCGCCTTCCTTCCACTACAGACTGATACACTCTTGAAGTCATTCTGTTTTGCTCCATTCTCTCTACATGTCCGAACCACCTCAACAACCCTTCCTCAGCCCTCTGGACAACAGTTTTGGTAATCCCGCACCTCCTCCTAAACTTCCAAACTACGAATTCTCTGCATTATATTCACACCACACATTGCCCTCAGACATGACATCTCCACTGCCTCCAGCCTTCTCCTCGCTGCAACATTCATCACCCACGCTTCACACCCATATAAGAGCGTTGGTAAAACTATACTCTCATACATTCCCCTCTTTGCCTCCAAGGACAAAGTTCTTTGTCTCCACAGACTCCTAAGTGCACCACTCACTCTTTTTCCCTCATCAATTCTATGATTCACCTCATCTTTCATAGACCCATCCGCTGACACGTCCACTCCCAAATATCTGAATACGTTCACCTCCTCCATACTCTCTCCCTCCAATCTGATATTCAATCTTTCATCACCTAATCTTTTTGTTATCCTCATAACCTTACTCTTTCCTGTATTCACCTTTAATTTTCTTCTTTTGCACACCCTACCAAATTCATCCACCAATCTCTGCAACTTCTCTTCAGAATCTCCCAAGAGCACAGTGTCATCAGCAAAGAGCAGCTGTGACAACTCCCACTTTGTGTGTGATTCTTTATCTTTTAACTCCACGCCTCTTGCCAAGACCCTCGCATTTACTTCTCTTACAACCCCATCTATAAATATATTAAACAACCACGGTGACATCACACATCCTTGTCTAAGGCCTACTTTTACTGGGAAAAAATTTCCCTCTTTCCTACATACTCTAACTTGAGCCTCACTATCCTCGTAAAAACTCTTCACTGCTTTCAGTAACCTACCTCCTACACCATACACTTGCAACATATATATATATATATAATAATATATATATATATATATATAATATATATATATATATTATATATATATATATATATATATATAATATATATATATATATATATTATATATATATATAAGCGGCATTTTAATAAAAGAATGTGAATTTTATAAGGCTTATTTCTTTGTGCCATCAGTAAGGTAAAATGACTCCATTGCATCAACTCCGTTGAAGGAATAGTGATAAATATTTCTTCAGAGATAGTAACAGACGGCTGACTTAAAGAGAAATCTAGTGTGACAAAACCATTTGGAATTCTAAAACGCATCCCATAAGTTTGAAACTAAAGACGGGACGCCGGAAGCATAAGATCTATTTCTGTAACCGCAAATATATAAGAACACGTTAGCGCGCGCGCACACGCAAACGAACATACACACGCACTGCTAAGAAGGCAGGGAACCTTCAAACTCTCGTCAGTGTTCCATCAAATATTTTTCCCAAGTGGCATCTTTTAGGAACTGATGGTGCCATCGTAGCCGCCAAGTGATAGATGATCAATTAATGGGTAGAAGCAAGTACCAGCTGTGGTGATAGTAACCAAACAACGAGGCAGATTCTGGTACCCCTTTAGTGCTCCTGGCACTGTACGATAATGCCAGCAGGCAATGATGGCGTGGGGTGGCGAGAGAGGCAGGGAGAGCACAAAGATGAGTAGGAAGCGGCGACGACTAGGAGGAAAGCAAAGACGAGGAGAAGGAGAAAGAAGAGGAAGGAAGACACAGGCGACGTGGAGAACGACGAAAACAAGGAGTAAAAAAAAAAATATTTTGCCGAGAAATAAAAGAAATGTGACGGAGGAGGGTGGGGAGGCGGCCAGCAGCAGGTCAGCCAGTACGATGTCCACAAACAAGAGGTTCTCAGCCGGATTATCCTGGACACCTGTGTGAAATACACCTGCCTTTAGGGGTCCTAGTAGCAGCAGCACTACCATTTTCAGAGGGAAGGGGATGTTCTTACAGTAGCAAAAATCACCTTCAAACCAACTCGTAGTGCGCTCACGTTCAGGGAGGCCCTTGCAGCAACCAACTTCAAAAGATCACCTCATAGCAGCACTAGCTTCAGGACCACCTTCAACACAAAAAAAAAACTTCAAAAGGCCACTTTGCAGCACCATCACTTCCATTAATGGCATTGCAGCACCACCTTCACCAGAAGACCATCAAGGGGCAACATCAATTTCGGAAGCTCATCTCATACTCAGCACTATCTTCGGCAGACTACCTTTGCACCAGCACCACCCTCAGACGACCACTTTGCAACAGCACTACCTTCAGGAAACAACCTTGTAGCACCACTACCAGATGGCTCTGCAGCTTCACAAATGTACAACATCCAGTAAACCAACAACCAATGTCACCTAAACTCTAACAGGTAAGATAAACGTAATGTGATTTCTTATAATGCTTAGCAGAGTTTAAGTACGAACCTGAGTAAAAAAATTTAATATTAAAACAAATATTATATATATATATATATATATATATATATATAAATATATATATATAATTATATAATATATATATATATATAGAGAGAGAGAGAGAGAGAGAGAAGAGAGAGAGGGGATGAGAGAGAGAAGAGGAGAGAGAGATGAGAGAGAGAGAAGAGAGAGAGAGAGAAGAGAGAGAGAGAGAGAGAGAGAGAAGAGAGAGAGAGAGAGAGAGAGAGAGAGAGAGAGAGAGAGAGAGAGAGAGAGAGAGAGAGAGAGAGAGAGAGAGAGAGAGAGAGAGAATACTGTGGGTGAAAGGCAAAACAGTGAGCGAAGAAACATGGTTAAGACGTTCTAAGATTAAGTCAATAATGCCATGAAAGCATTTATCTCGAAAACAAAAATCACAAGGAAAAAAAAAAACTGAGAAGACATCAAACGGCAAGTAGGGCAAGAAACGGGATGAAGGCAAAAGTTAGCTTGCTGATATGTCGTTAACTCATAATTGGATTTTGTTGAAGACTCACTAGATGCCTCGGAACGACTTCACCAAGGACCTGTGTGCAGCTGTGGCCCTTGTGAGGGAATATATGATAGTCGTGAACGTTACACTAATGCCCCCACACACACAAGTTGTGCCAGACACATCTTAGAATACACAGCACCAGCGTGGAGCCGCTACAAGATACTGCACCATTAAAACCTTGGGAAGCTTCAAATGTTTACAACCAGACAAGTCCCAGAGGTGAGGAGGAGCACTAGAAGAAACTAAAGGAAGTGTCTTACAAACTAGAAAAGTTGCCAGACTCACTAAGGGCAGCCATATTTATTATTGATTCCGAGAATCACCATCCCCGCGGCCCAGTCCTCAAACTGAAGAGGAAATATTACAGGAATAAGAATAATTAAGAGACACGCAGGGTGGTAAAGCTAAAAGTATACTGAACGTAAACAGGCTTTGTAAAGCTTATCTGTCATCTTACGTGTTCACGAGACAAGGAAAATACCAGCAATTCTGACAGAGTATAATATAAACATTTAACAGGATTTCGTTTCGCACTTGTAAGACAAGACGGTAGTACCTCCCTTGATGGTTACTATCTACCAACCTACTACGAGATTACCGCGTACAGTATGATCAGAGGAAGTGACAAGGAAGATAAGCAAAGACTAGAAATGCGAAGCCATAAACAAGGTAACAGATGGACACTAAAAACACAAGAATTACAGGGATATCTAGAACTTCTTTTTCAGTGTCACGGGTAGTATGGAAGTGGAGTGAATTTCAAGTGAAAACGGTGGAAGCAATTTCATTACACAGAATTAAGAGTAGGTATGATAGATCCCAAATGGCCAGAAACTACTAATGGTGGCCGACGAAGCACGAGGTGAAAGAAGAGCGCCAGACTCGACCCCAGCAAACACAAATCAGCGAGTACACACACTCCATCACCACAGATAAGACCGAAAACTGAAAGAATCTAAAGATTTTTAGAAGCATTTTCGCCAAGTTGAGAGCAGAGTTGATTCCCGGAGAGTGAGAGTTATGTTTAGTCCAAGCATACTGATGCCTGGGAGGCACTGGGAGGGAGGCATTCTGATGGCAGGGAGGGAGTGGGAGGGAGGCGTACTGATGCCAGAGAGTCAATGGGACGAATACGTATGCCAGGGAGGAACCGAGAGACATTCTAATGCCAGGGAGGCAGTGGGAGAAATACTGATGCCAGGGTGGAAGTGGGAGGCACAATGATACCAAGTAGGCATACTGATGCCAGGGAAAAGGGAGCACTGACAAGGACATGAGTAACCATGGTAAAAATGCGATGGTACTACGTCTGTGTGGCCGTTATATAGGACGAGTCTAATCTACCTGGAGGGTGTTCCGGGGATGAACATGAACGCCCCCGTGACCCAGTCCTTGACCAGGCCTCCCGGTGGATCAGGGCCTGATCAACCAGGCTGTTATTGCTGGCCGCACGTAGTCCAACGTACGAACCACAGCCCGGTTGATCGAGTGCTGACTTTAGGTATCTGTCCAGCTCCCTCTTGAAGACAGCCAGGAGGTCTACCGGTAATTACCCTTATGCCCTGTAGGAGGCTGATGAATAGTCTTGGGTCACGGACACTTACTGTGTTTCCCCTTAATGTACTCATGGCGCCCCTACTTTTCATTAGGGGTATGTTGCAC
Organism: Cherax quadricarinatus; assembly: GCF_026875155.1. Lineage (NCBI taxonomy): Eukaryota > Metazoa > Arthropoda > Malacostraca > Decapoda > Parastacidae > Cherax > Cherax quadricarinatus. The sequence goes on along the minus strand of NC_069430.1, from coordinate 35,305,251 downwards.
CGTCTGCCGAGTCCTTTACTTTTGTAGGGAGTGATGTCTGTGTACAGATTTGGGACCAGTCCTTCGAGGATTTTCCAGGTGTAGAATATTATGCATCTCTCTCGCCTGCGCTCCAGTAAGTCAGGTCCCGTTACTCCAAGCGTTCCCAGTAATTAAGCTGTTTGACGGAACTTATAAGTGCAGTAAAGGTTCTCTGTACACTCTTTAGACCTGCGATTTCACCTGCCTTGAATAAAATTGTTAGTGTACAGCAATATTCCACCCTGGAGAGTAACAAGTGTTTTAAAAAGGATAATTGGCCTGGCATCCCTTGTTTTGAAGGTTCTCATTATCCATCCTATCATTTTCCTCGCAGATGCGATAGTGACTCTGCTGTGATTCTTGAAGGCGAGATCCTTTAACATTTACACTTGCAAGTCCTTCACACTACTTTTCTACTCAATTGTGTACTCCACTCTATTGTGCATTCCGTTCTAGCTAATCCTCCAGTTTTCCATAACGATGTAGTCGAAATTTGTCCTCACTGAACATCATACTGTTTTCCGTTGCCCATTGGAATACTTGGTTTATATCTGCTTGGAAATTTATCATGTTCTCAATGGACGACAGTCTCGTGCAGATCCTAGTATCATCTGCAGAGGATGACATGGTGTTATGGTTAACATCTCTGTTTATGTCTGATATCAGGATAAGGAACAGAATAGTGGACGGGTACTATGCCTTGTGAAACAGAACTTTTCACTGTGGCAGCCTCCGACTTAGCTTTGTTTACCATTACTCTTTCTGGTTGATTGGTTAGAAAGTTGAAGATCCATCTACCCACTTTGCCAGTTATCCCTTCAGCACGCATTCCGTGCGCTATTACACATGATCGCACTTGCAAAAGGCTTTTGCAAAATCTATGTATACAACTGCATTCTGTTTGTCTTCCAGTGCATCCGAGACCATATCATAGTGGTCCAGTAGTTGCGAGAGGTAGGATCGACCTGTTCTAAACCCATGTTGCCCTAGATTGTGCAACTGTTGGGAACCCAGGTGATTTGTGATCATGCTTTTTAGAATTCTTTCAAAGATTTTTATGTGGGACGTTAGAGCTATTGATCTATCGTTCATAGCTATTGCTTTGCTGCCACCTTTAAGTGTGGGACTATATCCGTTGTTGTCAGTGACTGGGATTACACCGATGTCTATGCTCCTTCTCCATAGAATACTTAAGGCACACAAGAGGAGTTTCTTGCAGCTCATAATGAACACGAAGTTACACGACTTTGGGTCTAGGACGGAGTGCATGGGCATATTGTCAATGTTTTCTCAAGGTCCAGTGGAGTTAGGGTTCTGTCAGAAACCTGGCATAAATTGACAGGGTTTCGAGGTTCATTCACTAAAAAAATAATTTGGATTGTCGATCTTTAGACTGACTAAAGGCTCGCTAAACACAAGAGTTGTAATGAAACTGCAGTTTCTTCGTTATCATCTGTGTAAGTTCCATCTTGTCTGACCAAGGGCCCGATATTAATTGTGGGTTTTACCTTGTTTTGGGATATGAAAAGAAATATTTTTAATTTCTTTCGATTTCACTAATTCCTTTTAGCTCCTCCTGTCTCTCCTAGATCCTTTATGAATCGCTTAACTTTAGTTCGATATTTTCCACTTCCCTGGTCAATGTTTCCTTCGTATTTCAGATAATCTAGCCCCATAGAGGAGCTCAGTCATTCTTCGCCTTCTCCTGTAGAGTCAGTCAGTCTCTCTCTCTCTCTCTCTCTCTCTCTCTCTCTCTCTCTCTCTCTCTCTCTCTCTCTCTCTCTCTCCTCTCTCTTTCTCTCTCTCTCTCTCTCCTCTCCCTCTCCCTCCTCTCCCCTCTCTCTCTCTCCCTCTCTCTTCTCCTCTCTCTCTCTCTCCTCCTCTCTCTCCCTCTCTCTCTCTTCCTCTCTCTCCCTCTCTCTCTCCCTCTCTCTCTCCCTCTCTCTCTCCCTCCTCTCCTCTCCCCTCTCTCTCCCTCTCTCTCTCCCTCTCTCTCTCCCCTCCTCTCTCCTCCCTCTCTCTTCCCTCTCTCTCTCCCTCCCTCCTCCCCTCTCTCTTCCCCTCCTCTCTCTCTCCTCTTCTCTTTGTCCCCTCTCTCTCTCTTTGTCCCCTCTCTCTCTCTTTGTCCCCTCTCTCTCTCTCTTTGGTCCCCTCTCTCTCTCTTTGTCCCCTCTCTCTCTCTTTGCCCCCTCTCTCTCTCTTCCTCCCCTCTCTCTCTCTTCCTCCCCCTCTTTTTCTCCCTCCCTCTTCTTCCTCCCTCTCTCTTCCTCCCCTCTCTCTTTTCCTCCCCTCTCTCTTTTCCTCCCCTCTCTCTTTTCCTCCCTCTCTCTTTTCCTCCCTCTCTCTCTTTTCCTCCCCTCTCTCTCTTTTTTCCTCCCCTCTCTCTCTTTTCCTCCCCTCTCATCTTCTCTTCCTCCCCTCTCTCTCTTTCCTCCCCTCTCTTTTCCTCCCCTCTCTCTCTTTTCCTCCCCTCTCTCTCTTTTCCTCCCCTCTCTCTCTTTTCCTCCCCTCTCTCTTTTCCTCCCCTCTCTCTTTTCCTCCCCTCTCTCTTTTCCTCCCCTCTCTCTTTTCCTCCCCTCTCTCTTTTCCTCCCCATCTCTCCTTTTCCTCCCCTCTCTCTTTTCCTCCCCTCTCTCTTTCTCCTCCCCTCTCTCTTTTTCCTCCCCTCTCTCTTTTCCTCCCCTCTCTTCTTTTCCTCCCCTCTCTCTTTTCCTCCCCTCTCTCTTTTCCTCCCCTCTCTCTTTTCCTCCCCTCTCTCTTTTCCTCCCTCTCTCTTTTCCTCCCCTCTCTCTTTTCCTCCCCTCTCTCTTTTCCTCCCCTCTCTCTTTTCCTCCCCCCTCTCTCTCTCCAGTTTACTTCTCTATTTTCTTAGGGGAATATACCTTGAGTATACTTCAGCTGCCACAAAGGTGATCCCTTCAAGGCACTGGTTTGGATCCATGTTATTTTAAAACATCTTCCCGATATGTTTCATTTATGACATGGTTTACCTGATCATGGTTAATGTTGTAGAAGTTGAATTTAGTGAAGGCATCCTTGTAGCTGTATGCATTTTGCTGATCAGGATCCCTGTGCGTATAAGTCTGGACTTCGATTAGATTGTGATCCGAATAAGTTGTTTTCGATACTATGCTTCTTAGCAGGTCATCACTATTTATGAAAATAAGGTCAAGCGTGTTTCTCTGTCTTGTTGTCTCCACTATCTGTTGGCTTAGGGTGTATTTATTGCGGACATTCAGATCCTTCAATTAACAATTATTCAGTTCCTGACGAATTAAAATTAACTAACATTACTGTCACGAGGGACATAGTTATCAGACAAACTGAAGCAAAATAAGTCCCCGGGACCCGATGAGTTGTTTTCTAGGGTACTTAAGAAATGCAAGATGGAGCTTAGTCAGCCATTAACGAGTGTGTTTAATGCGTCCATCCTTACCGGTGTTTTGCCAAAGTTGTTGATGATGGCTAATGTGGTTCTTATTTTCAAATCAAGGGATAAGTCCACTCCTTCAAATTACCGTCCAATAAACCTGACATCTACAGTGGGCAAGTTATTAGAATCAATTATAGCTGACATTATTAGAAGTCACCTTGAAGAGCATAACTTGATAAATGAATCTCAGCATGGGTTCAGAGAGGCGCCCTCCTGACAAATTTATGACTTTCTTCAATAGAACATTTGAGCATTGACATGAAAAAAGAATGTGTTGTTTTTTATTTGGATTTTATAAAGCCTTCGATAGGTACCCACAAAGCTCTTAAAAAAAAGGGGCACTCATGAAAGAGGTAAAGTTCTAGCATGGATAGGGGGCATGGTTTAAAAAGGGGGGAAAAAACAATGGGATAGTCACTAGGGCTTTTCCACAAGGATCAGTTTTAAGGCCCCTCTTGTTTTAAAATTTTAATTAATGACCTGTTTAAGGGATTTCGAGGGACAGAATAAATTTGCTATGAACAAAGATAGGCCGTATAATTCATTCGGGGAGAAAAAAAAAGAACCCCAGGAGGATTTGGACAAATTAATTCTTGTCAAAAAAATGGCAGATGAAGTTCAATGGAAATTTAAAGTCTAGCCTTGTAATGAAAATAACCCCGGAGCTATAATCTAGTAAGTAAGCTTGACAACAAATGTAAAAAGACTTGGAGTCATGGTAAGAAGAAATCTATGCCAAACAGCAGTGGCCTATTTTTGCCAACAAGGCAACAGTTACTAGGTTTTAAATCTCTAGAATAAAGTAACAGAAGTCCCAAGTTATTTTACGCACTAACATCACTAGTAGGCCCTCATTTAAAATTTAGCGCTCATTTTGGTCTCCAAAACAGGATGGATTAGACTCTTTGGAGAACATACAGAGAAAATAAATGGATAAATATCGACAAAGGGAAACATAAACCATTTGGGGGTCAAAGCCCTCAATCCATTCACATTTGAAGAAGAAGTCGAAAAAACACCATCCTTTCCTTTGAGTTCTTCTCTGCAAAACGCCAGAACTTCGTTTAAAAAAAACTATCGAAAACCAACCAAAAACCAAAACACCTTCCCACGTTTCCCCCTCACCACAAAAACCAAAACAAACGGGTGTAATTATAGGCTTCTTCCTGCCGCACTCCGAACTGCAGCATGAGTTCCTTGAGGGAAAAACACTAAATTAACAAATAATTTCTAAACTCCACTATCCCGTCACTTCATCAAGACGCAGACGCGGATTTTAAACATCTTCAAAAAACACCCAGAGAAGACACCCGCCGAAAGAGATCATAGTCCTCCCCACCAACTCCAAATTTTTAAACATTTTCCAACATCTTTCCAATACACATTCCCAAGTATCACTCCCACAAACCCCGACCATCAAGGACATCCAGTATAGACAGACAATTTCCCCTCCTCTAAGGGGTAAAAAATTCCCTGTAATGACTGAAACAATTAACTGGGCAAACATCAAGAAAACCTCCAAACACTTTTCGAACACCAAAACCAAGCAGGACTGCGATACAAGAATGCCCTTTAAAAAATCGCAAATTTCCCCAAAAACCAAATTTTTAATTTTAAAACAGAAACCAAGACTTATCGCCACAGAAGCAACACCCCAAAACCGAAGAAAACCTGGAATCATCGATTATCTTTTAAACCACAATTTCAAAAAACCCAAAAAACGGCTCAAAAAACAACGAACCAATTCCAAGAAACTTCTTCACGCTATCCCACAAAAGAACATAGACACTGCAAAGGCTACCCACAACTTCCAAAACCCCCCGCCAACACCCAAAACTCTATAAACCCCCCGGTAGATCAACAATGCAGGGATTCCCACCTACCTCAAAAATTTTTGAACCTGACTAAAAAATCCCGTACCTTTTCCCCCCCGGTAGATCTGGTATGGATGAATGGTTTTGAAAACCGACAAGTTGAAGAATTGAGACACTTATGCAACACAAGGGAATCTTTAATGAAGAAACGTTTCGCCACACAGTGGCTTAAATCAGTCCAATACAAAGTAGAAATGTTGTTAGGAAGACACAGAAAACAGTTAGGTATCTTTATTCGAAACGTTCCGCCTACACAGAGGCTTCTTCAGTCGAGTACAGAAAAGTTGATAGAAGCAGAAGATACTTGAAGACGATGTAATCAGTCCATCACCCTTAAAGTTTTGAGGTGGTCAGTCCCTCAGTCTGGAGAAGAGCATTGTTCCATAGTATGAAACAATATGGAGATGAAGTGACAGGATGGAGCCTTATATAGCGCCAGGAGGTGAGACGTAGGTCACTAGAAGAGGTAAGAACGCAGATGTTGGGAGATCAGGTCCCTCTCAAATCCAGCCGTTCTCACTAGTAGAGGTTGTCGACTAGGTTGGGTGCATTGGCTTAAGCCGGTAGGAGACTTGGACCTGCCTCACATGGGCCAGTAGGCCTTCTGCAGTGTTCCTTCGTTCTTATGTTCTTATGTCTGTACCAAGATACCCTTGTGTTGCAGTGTCTGACAGATTGAACATTAAAATGGTATAAAATACCGACAGGTTGTTAGGTAAGACACATATGGAACAATGCTCTTCTCCAGACTGAGGGACTGACCACCTCAAAACTTTAAGGGTGATGGACTGATTACATCGTCTTCAAGTATCTTCTGCTTCTATCAACTTTTCTGTACTCGACTGAAGAAGCCTACTGTGTAGGCGAAACGTTTCGAAATAAAGATACCTAACTGTTGCATATGTGCACTAACAGCAACATGGCAGAGTGAACATCAACACCCCATCAATAACAGCAACATGGCAGAGTGAACATCAACACCCCAGCAATAACAGCAACATGGCAGAGTGAACATCAACACCCCATCAATAACAGCAACATGGCAGAGTGAACATCAACACCCCAGCAATAACAGCAACATGGCAGAGTGAACATCAATACCCCAGCAATAACAGCAACATGGCAGAGTGAACATCAATACCCCAGCAATAACAGCAACATGGCAGAGTGAACATCAATACCCCAGCAATAACAGCAACATGGCAGTGGGTACACCAACTTCCCGACACGTACATGTACGTACGTAGGTACGTACACACACACACGCGCGCGCGCGCGCAACATCTTGCTGCTTGATGTAGTGGAGGCACGATCAATACATAGCTTCAAGAAGAGGTATGATAAAACTCATGAAGCAGGGAGTTACCTAGTAGCGACCAGTTAAGAGGCGGGGCCAGGAGCTCTGACTCGACCTCTGCAACCACAACTAGGTGAGTACACGCACTGTGCGTGTGTGTAAGAGAGAGAGAGAGAGAAATTGTCAGGGTGGATAGGGACAGAATGTTCCAGTGATAGGACACAGCAACAAGGGGTCACAACTGAAAGTTGAAGACCGAGATGAGTCACGGGGATGTTTGGAAGTATTTCTTCAGCCATAGAGTTGTCAGGAAGTGGAACAATCTGGAAAGTGATGTAATGGAGGCAGGATTCATACAAAGCTTTAAGAAGACGTACGAGCAGGGAGATAGTAGTCCTAGTAGCGACCAGTGAAGAGGTGGGGCCAGAATCTATGAATCGATCCCTGCAACCACAATTAGGTGAGTACGCACACACACAGTGCTACTGCCCACATGGCATGGCATCTGAAGCAGGTACGCCCATATTAAATGAGGAGCCCGATGGAAAGGAGACAAGACTTATGCTACGGTCCTATTAGTCCCCAAAGCAAGGCCGAGGAATGTAGGGGGAAAGCTACTGGCAGGGATAGCAGTGAGAGGAGGAAAGGTAGAGAAGGTGACAGGTCCCATGCAGAGGCATGGCCATGCCACTAAGAGTTACAGAAAAAAATAAGGAAGACAATGGCTATGTACAAATGGGACCCAGTGACACAGAAGGAAAGGCAATGGTAGGAGGAGGAGAAGGAGAAGTCAGTGTTTATTCATGAGCGTCAGGAGAGCAAAGGGAGGACACACAATTAAAAATGGCAGAAAGAAAAACAGGAGATTGAAAACATCATCAAAGAAATAGGCAAGGAGGATATGATTGAGATAGTAAATCACCCCCGGTCCCAAAAGGATTTCAAAAAAGAAAGGTGCAAACGGGAAAACTTGCAAAGAAACCATAGCTGAAGGAATCATCAATATACAAATGGGTGGTCCTAGACTGCAAACAAACAAGAACAGAATGACAGCAGCTGAGGGAGACGACACAGAAATAAAAGGGGATAGGAAGAGAGACAAAAACAAGAGTCCAGAGGACAACCAGCAACAGGCACAGCAACAAGCAAAAGAACACACTGAACCATTAGAACCCCACCACCAAACACGCTATCCCAACACAAACCACAATCCACACTTACAGCCCCCCCCCCCCACAATATGCTATAGAGCCCCACAGCACACTACCAGACCCCCACCCCCAAAGACCCCCAGAACACAGTGTTAGAGAGGAAACTGAAGGTATGGTACACCAATGCTGATGGAATAATGAATAAGTGGGAGGAGTGACACGAAAGAAAGAGGCATTACCGAACATCATAGCTCTCACCAATACCAAGCTCACAGGAATGATAACAGGTGCCATATTTCCAATGGGATATCAGATATCAGAGGGAACAGAGGGGGGTGGAAGAGTGGCACTGCTCATAAAAAAACTAATGGGATTTTGATTAGCTGGAGAGAGGAGGCAGAGAAAAAGCAAGACTACATAATTGGAAAACTTCAGTCTGGAGGTCCTAAGGTGGTAATTGCAGTAATGTATAACCAACTACAGAACAGCAGGAGGCCAAGGCAAGAGTATGATGAGAGTAATAGGGTGATGGTTGACACACTAGCTGAAGTGGCCAGAAGGGCTTATGTGAGCATGGCAAAGCTACTGATTGTGGGTGACTTAAATCACAAAGAAATTGACTGCGAGATCTTGGAGCCACATGGGGGCCCAGAAACGTGGAGGGCTAAGATGATGGAGGTGGTACTGGAAAACCTCTAGTACCAACACGTAAGGGACACTATCAGAACGAGGGGAGAGGATGAACCAGCAAGATTGGACCTAGTATTCACCTTGAGTAATACAGATATTGACAGACCCCTCGGGGCCAGTGACCACGTGGTTCTGAGCTTCGAATACACAGAGTTACAAGTAGAGAAGGAAGCAGGAAGGGCAGGATGAATAAAGCTAAACTACAAGAGAGGGGACTATAGAGGCATGAAGAATTTCCTGCACAAGGTTCAGTGGGAGAGAGCACTGGCAGGGAAATCAGTAAATGAGAAGATGGAATATGTGACAATATGCAAGAAAGGTGAGAGGTTTGTACCCAAGAGTAACAGAAATAACGAGAAGGCCAGGATGAGCCCTTGGTTCACTCAAAGGTGTAGAGAAGCGAAAACCAAATGTGCTAGAAAATGGAAGAAGTATAGAAGGCAAAGGACACAGGAGAATAAGGAGAGCAGTTGTAGAGCCAGAAATGAATATGCACAGGTACGAAGGGAGGCCCAATGACAATACAAAAATCACATAATAGCAAAAGCCAAATCAGACCTAAGCTGTTGTACAGCCACATCAGGAGGAAAACAACAGTCAAGGACCAAGTAATCAGGCTGAGGAAGGAGGGGAGATCACAAGAAACAACCGAGAAGTATGTGAAGAGCTCAACATGAGATTACAACAAGTGTTCAGAGAGGATACAGAAGAGACTTCGGAAAGATGGAGAGGCAGGGTACACCATCAAGTGCTGGACAATACATACAGTCAAGGAAGAAGTGAAGAGGCTGCTAATGTTATGGGGACAGATAACATCTCTCCATGGGTCCTGAGAGAGGGAGCAGAGGCACTATGTGTGCCACTAACAACAATCTTCAACACATTTATCGAAACAGGGCGACTACCTGAGGTATGGAAGAAAGCAAATGTAGTCCCAATTTTTAAAAAAAGAGACAGACATGAAGCACTAAACTACAGACCAGTGTCATTAACATGTATAGTATGCCAAGTCATGGAGAAGATTATCAAAAGACGAGTGATGGAGCACCTACACAGAAAGGAATGAACTTATTAATGACAACCAGCATGGCTTCAGGGATGGGAAATCCTGTGTCACAAACCTACTGGAGTTCTATGACAGGGTGACAGCAGTAAGACAAGAGAGAGAGGGTTAGGTAGACTGCATTTTCTTGGACTGTAAGAAAGCATTTGACACAGTTTCACACAAGAGATTAGTGCATAAGCTGGAAGACCAGGCAGGGATAACAGGGAAGGCACTACAATGGATCAGGGAATACCTGTCGGGAAGTCAGTAAGTCATGGTACGAGGTGTGGGAGTGGGCGCTTGTGACGAGTGGGATTTCACAGGGGTCAGTCCTAGGACCGGTGGTGTTTCTGGTGTATGTGAGCGACATGATGGAAGGAATATATTCAGAAGTATCCCTATTTGCAGATGATGCAAAGTTGATGGGAAGAATTCAATCGGACGAGAGCCAGGCGAAACTACAAAGGGATCTGGACAGGCTGCAGGCCTGGTCCAGAAACTGGCTCCTGGAGTTCAACCCCACCAAGTGCAAAGTCATGAAGATTGGGGAAGGGCAAAGAAGACTGCAGAGTACAGTCTAGGGGGCCAGAGACTACAAACCTCACTCAAGTAAAGTAGTAAAGTATCTTGGGGTGAGTATAACACCGGGCACATCTCCTGAGGCATACATCAACCAAATAACTGCTGCAGCATATTGGCGCCTAGCAAACCTAAGAATAGCATCCCAACATCTCATTAAGGAATCGTTCAGGACCCTGTACACGAGTATGTTAGGCCTATACTGGAGTATGCAGCACCAGTTTGGAACCCACATCTAGCCAAGCATGCAAGGAAATTAGATAAAGTGAAAAGGTTTGCAAAAAGACTAGTCCCGGACCTAAGAGACATGTCCTACAAGGAGAAGTTAAGGGAAATCGACCTGACGACACTGGAGTGCAGGAGAGATAGGGGGTATGATAACGACATATAAAATACTGAGAGGAATTGACAAGGTGGACAGACAGGATGTTCCAGAGATGGGACACAGTAACAAGGGGTCACAATTGAAAGTTGAAGACTCAGATGAATCACAGAGATGTTAGGAAGTATTTCTTCAGTCATAGAGTTGTCAGGAAGTGGAATAGTCTGGGAAGTGATGTAGTAGAGGTAGAATCCATATAACTTTAAGAAGAGGTGTGATAAAGCTCAGGGAACAGGAAGGGTAACCTAGTAGCGTCCAGTGAAGAGGCGAGAGCAGGAGCTGTGAATCGAACCCTGCAACCACAACTAGGTGAGTACACAACAGTCCAAGTGCCTATGACAAAATAGTAACTCTCACACAAAGCATGGGAGAAGGCATAAAAAGGACAGAAGCATACAAGGGACAGAGGAGTACAAGGGACAGAGGAGTACAAGGGACAGAGGTATACAAGGGACAGTAGCATACAAGGGACATAGGTATACAAGGGACAGAAGCATACAAGCGACAGCAGCATACCAGGGACAGAAGCATACAAGGGACAGAAGCATACAAGGGATAGAAGAGTACAAAGGACAGAGACATACAAGGGACGGAACAAAAGTATACACGACAAACATAAGTTTAAGAAACAGTGTTAGAAAAGAACCAGCAAACTAGTTTGAAGAAAATAGAAGAGTAGAGATAGGAATCATCACACTCAGTATCCATCATAATAAAATGTTGCACATGAATGGTATACATTACCGACAAGATGAAAAATTAGACACATGTGCAACATCTGGGTATCTTTATTGTAGACGTTTCGCCATCCAGTGGCTTTATCAATACAAATTCAAGGACATTATTGGAAGACAGAAGAACTATATACAAAAGATGAGGTAACCAGTCCCTCAGCCTTGAGTTGGTGTAAAGAGCACCGTAGTCGTGAAGATTCTGGAGCACAGTAAAGAAGGCTGACACTTTTATACTGGCGTCAGGTGGAAAGGGACGGGTAGCAGACGAGGACATTGTCACTGGTAGACGGGATTCCCCAGTGGAAGTAGGTCATACCAGAGGCACAAGTTAATGGTGGTAGCAGTAGTAGTTGCAGTCGTGAAGGTTATGTAGATGTCCTCTGAGCCATGATTCCATGATGTTGCAGTGTCTGACAAGCTGTACATGAATGGTATATACAATACCGACAAGATGAAGTTCAGAGGACATCTACATAACCTTTTTCACAACAACTACTACTACCACCATTAGCCCATGCCTCAGGTATGACCTACTTCCACTGGGGAATCCCACCTACCAGTGACTATGTCCTCGTCTGCAACCCGTCCTTTCCACCTGACGCCAGTATATAAGTGTCAGCCTTCTTTACTGTGCTCCAGAATCTTCACGACTACGGTGCTCTTTACACCAACTCCAAGGCTGAGGGACTGGTTACCTCATCTTTTGTATATAGTTCTTCTGTCTTCCAATTATGTCCTTGAATTTGTATTGATAAAGCCACTGGATGGGGAAACGTTTACAGTAAAGATGTTGCACATGTGTCTAATTTTTCATAATAAAATGTGTCAAGTTTAACATATCTACGAGAAAAGTACCAAGGTCAATAGAGTGCAAGATGTTGTTACTGCTAGACTAAGGCTAGGCTAGATCTTTGGCTGAATGATTTATATAGAGATGCCAATGATATAAAATACAAAACTGAGTGGACAGAGACAGGGCCAAAGATACCTTTCAGACACACCTCTGTGCAAACACTACAGCATGGAACAACTAGGGGGTGTGCGAAAGTATTGGTATTGGTAAAAATTTTGGTATCGTCCCACCCTTAATGGAAACTCACTTCAATGTTATTGATAAGCTATCTGAAATCTTGAGACTGGATCTACATTTTCCTCGACTAGATGAATGAACTCATTTTAATAACGAGATTGCAACCCAATTACGACCAATTTTTTTTAGTGGTAATAAGATGATTAACTGTATTAGTTGCTAAGTTATAAGAGTTATTGTAATATGAAATGGCTAATATTTTTTTTGCGGTGTAACTATGTAACTGAGGACGCGGTTGACCTCCAAGAAGATATAAACAAAGTTTTCCAGTGGGCAACGGTAAACAATATGATGTTCAATGAGGACAAATTCCAACTACTCCCTTATGGAAAACTGGAGGAGATAATAACTAGAACAGAGTATACTACTGACTCCGGCCATACAATAGAGCGGAAAAATAATGTAAGGGACCTGGGAATAGTAATGTCTGAGGATCTCACTTTCAAGGATCACAACACTGCCACGATCGCACGTGCAAAGAAAATGATAGGATGGATAATGAGAACTTTCAAAACGAGAGATGCCAAGCCCATGATGACCCTTTTCAAATCACTTGTTCTCTCTAGGGTGGAATACTGCTGTACATTAACATCCCATTCAAAGCAGGTGAAATCGCAGATCTAGAGAGTGTACACAGTCCTTTACTGCACGTATAAGTTCTGTCAAGCACCTTAACTACTGGGAACGCTTGGAAGCACTTGATTTGTACTCGTTGGAACGCAGGAGGGAGAGATATATCATAATCTACACTTGGAAAATCTTGGAAGGAATGGTCCCAAATCTGCACACAGAAATCACTCCCTACGAAAGTAAAAGACTGGGCAGCGATGCAAATGCCCCCAATAAAAAGTAGGGGCGCCATTGGTACACTAAGGGAAAACACCATAAGTGTCCGGGGCCCAAAACTGTTTAACAGCCTCCCATCAAGCATTAGGGGAATTGCCAATAAACCCCTGGCTGCCTTCAAGAGAGAGCTGGACAGATACCTAAAGTCAGTGCCGGATCAGCCGGGCTGTGGCTCGTACGTTGGACTGCGTGCGGCCAGCAGTAACAGCCTAGTTGATCAGGCCCTGATCCATCGGGAGGCCTGGTCATGGACCGGGCCGCGGGGCGTTGATCCCCGGAATAACCTCCAGGTAACCTCCAGGTATGCCCAGTGGGGTCTGATGAGAACCCATTGTGACCTCTGTGGTAATACTGTTTTTGTTGTGCACTACCGCTCGCTGGATGAGCTGATGTGCACAATACACTCTGGCGCCACAACTAAGGCTTGGAAGCATATAAGGTACAGAGATACAATGCACGGAGGCATATAAGGCACGGAAGCATGAAAGATACAGAGGCATACAAAACACTGTAGACAGTATGCCTACCTGTTTCGCATAGCTCCCGCTACATAGAATTGCAGGCCTAAGGCCTAGTTTCGGAAGTGCCCGACAGAGAGCAGGGGCCTAGGTCTATCCTGGAGAGCCAGCTCTCTGTCTCTGTGCCCAGCTGACCATCAGTCAACACCTTTCCCTAGGACTGGCTTATGGCTACCCTCAGCACGCGTCTACCTGGTATACCCACTTTGTTAATAATGCCAACTTTAAATATGTAACCTCCACGCTACCTCTACAGCATATTCAGCTACCTATCTACAAACAAGACCTTATACCAGAGGCACGGGGCATACACGGCACGGAGGCATGTAAGGCACGGAGGCGTGAGAGGCACGGAGGATTACAAGGCATGGAGGCATGAGAGGTATGGAGGCATGAGAGGCACGGAAGCATGAGAGGCAGCAGAAGGCGCTGCAGAAGAATCAATACAATAAGAGTACGAGATGTAGCCTCCCGCCTCCCCTCCCTCCATACCAACCCCCTACCTCCCTCCAACCCCCTCCCTCCCTCCAACCACCTCCTCCTTTATATAACTCGTGTATAAACTCCAAAGTCTCTCTCTAAGTAATACTTCATCTTCGTAGCTTTCCACTTAACATTTCCTCACTGTGACATTCTATTTCACGTCCACTCACAGATCTGCCTGTCTCTGTCTTCCGTATCTGTCTGCCTGTCTATCTGTCTTTTGTGCCTGCCTGCCAGCCAGAATGTCTGCCTGCTAGCTAGCCGGCCTGTCTGCTGATTTCATTATCTTTATACCCGCCCACCTTCTCTGTCTCCCTGCTATCTGCCTATTTTCCTTCTTTACTTGATTGGCTGTGTCTGCCTGCGTGGCTGTGAGTCCGCCTGAGTGGCTGTGCCTACCATGCCATACCCATGCATCGCAAAGGGGGAGGGGAGGGGAGGGGGAGAATTGGGAGACCCAAAGAGGTGATCTGACACAACAGCGCTGAAATTGGAACCTCCCATCCACTCCTCCACCCTCACTGACCCACAACCCTATCCTGCTTACCTGGCCACGTCCTTCCGCGCGCCCACCCACGCTCCGCCCGCCTGCCTGCCGCCCTCGTGGTTGCATAAGAACATAAGAAAAAATACTGTAGTAGGCCTACTGGGTCATGCGAGGCAGGTCCATGTCAACCCCCGGCTTAGACCCATGACCCACCCAGTCAGGTCACATCCACTTAAGGAAGGAGCACGGCATCAGACCTAGTAGCACAAGCTAGTCAGGTCCAACTCACACCCACCCACACCCACTCACGTATTTATCTAACCTATTTTTAAAACTACACAACGTTTTAGCTTCTATGACGCTACTCTGGAGTTTGTTCCGCTCATCCACAACTCTATTACCAAACCAGTGCTTTCCTATATCCTTCTTCCTGAATCTGAATTTTTCCAACTAGAAACCATTGCTGCGAGTCCTGTCTTGGCTAGATATTTTCAACACGCCATTTACATTCCTTTTATTTATTCATGTTTTCCATTTATACACCTCGATCATATCCCCTCTAATTCTACGCCTTTCGAGAGTGCGCAGATTCAGGGCCTCAGTCTATCCTCATAGGGAAGATTTCTGATACATGGGATCAACTTCGTCATTCTCCTCTGTACGTTTTTCAGTGCATTTATATCCATTCTTTAATACGGTGACCAGAACTGAGCAGCATAAACTAAATGAGGTCTAACCAAGGATATACAAAGTTGAAAAACAACTTGAGGACTTCTATTATTTGTGCTTCTTGATATGAAGCCAAGGATTCTGTTAGCTTTATTGGGAACACTTATGAACTGTTGTCTTGGTTTCAGATTA
>NC_069430.1:35272260-35284760 GCF_026875155.1 Cherax quadricarinatus | reverse complement strand
CAAGACCCTCGCATTTACTTCTCTTACAACCCCATCTATAAATATATTAAACAACCACGGTGACACACACATCCTTGTCTAAGGCCTACTTTTACTGGGAAAAAATTTCCCTCTATCCTACATACTCTAACTTGAGCCTCACTATCCTCGTAAAAACTCTCCACTGCTTTCAGTAACCTACCTCCTACACCATACACTTGCAACATCTGCCACATTGCCCCCTATCCACCCTGTCATACACCTTTTCCAAATCCATAAATGCCACAAAGACCTCTTTAGCCTTATCTAAATACTGTTCACTTATATGTTTCACTGTAAACACCTGGCCACGCACCCCCTACCTTTCCTAAAGCCTCCTTGTTCATCTGCTATCCTATTCTCCGTCTTACTCTTAATTCTTTCAATTATAACTCTACCATACACTTTACCAGTATACTCAACAGACTTATCCCCCTATAATTTTTGCACTCTCTTTTATCCCCTTTGCCTTTATACAAAGGAACTATGCATGCTCTCTGCCAATCCCTAGGTACCTTACCCTCTTCCATACATTTATTAAATAATTGCACCAACCACTCCAAAACTATATCCCCACCTGCTTTTAACATTTCTATCTTTATCCCATCAATCCCGGCTGCCTTACCCCCTTTCATTTTACCTACTGCCTCACGAACTTCCCCCACACTCACAACTGGCTCTTCCTCACTCCTACAAGATGTTATTCCTCCTTGCCCTATACACGAAATCACAGCTTCCCTATCTTCATCAACATTTAACAATTCCTCAAAATATTCCCTCCATCTTCCCAATACCTCTAACTCTCCATTTAATAACTCTCCACTCCTATTTTTAACTGACAAATCCATTTGTTCTCTAGGATTTCTTAACTTGTTAATCTCACTCCAAAACTTTTTCTTATTTTCAACAAAATTTGTTGATAACATCTCACCCACTCTCTCATTTGCTCTCCTTTTTACATTGCTTCACCACTCTCTTAACCTCTCTCATTTTCTCCATATACTCTTCCCTCCTTGCATCACTTCTACTTTGTAAAAACTTCTCATATGCTAACTTTTTCTCCCTTACTACTCTCTTTACATCATCATTCCACCAATCGCTCCTCTTCCCTCCTGCACCCACTTTCCTGTAACCACAAACTTCTGCTGAACACTCTAACACTACATTTTAAACCTACCCCATACCTCTTCGACCCCATTGCCTATACTCTCATTAGCCCATCTATCCTCCAATAGCTGTTTATATCTTACCCTAACTGCCTCCTCTTTTAGTTTATAAACCTTCACCTCTCTCTTCCCTGATGCTTCTATTCTCCTTGTATCCCATCTACCTTTTTACTCTCAGTGTAGCTACAACTAGAAAGTGATCTGATATATCTGTGGCCCCTCTATAAACATGTACATCCTGAAGTCTACTCAACAGTCTTTTATCTACCAATACATAATCAACAAACTACTGTCATTTCGCCCTACATCATATCTTGTATACTTATTTATCCTCTTTTTCTTAAATATGTATTGCCTATAACTAAAACCCCTTTCTATACAAAGTTCAATCAAAGGGCTCCCATTATCATTTACACCTGGCACCCCAAACTTACCTACCACACCCTCTCTAAAAGTTTCTCCTACTTTAGCATTCAGGTCCCCTACCACAATTACTCTCTCACTTGGTTCAAAGGCTCCTATACATTCACTTAACATCTCCCAAAATCTCTCTCTCTCCTCTGCATTCCTCTCTTCTCCAAGTGCATACACGCTTATTATGACCCACTTCTCGCATCCAACCTTCACTTTAATCCACATAATTCTTGAATTTACACATTCATATTCACTTTTCTCCTTCCATAACTGATCATTTAACATTACTGCTACCCCTTCCTTTGCTCTAACTCTCTCAGATACTCCAGATTTAATCCCAATTACTTCCCCCCACTGAAACTCTCCTACCCCCTTCAGCTTTGTTTCGCTTAGGGCCAGGACATCCAACTTCTTTTCATTCATAACATCAGCAATCATCTGTTTCTTGTCATTCGCACTACATCCACGCACATTTAAGCATCCCAGTTTTATAAAGTTTTTCTTCTCTTTTTTAGTAAATGTCTACAGGAGAAGGGGTTACTAGCCCATTGCTCCCGGCATTTTAGTCGCCTCATACGACACGCATGGCTTACGGAGGAAAGATTCTTTTCCACTTCCCCATGGACAATAGAAGAAATAAAGAAGAACAAGAGCTATTTAGAAAAAGGAGAAAAACCTAGATGTATGTATATATATATCTGCATGTGCGTGTCTGTGAAGTGTGACCAAAGTGTAAGTTGGAGTAGCAAGATATCCCTGTTATCTAGCGTGTTTATGAGACAGAAAAAGAAACCAGCAATCCTACCATCATGCAAAACAGTTACAGGTTTTTGTTTCACAGTCATCTGGCAGGACGGTAGTACTTCCCTGGGTGGTTGCTGTCTACCAACCTACTACCTTATATATATATAATATTATATATATATATATATATATATATATATATATATATATATATATAATATATATATATATATATGTTAATGCTTAAATGTGCGTGGATGTAGTGCGGATGACAAGAAACAGATGATTGCTGATGTTATGAATGAAAAGAAGTTGGATGTCCTGGCCCTAAGCGAAACAAAGCTGAAGGGGGTAGGGGAGTTTCGGTGGGGGGAAATAAATGGGATTAAATCTGGAGTATCTGAGAGAGTTAGAGCAAAGGAAGGGGTAGCAGTAATGTTGAATGATCAGTTATGGAAGGAGAAAAGAGAATATGAATGTGTAAATTCAAGAATTATATGGATTAAAGTAAACGTTGGATGCGAGAAGAGGGTCATAATAAGCGTGTATGCACTTGGAGAAGAGAGGAATGCAGAGGAGAGAGAGAGATTTTGGGAGATGTTAAGTGAATGTACAGGAGCCTTTGAACCAAGTGAGAGTGTAATTGTGGTAGGGGATCTGAATGCTAAAGTAGGAGAAACTTTTAGTGAGGGTGTGGTAGGTAAGTTTGGGGTGCCAGGTGTAAATGATAAAGGGAGCCCTTTGATTGAACTTTGTATAGAAAGGGGTTTAGTTATAGGTAACACATATTTTAAGAAAAAAGAGGATAAATAAGTATACAAGATATGATGTAGGGCGAAATGACAGTAGTTTGTTGGATTATGTACTGGTAGATAAAAGACTGTTGAGTAGACTTCAGGATGTACATGTTTATAGAGGGGCCACAGATATATCAGATCACTTTCTAGTTGTAGCTACACTGAGAGTAAAAGGTAGATGGGATACAAGGAGAATAGAAGCATCAGGGAAGAGAGAGGTGAAGGTTTATAAACTAAAAGAGGAGGCAGTTAGGGTAAGATATAAACAGCTATTGGAGGATAGATGGGCTAATGAGAGCATAGGCAATGGGGTCGAAGAGGTATGGGGTAGGTTTAAAATGTAGTGTTAGAGTGTTCAGCAGAAGTTTGTGGTTACAGGAAAGTGGGTGCGGGAGGGAAGAGGAGCGATTGGTGGAATGATGATGTGAAGAGAGTAGTAAGGGAGAAAAAGTTACCATATGAGAAGTTTTTACAAAGTAGAAGTGATGCAAGGAGGGAAGAGTATATGGAGAAAAAGAGAGAGGTTAAGAGAGTGGTGAAGCAATGTAAAATGAGAGCAAATGAGAGAGTGGGTAAGATGTTATCAACAAATTTTGTTGAAAATACGAAAAAGTTTTAGAGTGAGATTAACAAGTTAAGAAAGCCTACAGAACAAATGGAATTGTCAGTTAAAAATAGGAGAGGAGAGTTATTAAATGGAGAGTTAGAGGTATTGGGAAGATGGAGGGAATATTTTGAGGAATTGTTAAATGTTGATGAAGATAGGGAAGCTGTGATTTCGTGTATAGGGCAAGGAGGAATAACATCTTGTAGGAGTGAGGAAGAGCCAGTTGTGAGTGTGGGGGAAGTTCGTGAGGCAGTAGGTAAAATGAAAGGGGGTAAGGCAGCCGGGATTGATGGAATAAAGATAGAAATGCTAAAAGCAGGTGGGGATATAGTTTTGGAGTGGTTGGTGCAATTGTTTAATAAATGTATGGAAGAGGGTAAGGTACCTAGGGATTGTCAGAGAGCATGCATAGTTCCTTTGTATAAAGGCAAAGGGGATAAAAGGGAGTGCAAAAATTATAGGGGGATAAGTCTGTTGAGTATACCTGGCAAAGTGTATGGTAGAGTTATTATTGAAAGAATTAAGAGTAAGACGAAGAATAGGATAGCAGATGAACAAGGAGGCTTTAGGAAAGGTAGGGGGTGTATGGACCAGGTGTTTACAGTAAACATATAAGTGAACAGTATTTAGATAAGGCTAAAGAGGTCTTTGTGGCATTTATGGATTTGGAAAAGGCGTATGACAGGGTGGATAGGGGGGCAATGTGGCAGATGTTGCAGGTGTATGGTGTAGGAGGTAGGTTACTGAAAGCAGTGAAGAGTTTTTACGAGGATAGTGAGGCTCAAGTTAGAGTGTGTAGGAAAGAGGGAAATTATTTCCCAGTAAAAGTAGGCCTTAGACAAGGATGTGTTATGTCACCGTGGTTGTTTAATATATTTATAGATGGGGTTGTAAGAGAAGTAAATGCGAGGGTCTTGGCAAGAGGCGTGGAGTTAAAAGATAAAGAATCACACATAAAGTGGGAGTTGTCACAGCTGCTCTTTGCTGATGACACTGTGCTCTTGGGAGATTCTGAAGAGAAGTTGCAGAGATTGGTGGATGAATTTGGTAGGGTGTGCAAAAGAAGAAAATTGAAAGTGAATGCAGGAAAGAGTAAGGTTATGAGGATAACAAAAGAATTAGGTGATGAAAGATTGGATATCAGATTGGAGGGAGAGAGTATGGAGGAGGTGATGTATTCAGATATTTGGGAGTGGACGTGTCAGCGGATGGGTCTATAAAAGATGAGGTGAATCATAGAATTGATGAGGGGAAAAGGGTGAGTGGTGCACTTAGGAGTCTGTGGAGACAAAGAACTTTGTCCTTGGAGGCAAAGAGGGGAATGTATGAGAGTATAGTTTTAACAACGCTCTTTATGGGTGTGAAGCATGGGTGATGAATGTTGCAGCGAGGAGAAGGCTGGAGGCAGTGGAGATGTCATGTCTGAGAGCAATGAATGGTGTGAATATAATGCAGAGAATTGATAGTTTGGAAGTTAGGAGGAGGTGCAGGATTACCAAAACTGTTGTCCAGAGGGCTGAGGAAGGTTGTTGAGGTGGTTCGGACATGTGGAGAGAATGGAGCGAAACAGAATAACTTCACAGTGTATCAGTCTGTAGTGGAAGGAAGGCGGGGTAGGGGTCGGCCAAGGAAAGGTTGGAGGGAGGGGGTAAAGGAGGTTTTGTGTGCGAGGGGCTTGGACTTCCAGCAGGCATGCGTGAGCGTGTTTGATAGGAGTGAATGGAGACAAATGGTTTTTAATACTTGAGTGCTGTTGGAGTGTGAGCAAAGTAACATTTATAAAGGGGGTTCAGGGAAACCGGCAGGCCGGACTTGAGTCCTGGACATGGGAAGTACAGTGCCTCCACTCTGAAGAAGGGGTGTCAATGTTGCAGTTTAAAAACTGTAGTGTAAAGCATCCTTCTGACAAGACAGTGATGGAGTGAATGATGGTGAAAGTTTTTCTTTTTTGGGCCACCCTGCCTTGGTGGGAATCGGCCAGGTGGATAATAAAAAAATAATATATAATATATATTATATATATATATTATATATATTATATTATTTATATATATATATTATATATATATATATATTTTATATATATATTATATATATTTTATATATATATATATATATATATATATAACTCGTGGAGCGAGTTGTGGAGCGATTCGTGGCAGAGACGACTGGGCGAAACATCTGGGAGTCGTAACATCATACACCAGACTGCAGTAAGAGAGCTAGCAGTCAAAGTGACATCTTCTTTGTGCAGGCTGCTCACTGAAGCTTGTGACACGAGGCTGACATAGTGTGTCATTCTCTCGACAGTTGGAGTTATAGCAGAGGTTAGTCTAAGCGTCCCCAGACTTGTTTCTCTACATATAATTGCACTCTGACGGTCTGGAGGTGAAGTGAAACAAATCTCGATGGGAATCGTAGCAGGTACGATTCTGCAGAACATCACGAGCGACGAGCATAAAAGCTTTCTGTACAAGAGGGCTCGGTCACTCAGGGCTGTCTTGACATCAGCTGTCAAACGCACTGGTCACATCGGGTGACTTAGCACAGTGGTGCTACTCAGGTCTGGCTCAGACCTCACTGGACACACGGAAACTTTACACACCCGCGGTACAACATGGCTTAAACTAGCAAATGATGCTTTTCTGCGCATAAAACTGACTCTAAGACATACTAAAATGTGAGAACACTGAGAGGAATTAACACACGACATATACCTTCTCTTAATCTTCTCGACAATACTGAAATAATTACTAGAAGCACTCGATGTGACATCATCTGATGTCAGGCGTGATGTCGTGAGGTGACGTCAGCAGCACTGTGACGTCAGCAGACATCTCGAGGTGATGTCAGGCAGACATCGTGAGGTGACGTCAGCAGACATCGTGACGTCATGAAGTCGGGCAGCATCGTCGGTGACGTCAATGTGATGCGGGCTGCGTGGCATGCTGATCCACGTAGCTTCGAGTGGCCTCGGGCACTCGGATACACACCTCTGGCAATGAATCACATTGTTCGCTCGCATCGCTATTGGGCCGTGCGGACGTGCTGCGCAGTGGTGACGTGTACTTAGCTCTGTGAAGACCTGTTTGCGCGCTCTCTACGAATTGAAGCAAGATGCCCTCCACCGAGCAACTTTACCAACAGCTTAAGGAAGAAATGAGGATGGCGAAGATGGAGATTCGGCGACTGACGGAAGAAAACAAGAAGATTCGTAGTAGTCCTCTGTTTTGAGTCCTCGGGTCAAGAAGGGAAACTGGTCAGTGGCTGGACAGCAGGGAACGAAGTTGACGATCAAGAAGATGAATGGAAAGGTAGAAACGATTAAGAAGAAAGAGACTGCCGTGGAAACTGTTGCGGAAACATCTAATACATTCTCAGTGCTACCCGACGAATGTGAGTCGACTACTGGGAACGTCACGACGAAAGACATTAAGGAAGGTAAGAATATTGCTGTTGTTGGGGATAGCCAAGTTAGGTATATGGATAGGGCGTTCTGCTTGAAGGACAGGAGTAGGAGACAGAGAGTTTGCTTTCCTGGGGCTGGGATGGAGGATATTGTTAGCCATCTGGATGACATCATGAGAGGTAATGGGAGCAATCCTATTATCTGTCTCAGTGCTGGAGGCAACGATGTTGGCAGACGAAGGAGTGAAGACCTGATTAGCAGGTATAGGTCAGCAATAGAAATAATTAGGAGTAAGGGTGGGAAACCTGTCATATGTGGTATTTTGCCAAGGAGAGGAGTTGGAAATGAATGGTTGTCCAGGGCAATTGGTGTCAATTGCTGGCTGGACAAATACTGTAAGGAAAATGCGGTAACATTCGTTGACAACTGGGACCTCTTCTATGGCAGAAATGACATGTATGCCAGGGATGGGGTTCACTTATCTAGGTCTGGGGTGGTAGCACTGGCAACTGCAGTGGAGGGAGCAGTTAGGACTTTAAACTAGGAATAGTTAGTGGTATGGGTTTTGGCAGGAAAACAGTGAAGTCCCAGTGTAGTAATATTAAGAGTTCTAGGGGAACTAGTAATAAGCAGAACGAGGTAGATATTGAAAAGCCAGGGACTTTGGGTGACAAGGACAGTAATAGGTTTAGTAGAAAAACAGAAATGAGCAGGAAGGGTAAGAGAAAGGAGAGTCTTTCAATGTTTATTATGCTAATTGCCGTAGTGCTAGGAATAAGATGGACGAGTTGAGATTAGTTGCTAGTGCAGGTAACATTGATGTATTTGCCTTAACCGAGACGTGGTTTAATTCAAAAAGTCGGGACATGCCTGCGGAATGTCATATTCAGGGCTTTAAATTGTTCCAAGTAGATAGAAGTATCGGGAAGGGGGGTGGGGTGGCATTGTATGTCCGAGATCGCTTGAACTGTTGCATAAAAACGGGTATTAAGTCTGAAGTAACACATACAGAGTCTGTTTGGATAGAAATTTCAGAGGGACATGAAAAACTGATTTTAGGAGTGATATACCGTCCCACAAACTTAGATAGGGACCAAGGGAGACTACTATGGGAGGAAATTGTTAAGGCCACAAGGAACGATAGTGTAGTAATTCTAGGAGACTTTAACTTTAGTCATATTGATTTGAATTTCTTGACTGGGAATTTAGAATTATACGACTTCTTAGAAGTAGTTCAGGATTGTTTTTTGAAGCAGTTTGTGACAGAACCTACAAGGGAAAATAACCTGCTTGACTTAGTTATGGCAAACAATGAATCCCTTGTTAATAATTTAGAAATTTCAGAGGAACTGGGTGCTACCGACCACAAATCAATTACATTTAGCATTGAATGGAAGTACGATAGTAGCGACAACTCAGTAACAGTCCCAGATTTTTGCTTAGCAGATTACGATGGGCTTAGAGAACACTTATCATCTGTTGACTGGGGTAACGAAGAGAGCTATCAATATGACAGTTTTCTGAACACTATACATGCTGCTCAAAGAACGTTTATCCCATATAAAGAAATTAGATCAAATAGAAATGACCCCAAAAAGGATGAATAATAGGCTCAAATATCTACTAGGGCATAAGAAAGGAATTTATTTGGCGTATCAAAAGAGGTGAGGGTCATCTTATGAATCAGTATATTGACATTAAGAGGGACATTAAAAAGGGGATAAGAAAAGCTAAAAGGGACTATGAAATTAAAGTTGCTAGGGATTCTAAAACTAACCCAAAAAGTTTTTTCCAGGTCTATAGAACAAAAGTTAGAGATAAGATAGGTCCCCTTAAAAATAACTATGGGCACCTTACTGACAAAGAGAATGAAATGTGCTCGATTTTAAATAATTATTTTCTCTCAGTTTTTACACAGGAAGACACTAACAATATTCCAGTAATTAATTTTTATAGAGGCTAAAAGAAGATAAATTATGTAACATCACAGTCACTAGTGAAATGGTTGTGAAGCAGATAGACAGACTGAAGCAAAATAAGTTGCCGGGTCCTGATGAGGTTTTTTCAAGGGTTCTTAAGGAATGCAAAATGGAACTCTGTGAACCATTAACTAATATTTTTAATTTATCTCTTCAAACAGGTGCAGTGTCTGATATATGGAAGATGGCTAATGTAATTCCTATTTTTAAAACAGGGGACAAGTCGTTACCGTCAAATTACCGCCCAATAAGCCTGACCTCAATTGTAGGCAAATTACTAGAGTCAATTATAGCTGAGATTATAAGAAGCCATCTCGATAAGCATAGCTTGATTAATGATACTCAGCATGGATTCACAAGAGGCCGGTCTTGTCTAACTAATTTATTAACTTTTTTCAGTAAAGCTTTTGAGGCTGTTGACCACGATAAAGAATTTGATATTATTTACTTAGATTTTAGTAAGGCTTTTGATAGAGTTCTGCACCATATACTGTTAAAGAAAGTGGCAACTCATGGCATTGGGATAAAAGTGCTCTCGTGGATCGAGTAATGGCTCACAGACAGGATGCAGTGTCCATAAATGGGGTTAAATCCGAGTGGGGATCTGTAACAAGTGGCGTTCCACAGGGATCAGTCTTGGGCCCGTTGTTGTTTATAATACATATCAATGATCTTGATGAGGGAATTACTAGTGATATGAGCAAATTCGCCGATGACAAAAAGATAGGTAGGATAATTGATTCAAACGTAGATGTTATGGAACTTCAGGAGGATTTAAACAAGCTCTATTCTTGGTCAGAAAAGTGGCAGATGCAGTTCAATGTAGATAAATGCAAGGTTTTGAAGCTTGGGAGTGCCCATAACCCTAGTACTTTTAAGTTAAATGATGTAGAACTTAGCCATACAGATTGCGAAAAAGACTTGAGGGTTATGGTGAGCAGCAACCTTAAACCAAGACAACAATGCCTAAGCGTACGTAATAAGGCAAATAGATTACTGGGATTTATATCAAGAAGTGTAAGCAACAGAAGTCCAGAGGTCATACTGCAGCTTTATACATCATTAGTAAGGCCTCACCTAGATTATGCAGCTCAGTTCTGGTCTCCATATTACAGCTTGGACATAAATTCGTTAGAAAACATTCAGCGTAGGATGACTAAATTAATACATAGCATTAGAAATCTCCCTTATGAAGAAAGATTGAAGACTCTTAAGTTACATTCACTTGTTAGACGAAGAATGAGGGGAGACCTGATCGAAGTGTGTAAGTGGAAGATAGGTATTAATAAAGGGGATATTAATAAGGTCTTGAGGATGTCTCTCCAAGAGAGAACCCGCAGTAATGGATTTAAATTAGATAAGTTTAGATTTAGAAAGGACATAGGAAAGTATTGGTTTGGAAATAGGGTAGTTGATGAGTGGAACAGTCTACCTAGTTGGGTTATTGAGGCTGGGACTTTGGGTAGTTTCAAATTTAGGTTGGATAAGTACATGAGTGGGAGGGGTTGGATTTGAGTGGAACTTTCACATCAGAGCTTATTTCTTGGGTGGCATTGAATATTGGGTTGGGCAAATGTTTTGTTAGTGGGATGAATTGTAAAGGACCTGCCAAGTATGGGCCAACAGGCCTCCTGCAGTGTTCCTCCTTTCTTATGTTCTTATGTTGGAAAACAGCAGAAAACACAGCAGAGGGAGTGGGCAGTGGTGAGTGTATGGTAGACGGGTGAGCGTGAGTAGGGCGAGCATGGGCAAGGTGAGGAACAGCCACTTCCTCTCCTACTCCCCCACCCACAAACACGTGGAGAAGCTCACACTGGACGCAGAAATCACCACAAAACTCACCTCTGGCTTGCTGAAACAGCTGTGCTGAGCTGAACAACAACAACAACATACAAGTGACACTGAACACGTGACTTGAGAAACAGCGTGGGACGCTGTAGCGTGGGATGCTGTAGCGTGGGATGCTGTAGCATGGGACGCTGTAGCGTGGGACGCAGCGTGGGACGCTGTAGCGTGGGGTTACTTACAATTCTCGGAGAATTTCGGCAAATTTCGGCTGGATCCTGCTTGTACCTGTGTCTGGATGCTCAAAAGTGCAGACACGACATCAGGATAACTCGTTGAGAGACGGATGCTTCTTGTATAGAGTGATGAAGTGAAGATGACTTCATACCTCTTCCTTTCTCTGGGCAAACACACTGCTGCGACCACCGCTGCTACCAATGTTCAATGAGTTTATTTGGTAGGCTGTAAGCGGGGTGTAAATTATAAACGTGTCTTCAGAGGCATCTTATTTCATTGTTAAGTCGTGGTGGATACACAAGCTTGTGTGTTTGTGCCCATGGCCCGGGCAGGGCCATCCCAAGAGAGCTGGGAGGCCTTGTGTCTTGCTGCTAGGCCGCTGTGTGAGTGAGAGAGAGGCAAGTCTGGGCATACTGAAGTGGCAAGGCCTAAAGGTGGCAGCACCAGCATGGCGCGAAATATGAACGAAGCTGGCAGACAGCATGGGCTGTCTGTGCAGACAGTACAGGCTGTCTACAGAACTCTCTCCAGGTAAACTCCAGGTGTATATATATATATATATATTTCAACAAGTCGGCCATCTCCCACCGAGGCAGGGTGACCCAAAAAGAAAGAAAATTCCCAAAAAGAAAATACTTTAATCATTCAACACTTTCACCTCACTCACACATAATCACTGTTTTTGCAGAGGTGCCCAGAATACAACAGTTTAGAAGTATATACGTATAAAAATACACAATATATCCCTCCAAACTGCCAATATCTCTGTGTTTAGTGAGCCACTAATCAGTCTGAGGATCGACGACCCAAATGATTTCATGACGAGCCTCAAAACTCCATAAATGCATGTCAGATTTCCGACATTACCCTAACTCCGATAGACCTCGAAAAAGCCATTGACAACATGCCCATGCATTCAGCCCCGGCCCCAGACTCGTGGAACTCTGTATTCATTAAGAACTGCAAGAAACCCCTCTCGTGTGCCCTAAGTACACTATGGACATGGGTGAAATTTCACAGTTGCTTAAAACAACGGATATAGCCCCACTCCATAAAGGCGGCAGCAAAGCATTAGCTAAGAACTACAGACCAATAGCTCTGACGTCCCACATCATAAAAATCTTTGAAAGAGTGCTAAGAAGCAGAATTGCAAATCACCTGTATTCCCAAAATCTGCACAATCCAGGGTAACATGGGTTCAGGGCAGGTCGCTCCTGCCTCTCACAACCCCTGGATCACTATGATGTGGCCTTGGATGCACTGGAAGAAAATCAGAATGCAGATGTAATATATACAGACTTTGCACAAGCGTTTGACAAATGCGATCATGGCGTAATAGCACAC
>NC_069430.1:35259760-35267260 GCF_026875155.1 Cherax quadricarinatus | reverse complement strand
GGGCCAGGCTCGTCTGGTGCTAGCTTGGTCAACCAGGCTGTTGCCGCTGGAGGCCCGCTGACCCACATAACGAGCATCATAACGAGCAGGAAAAGTTGACTAAAATAGGTCCTAAAGAATTCCTCACTGCAATCCCATCCTTCTTTCTATAAACATATCCGTTAAATAGAAAACAACAATCTGTTGCTGCTAGTGTTACAGTTTATGAAGCTCCTTTATTAAAATTATATATATGATTTTTTAGTCATAGAGTTGTCAGGAAGTGGAATAGTCTGGCAAGCGATGTAGGGGAGGCAGGAACCATACATAGTTTAAAGACGAGGTATGATAAAGATCATGGAGCAGGGAGAGAGGACCTAGTAACGATCAGTAAAGAGCCAGGGCCAGGGGCTATGTCTCAACCCCCGCAACCACAAATAGGTGAGTACACACACAAAATTCAGAGGTGGGGCCAGGAGCTATGACTCGAGTCTAGCAAACAACTAGGAGAGTAAGCTAACACAAGGGTATGCCAATTAAAACGCCAAAAACGCTTCCGTGCACACACCAGCACCGTGCACACACCAGCACCGTGCACACACAAGCACCGAGCACACACTAGCACCGTGCACACACCAGCACCGTGCACACACAAGCACCGTGCACACACAAGCACCATACACACACAGGCACCGTGCACACACAAGCACCGTGCACACACCAGCACAGTGCACACACCAGCACTGTGCACACACCAGCACCCTGCACACACCAGCACCGTGCACACACAAGAACCGTGCACACACAAGCACCATGCACACACAAGCACCGTGCACACACCAGCACCGTGCACACAAGCACCGTGCACACAAGCACCGTGCACACACTAGCACCGTGCACACACAACGTGCACACACAAGCGCCGTGCACACACCAGCACTGCACACCCCAGCACTGTACACACACAAGCACCGTGCACACACAAGCACCGTGCACACAGAAGCACCGTGCACACACAGGCACCGTGCACACCAGCACCGTGCACACACCAGCACCGTGCACACACCAGCATCGTGCACACACCAGCACCGTGCACACACCAGCACCGTGCACACACCAGCACCGTGCACACACAGCACCGTGCACACACCAGCACCGTGCACACACCAAGCACCGTGCACACACAAAGCACCGTGCACACACAGCACGTGCACACACCAGCACCGTGCACACACAAGCACCGTGCACACACCAGCACCGTGCACACACAAGCACCGTGCACACACAAGCACCGTGCACACACAAGCACCGTGCACACACAAGCACCGTGCACACACAAGCACCGTGCACACCAGCACCGTGCACACACAAGCACCGTGCGCACACAAGCACCGTACACACACAATCACCGTGCACACACAAGCACCGTACACACACAAGCACCGTGCACACACAGCACCGTGCACACACCAAGCACCGTGCACACACAAGCACCGTGCACACACAAGCACCGTCACACACAAGCACCGTGCACACACAAGCACCGTGCACACACACAAGCACCGTGCACACACAAGCACCGTGCACACAAAAGCACCGTGCACAACACCAAGCATCCGTGCACACACAAGCACTGTGCACACACAATGCACCCGTGACACACACAAGCACCGTGCACACACAAGCACCGTGCACACACAAGCACCGTGCACACACAAGCACCGTGCACACACAAGCACCGTGCACACACAAGCACCGTGCACACACAAGCACCGTGCACACCAGCACCGTGCACACACAAGCACCGTGCACACACAAGCACCGTGCACACACCAGCACTGCACGCACCGTGCACACACAAGCACCGTGCACACACAAGCACCGTGCACACACAAGCACCGTTCACACACAAGCACCGTGCGCACACAAGCACCGTGCACACACACAGCACCGTGCACACACAAGCACCGTTCACACACACAAGCACCGTCACACACAAGCACCGTGCACACACAAGCACCGTGCACACACAAGCACCGTGCACACACAAGCACCGTGCAACATCACAAGCACCGTGCACACCAAGCACCGTGCACACACAAGCACCGTGCACACACAAGCACCGTTCACACACAAGCACCGTGCACACACAAGCACCGTGCACACACAAGCACCGTGCACACACAAGCACCGTGCACACACAAGCACCGTTCACACACAAGCACCGTTCACACACAAGCACCGTGCACACACAAGCACCGTTCACACACAAGCACCGTGCACACACAAGCACCGTGCACACACAAGCACCGTGCACACACAAGCACCGTGCACACACAAGCACCGTGCACCACAAGCACCGTGCACACACAAGCACCGTTCACACACAAGCACCGTTCACACACAAGCACCGTGCACACAAGCACCGTGCACACACAAGCACCGTGCACACACAAGCACCGTTCACACACCAACACCGTGCACACACAAGCACCGTGCACACACAAGCACCGTTCACACACTAGCACCGTGCACACACAAGCACCGTGCACACACAAGCACCGTGCACACACAAGCACCGTGCACACACAAGCACCGTGCACACACAAGCACCGTGCACACACAAGCACCGTGCACACACAAGCACCGTGCACACACAAGCACCGTGCACACACAAGCACCGTGCACACACAAGCACCGTTCACACACAAGCACCGTGCACACACAAGCACCGTGCACACACAAGCACCGTGCACAACGTCACACAGCACCGTGCACACACAAGCACCGTGCACACACAAGCACCGTGCACACACAAGCACCGTCACACCAAGCACCGTGCACACACAAGCACCGTGCACACAGCACCGTACACACAAGCACCGTTCACACACAAGCACCGTTACACACACAAGCACCAGCCTGCACACACAAGCACCGTGCACACACAAGCACCGTGCACACACAAGCACCGTGCACACACAAGCACCGTGCACACACAAGCACCGTGCACACACAAGCACCGTGCACACGCAAGCACCGTGCACACGCAAGCACCGTGCACACGCAAGCACCATAAAACTCCACACAACTTAAACATTAGTTCATTTAATTAAGTAGTAAGTGTTTCAATTTACAAAGCCAATCTAGTGTTGCAATCAAGTGCAACTTAAGAAAAAAAATGGTTGAATGCTTGCAAAGTTGGTGTGCGTCGACGCTTTTGCTAAGGTGGGTGGCTTAGTGGTGGGTGGTTTAGTGGTGGGTGGCCAGATGGTGGCTGGGTGGTGGCAGGATAGTGGTTGGAGGGAGGCTGGCTGGGTGTCGGGTAGTGGGTGGATGGCTTGGTGTTGGTAGGCTGGTTTGGTGCTGGATGGATGGTTGGGTGGCGGGTGGATGGCTGGGCGGTGGGTGGTGGGTGAGTGTTGGGTGGTGGGTGGCTTCCAGGAAGAGCCACATGTATTGTGGGTTGTGTAAGCTTTAATTTGTCAGTTTTACTAAATAAATCGTTTTCCATTCAATAAATGGTCTTCAAATAGGCTTCAAACTTCAGATACTGACATACCTTACTAAGAGTATGCTTATGCAGATGCTTATTTACCAATTTTATTAAGGAAATTGGGAAAATTGAATAAGTTTTCCTGCGATAATTTGCGAATGCCTCATCCGATCGACTTCAAACCTTCAATGCCTTGGATATTATTGGGTTGTATGGGTTCCAGTTTGTAATGTTTCACTTTAGCCTCTTAGTTGCCCTTGTCTGATAGCTCATAGGTGTGCAAAATCCAATTTCTAAGAAAAAACAATTCTTACAGGACTGTTTATTATTTAGAATTTGAAAAATAATATAACAGATAAAAAAAATACTGAAAACTCGCATATTTATAGCGTTTTTAATTTTTAAGAGTTTAGTCACCCTTAATATATATACTCTTTGTTCTGTTTTATTGTAGAACCGGTCATACACTCAGGTACGGTTGCTGTTACTTTCTCCAAATTTTCTTTCAAAACGGGAGAACGTCTCATCCGATCGGCTTCAAATTTTTAACGTTAGTGAACCATAACTAGGCAATCAGGTTTAATCCAACGGGAGAGTAAATCCAAATCCTTTGATCAAAATCCTTTTATCGGTGGGGATGGGGAGGTTGTTATACAGGTGAGTGCAAGAGGAACCATGCATCTGTTCCTCAGAGAGAGAGAGAGAGAGAGAGAGAGAGAGAGAGAGAGAGAGAGAGAGAGAGAGAGAGAGAGAGAGAGAGAGAGAGAGAGAGAGAGAGCAAGGAAGAGGTAGTATTGACGGGCTGGCCTGGACCTCTTGTGATCCCGGCATCCTCCTTGCCTCCACCTTCAGGAACACCCGCAGTGTGATCACTGTAATCAATGAGTTTAATGAGATGCTTACTTACCTTAATTTGAATACCAATTTACCCATTTACATATCTATATGCTGGAACGAGATATTTATCACGACACTGAAATACAATGATAAGGGTCCACCACTTCTCCCTTAAGCTGCAAGAATAAGTTGGAGGATTACAGTAGTATATAGTTAAGTGTACTTAGTTGTGGATTTAAGTCAGCGATGAAGGAGATGGAGCGACTATGAGCGTGTATGTTAGTGCAGCGTCCGGGAAGTGTGGGGCTGCTATTATTGTGGCTCACCATCGTCACTAATAAGCAGTTCTAGCGCAGAGATATGTAAATGGGAAATTTATGTGGAAATTAACGTAAGTACCTCGTTAACCCCTTCATTACATCATTAGTCAGAGGTTCTTGCTGGGTAATCACACTTACGGTACAGTTTATATAAAAACTCCTCCCCAGATTGATGTGAAAATATTATATAAGTTAAGATGATATGCATTATTTGACTGCTTAGCCCTAGTTAGACATGGAATGAAGGGAAGGAGGAGAGGGGTGCTGGCATTAAAACCTAAATACATTAAACACAAACTTCAAACACTAAGTGATCGGCCCGTAGTACATTATCGACTCGTTAACCTATGTACCTTAACTCCAGGTGTTTAAATCTCATACCACAACCTTCCGTACATCTCATTATAGTCATCTCCTAACCTACCAGAGATAGGAAACTGTCACAAGTAATATTGCTCTGCCCACTCACGTTAGCTCTCATTTCACTCATAACAAAGATTAATTATTGACTTTCTTAAAACCTTAGGGCATAGTTTTAAATCAGTTCTATTTCCTCGTGTGCTGATGGTAAAATAAAATTATTTTAAACATGCATTATTATTTATACATACTTATTATTACCAGACCAGTTTGCTAGATTATTCATACAATTATTACCAGGGAGCCATCTTGTGTCTCTTTATTTTGTTTTCTAGAGCTAGCACATTATTAAAACCTAAAAGATTAATAAAGAATCCATTCAAGAAGTAACACAAATAAGGTCATTTTATGGTGTAGGTATGCGGGTGGTATTTTTGGCCAGGTCTAGGCCATTGGTTATTTTATTGTTATGCTCTCACGATTTTCCTTTAAGGCCCTAGTGTGTGCAAGGGCCTGTGTTTTGGAGTATATCTAACGTTCTGACTGCAGGCTAAGTAGCCGGCAGGAAAGGGAAGGGGGTGTCATAAAGCCTCCCTGTACGAGGAACGTGCTATGAGCCAGCCCCACGAGGAAAGTAAGGATGCACTCAACAATCCCCTTAGCAAGGTTTTGCATTTGCTGTATATGTTCAAAACCAATAGATTTAAAAAAATGTGTATACCTCCCCCCCCCAAAAAAAAAAAAAAAAAAAAAAAAGCACTGATACGTTTAGCCTACACAATAATTTTGGAGTCTGGTTCAAACGTGCCTCTGAAATACGGGTATTTAATTAATTCCTGCCCCGACTACATTCCGCAGCAAATCTGCATACAACTCCGTCCCGGAGGATGGACATGAGTTTATGTTTCTGAGGCAAAACTGTATTATTTTAGAGACGGAAACAGCTCAGAGCACCAGATCGCTGCTTACACATGTATATGTAACAAGAGTTCTTTCTCTTTTACGCTCTTAAGAGCGTATTCCTAGACGCCCTTAGATACTCGCTGAATCTTCCCTCATATTATTAGATGTTCCAATTATCTTAGACATCCTGAACACCTTAAAAGCTCCTAGATACCTTTAGATGGTGGTAAACACCAACAGACAGGAGTATGAAAAAATACCACAGCGAAATAGAAATAAAGCCTGAGCGCTTTCATATGCTTACACACATATCTTCAGCTCTGGCAGCTAAGCTACGCCCAAGACTGCTAAGTCTTGCAGCATCCACAGGGGTGTGACATTTGAGAATATGAGCGTGTCAACCCCATGCACTTGGCTGACTTTTAATATGGTTGTACTGACGAAGGCGTCACGGGCGTTGACACCACCTGTTGCCTCCCGCCGATATAATAATTTGTTGAGTTTCACCAGATAATCACGGTTTAATATTTTATCATATGGTGTGGCATAGTGGTGTATATTCCACTGCACCTTTGTAGATATATGAGAGAAAACAAATATTAACAAAATCTTTGACGTAGTATCACTGTGCTTTGCCACGTGTATTTCTCAGCTGAAATAAACAGAGACAACTGCTAGGCAAAAGAACACAGATGCAACTAATGTGATATTTTATTATGGCAACATTTCGCTTCTGATATCACATTAGTTGCATCTGTGTCCTTTTACCTAACATTGTGTTGGTAATTCGACCATTTTTA
This sequence comes from Cherax quadricarinatus, assembly GCF_026875155.1. NCBI lineage: Eukaryota > Metazoa > Arthropoda > Malacostraca > Decapoda > Parastacidae > Cherax > Cherax quadricarinatus. The sequence continues at coordinate 35,260,565 of NC_069430.1, read as the reverse complement.
TGAAAGACAAGTATCATCACTTCGCAGTGGGACTGGTTCTCAAATTACTACTCGCTTTCCAAGAGTAATTTGAGGGCGAAGTGTTCTATGCACACTGTCAATGGCCTGAACATAAATTACCCTGTTGCAATTTAAATTAACCTCCAAACATTAAATCTACAACTAATACAATAAGTTTTGAAATTTTTACTATGTTTATAGATTATCATAATCTATACTATGATTATAGTTCTGCACATGACCGAACACGGCATTGTTATCATGACCTATTCTAACATACTCCTGCTTCAAACTGATCTAGGCTAAGGGACTAAACAAGGCTAAGGGACTAAACAAGGCTGAGGGACTGATTACTTCATGTTTCACTGTCTTCAGTATTTAATCTCTGCAGTTAACTGAAAAAGCCACTGCTTGGCGGAAAGTCTTCACAATTAAAATATCCAGGTGTTGTAAATGTATCTTATTCATCAACTTATCAACTTAACGGTATCGTATTCCATTAATGCAATGATGCTTGTCTGACAACATATTAGTACGAAGGATGTCTTCTACAACTGAACAGCGGAATTTTTCCAAGTGGTTACTGGCAGAGTTGATAAAGATACACTGTAATCCCCGTGGTGTGCTCCGTGGGCTCTAACATAAACATTGTTTAATTTGTAATAACACTTCTACGTTTTAATGAATTTATTTTACTCTTCCTTTCGTCTTTCTTACTCCATTAAGTTGCTAAGAGAGTGTGTGTGTGGATAAGAAGCCTGATCAATTGTTTTCCATAGACAAACTATCAGATATCTTTTATCAC
>NC_069430.1:35174760-35254760 GCF_026875155.1 Cherax quadricarinatus | reverse complement strand
GCAAGCATGTAAATCATTTGTAATTAACACTCACCGATGCGGCGGCCGCGTCCAACACTCCTCAACACTCTCTCTTACCTGAAATACAAACACAAGAAAAGTTACCTTAATTACTCGAATGATCAAGGATATGTTAAGCAAACATAACAGTCTTCAAGTCAGACCTGGTCACCTAGATCCTATACTGACACACGGGAGACACCACACGTCAACACGGAGATTATTAATGCCTGCACCTTAACTGTGAACTTCCTCTGCGATATAAGACTTGTTTCAAAGAAACAAATAAAATCTGATCATAATAATAATGAAGAATAACAAGTTAACGTTTAGACAGCGCAACACAAAGTGAATAAAAAAACACAAAGTCACAATACCCTGACCAGAACAATACACAAATAACCCGCACACAGGAGACAGAAACTTTATGACGACGTTTGACTGTGCTAACTTCACTCTCAAGTGTAACACTCAGGAAAACAGGAAGCAACGACCCACAACATATACATTCTTTCTCCTATTTGTGTATAAAGTGAATATCTGACCATCATAAAATACACAAATTTCATCTCTCTCTCTCTCTCTCTCTCTCTCTCTCTCTCTCTCTCTCTCTCTCTCCCCACACACACACACACACAGATGCAAGAATTTTGCCCTAGTTACAGTACACCAGCGCTCAAAATTTGAAACCAGTGGAATAAGAACTTCTCGTGTCACGGACGAAATAACAACGAAAAGTTGGAGGATGAAACCTCTTAAAGGTCTCTCTTAGGGACTTTTAGTTACCTGTTACAGTGACGGCAAGGAGTAGTTATGGTGATACCTCTGGGTTACTATGGTGGCAAGAAGTTACCTGTTACATGGTGACAAGAAGTTACCTGTTACAGTGACGGCAAGGAGTTACCTGTTACAGTGGTAGCAAGAAATTACCTGTTACTGTGGCGGCAAGACGTTACCTGTTACAGTGACGGCAAGAAGTTACCTGTTACTGTGGCGGCAAGAAGTTACCTGTTACAGTGACGGCAAGAAGTTACCTGTTACTGTGGCGGCAAGAAGTTACCTGTTACAGTGGGCAAGAAGTTACCTGTTACAGTGACGGCAAGAAGTTACCTGTTACTAGTGGCGGCAAGAAGTTACCTGTTACAGTGGTAGCAAGAAGTTACCTGTTACTCTGGCGGCAAGAAGTTACCTGTTACAGTGGTGCAAGAAGTCTGTTACAGTGTAGCAGAAGTTATACTCTGGGATTACTTACAGTGCGGCAGCAGAGAAGTTACCAGTTACTGTGGCGGCAAGAAGTTACCTGTTACAGTGCTGGCAAGAAGTTATGTTACAGTGGTAGCAAGAAGTTACCTGTTACAGTGGTAGCAAGAAGTTACCTGTTACTCCGGCGGCAAGAAGTTACCTGTTACAGTGGTGGCAAGAAGTTACCTGTTACAGTGGCAGCAAGAAGTTACCAGTTACTGTGGCGGCAAGAAGTTACCTGTTACAGTGGCGGCAAGAAGTTACCTGTTATAGCGGCGGGAAGAAGTTACCTGTTATAGTGGCGGCAAGACAACAAGCAGAGAAGACAAAACATCTAACAGATGAACTAAACATCATTCTTAAACATCACCTTTAAACTCAAGGCATGTCTGCTACTGTTTGTCCGAGGCTCAAGTACCCGAGTCCTCAACCATCACCAAGTTGTCCCATAACTTGTTGCTCAGTGATTATTAGACTTATTTCCCCTCCAGCCCCAACCAGTGCCTGCTTTCTCCTCCCCCTTCCCCCAAACTTACACCATGGAAGGCCAATCAACGGCGATTCACCTTACACCCTCACGGAAGTAGAGTGTAACCCAGGCGTCACCACCCATTACTAGTGTCTTATTACCAATCACGCACACCACCCGACACCCGCACCGCCCACCACACACCGCCCAAGTGCCACTCTAGCCCCCCCATCCCGTGCGGAGTGGATATATCGGAGGAGGAGGGAAAAGCTAAGACGGGGTCACAATGGAAGGAGCCTCTTACATCACTAACACGCTGGCTCTCATTGCTAGCATTCTATCCTATCCTCAACCAACATCTTTAACTGATAGTCTTCGCTGTGGTCATAGTCATTCCAGCATCAACCTGAGCGTTAGTGTTCACTTATTGTTCATAATTCAGGGGATCACCATCCAACGACCTGGTCTCTGACTAGACGTTTCTATTAACTTTCTAGTAACCAGTCAGTCATGCAACTGATACTTGTACACAGCATCCCGTGTGATCAGATAGTGCCAGGAGGAACTTGTCAAGTTACCTTCTGAAGGCAGTTATGTGCATACAGGTAATTCATCTGGCTTCTGGCCAGATGGAATCTGCATGACTGTGCTAACACTCCCGAGTGTAATCCTAACTGAAGGGAAGAGGAGGAAATGCCCTAGAACAATACTGTAGTATCCTTCACTCCAGTCCCAGGTTACAACTCATCCCTAATGCAAGTATTCATCACAATTCTCACTGCAAGCAACTCATGACTCTGGTCCTCTTCACCGCCATTAACCCTTCAAGTTGGGCAGTCACCTCATTCAGGGCTTCAGCCCCACACTTGTCCTTCAACTCTATGTTCCAATTCTGGTTGCAAGTGCCACGATAAGTCCTCAAATAGCAGTCGAGTTCAGGCGTTAGTATCATTCCCAGTTCATCCCATCACTCGTGTACAAGTCCCTACCCACTATTTCCATTAATAATTGCCGACATTAGTGTTCCAACTGGCCACCATTACCGTTCCTAAGCTCCACAACTCTCATTCCAGCCGGACCTTTATTTGGGTGTTGAGAGTTGGTGCAAGAAGCATCAGCAGCAGCAGTTCTGTCTTCCCTGCTGTTCGTCTTCCTTTCCCCTCTCATCCCATTCCTTATTTTTCCTTCCTTACCCTTCGCCTCTTCTTTCCTTCTCCATCATCTTTCCCCTTAACTCCTTCCTCTTTACCTCGCTCCCTCGACTTTCCCAACCTGCTTTGTCTTCCCTCTTCCTCCCTCCTTCCCTACTTCGTCCTCCCCTCTTCGTCTTTCCCCACTTCCACTGCCTCTTCAAAGTGTATTTGAGGCGGGGCTAACTAGTTAATAACGAGAGAAACAGCCAGTTGAATGCTGCAGTAACAAGCTAACAACCAGTGAGGGCACTGTGCTTAAGACAGCCCATCCACCCATGGTGGTGCCATCCCCCCCCCCGCTCATTGCCCCATGTCTGATTCCTTACCGCCTGCTTCACATTTGATGTTGTGTCAAGGAGGGAAGAGAGCAAACATTTTTTTAACACACAATCATGTACATCCGCAGCGTGACATCCTGTTTTATAAGAGTTATTTTGTGAGAATAAAAGCTAGTTATTTCCCCTGTCATACACCATCACACAGGGTGGGTTTCGTTTATGAGGTAATAAAATATGTCAGCCTGAGCTGGGAGCCTTCAGTAAAAGCATGAGGATGTCTTGTATTCCAGTAAGTTCAGCAGCTATAAGCTCCCTTCTCCAGGCCACAGGCAGGGCTGGGCTGTATCTAAAGGCTAAGCGACCAACTTGACTCCAGAGTTGTGGGAGCAGGACTCACGAAAATCAGCAACAAAAATGGTACATAATACCGACAATTTTTTTAGTAATTCACTTGTTCAGCAATAAGGAATCTATATTTTCTAAATGTTTCGCCTTCACATAAGGCTTCTTCAGTCCGATGTGTCTCATACCTTTGTTTTAGGCTAAGAGACTGACCACCTCAAAATTGCTTCTCTATTTCTGTTTCCAGTACTATAGTCACCTGTATTAGACTGAAGAAGCCTGCTGTGAAGGCGAAATTTTTGGACAATAAAGATACCATGCTTACAAAATAAAAAACAAAAACAAAACAGACAGTAAGTGTGAGAGCTTCAACTATTGAGTTGCAGCAGATAAGTAAAGGAGGCTTATAGTGTGAGTGAAAATATAAACAACGCTGAGCTCAGAAGAATGTGGGAAAAGCAACTTCAGCACTAAGCATATTGATACATTCTAGAAGTTTCTTTGAATCTGCTACTTTAAGTACGTTATTTTGTTAGATTAGCCAATATTAAACTAAATTAACGAATTCTAACAGAGTCATACTGGACAAGCAATTATCTATCTGTATTTAGCAATGCCGAGTAAACACTGAGGAAACAAGTGATGACAGAGAACGTCGGAAAATCAACGTTGTACTTATCGGTATACGTAACTTTCCTCAAGTTACACGAATAGTTTATAAACGCACGTTTTCTAGTGTTCTTAGGTTGTATAATAGATAGGTGGAAGAAATGTGAGGGCGTTTTGGAAGAAAGGGAAGAGCAGAATGAACACTGAAAGGAAAGGCAGAAGGTAGATGACACCGAGTCAGGGGGAGAAAGAGACGGCGTGTCACAAGGAACACTAGGGAGAGAAGACAAAGAAGAAATTAAGTTGAAAGGATAAAATAGGAAAATGAAGACAAAGACTAGGAGGAAACAGTGTAAGGAGGGGTGTCTTACCTGAGCCATAGCTCAGGGCTGCTGCTAATACTCCTTACTACTGACAAGAGATTCTCTGCTGTCCTCTGGTATATGTAGCCTCAAAGGTGAGAGTCACTGCTCAGCCTTCCACAATGCCCTCCAGGAGGCTCTGCTTCCACACTGCCCTCTAGCAGGCTCTGCCTTCCACACTGCCCTCCAGCAGGCTCTGCCTTCCACACTGCCCTCCAGCAGCTCTGCCTTCCACACTGCCCTCCAGCAGGCTCTGCCTTCCACACTGCCCTCCAGCAGCTCTGCCTTCCACACTGCCCTCCAGCAGGCTCTGCCTTCCACACTGCCCTCTAGCAGGCTCTGCCTTCCACACTGCCCTCCAGCAGGCTCTGCCTTCCACACTGCCCTCCAGCAGGCTCTGCCTTCCACACTGCCCTCCAGCAGGCTCTGCCTTCCACACTGCCCTCCAGCAGGTTCTGCCTTCCACACTGCCCTCTAGCAGGCTCTGCCTTCCTCACTACTCTCCAGCAGGCTCTGCCTTCCACACTGCCCTCCAGCAGGCTCTGCCTTCCATACTGCCCTCTAGCAGGCTCTGCCTTCCACACTGCCCTCCAGCAGCGCTCCCTGCCTGCCCTTTCCACACTGCCCTCTAGCAGGCTCTGCCTTCCTCACTACCCTCCAGCAGACTCTGCCTTCCACACTGCCCTCCAGCAGGCTCTGCCTTCCACACTGCCCTCCAGCAGGCTCTGCCTTCCACACTGCCCTCCAGCAGGCTCTGCCTTCCACACTGCCCTCCAAAAGGCTCTGCCTTCCACACTACCCTCCAGCAGGTTCTGCCTTCCACACTGCCCTCCAGCAGACTCTGCCTTCCACACTGCCCTCTAGCAGGCTCTGTCTTCCACACTGCCCTCCAGCAGGCTCTGCCTTCCACACTGCCCTCCAGCAGGCTCTGCCTTCCACACTGCCCTCCAGCAGGCTCTGCCTTCCACACTGCCCTCCAGCAGGCTCTGCCTTCCACACTGCCCTCCAGCAGGCTCTGCCTTCCACACTGCCCTCCAGAAGGCTCTGCCTTCCACACTGACCTCCAGCAGGTTCTGCCGTCCACACTGCCCTCCAGCAGGCTCTGCCGTCCACACTGCCCTCCAGCAGGCTCTGCCGTCCACACTGCCCTCCAGCAGGCTCTGCCGTCCACACTGCCCTCCAGCAGGCTCTGCCGTCCACACTGCCCTCCAGGGCTCGCCGCCCCACCTGCCCTCCAGCAGGTTTCTGCCGTCCACACTGCCCTCCAGCAGGCTCTGCCGTCCACACTGGCCCTCCAGCAGGCTCTGCCTTCCACTTGCCCTCACAGCAGGCTCTGCCTTCCACCTGCCCTCCAGCAGGCTCTGCCTTTCCACACTGCCCTCCAGCGGGCCTGCCTCCACACTGCCCTCCAGCAGTCTGTCTGCCCAAGCTGCCTCCAGCAGGTCTGCCGTCCACACCCCCTCCGGGTCTCCGTCCACACTGCCCTCCAGCAGTTCTGCCGTCCACATTGCCCCCCAGCAGGCTCTGCCTTCCACCTGCCCTCCAGCAGGCTCTGCCTTCCACACTCCCCTCCAAAAGCTGCCTTCCACACTGCCCTCCAGCAGGCTCTGCCTTCCACATTCCCTCCAGCACGTTTTCTGTTCCACATCCCTCCAGCAGGCTCTGCCTTCCACACTGCCCTCACCCAGGCTCTGCTTCCACATTCCCTCCGGGAGCTCTCCCTTCCACACTGCCTCTCAGCGGGCCCTTGCTCACCTGCCCTCCAGGCTTCGCCTCACACTGCCCTCCAGCAGGCTCTGCCTTCCACACTGCCCTCCAGCAGGCTCTGCCTTTTCCCCCCACTGCCCTCAGCAGGCTCTGCCTTCCACATGCCCCCCACAGGCTCTGCCTCCACAACTGCCCCAGCAGGCTCTCCCTTCCACACTGCCCCTCCAGCAGGTTCTCCCTTCCACACTGCCCTCTAGCGGGCTCTGCCTTCCTCACTACCCTCCAGAGGCTCTGCCTTCCACATTGCCCTCCAGCAGGCTCTGCCTTCCCAAATAGCCCTCACAGGCTCTCCCTTCCACACTGCCCTCCAGCGGGCTTTTGCCTTCCACATGCCTCAAAAAGGCTCTGCCTTCCTCACTACCCTCCAGCAGCTCTGCCTTCCACACTGCCTCCAGCAGCTCTGCTTCCACACTGCCCTCCAGCAGGCTCTGCCTTCCACACTGCCCCCCAGCGGGCTCTGCCTTCCACACTGCCCTCCAAAGGCCTGCCTTCCACACTCCCTCCAGCAGGTTCTCCCTCCACACTGCCCTCCAGCGGGCTCTGCCTTCCAAAACTGCCCTCACAGGCTCTGTTTCCCAAACACGCCCTCCAGCAGGTTTCTGCCTTCCACACTGCCCTTCCAGAGGTCTGCTTCCACACTGCCCTCCAGCAGGCTCTGCCTTCCACACTGCCCTCCAGCAGGCTCTGCCTTCCACACTGCCCTCCAGCAGGCTCGCCTTCCACCTGCCCTCCAAGGGGCTCTGCCTTTCCCAAACTGCCTCCAGCAGTTCTCCCTTTCCACCACAGCCTCCAGCAGGCTCTGCCTTCCACACTGCCCCCCAGCGGGCTCTGCCTTCCACACTGCCCTCCAGCAGGCCTGCCTTCCACCCTCCCCTCCAGCAGGCTCCTGTTTCCACCGGGCCCCAGCAGGCTCTGCTTCCACACTGCCTCCCAAGCAGGCTCTGCCTTCCACACTGCCCTCAAGCGGGGCTCTGCTTCCACACTGCCCTCGGGAGGCTCTGCCTTCCCCCCTGCCCTCCAGGCTTCCCTCCCCCCTTTCCTCCGCAGGCCCCGTTCCACACTGCCCTCCAGCAGGTTTCTGCCGTCCACACTGCCCTCCAGCAGGTCTGCCGTCCACACTGCCCTCCAGCAGGTTCTGCGCCCCAAAACTGCCCTCCAGCAGGTTCTGCCGTCCACACTGCCCTCCAGCAGGTTCTGCCGTCCACACTGCCCTCCAGCAGGTTCTGCCGTCCACACTGCCCTCCAGCAGGTTCTGCCGTCCACACTGCCCTCCAGCAGGTTCTGCCGTCCAACTCCCCCCTCCAGCAGGTCTGCCGTCCACACTGCCCTCCACAGGTTCGGGCGTCCACACTCCTCCAGGCTCTGCCGTCCACACTGCCCTCAGCGGGCTCTGCCGTCCACACTGCCCTCCACGGGCTCTGCCGTCCCACACTGCCTCCGCAGGCTCTGCCGTCCACACTTGCCCTCCAGCGCTCTGCCGTCCACACTGCCCTCCAGCAGGCTCTGCCGTCCACACTGCCCTCCAGCAGGCTCTGCCGTCCACACTGCCCTCCAGCAGGCTCTGCCGTCCACACTGCCCTCCAGCAGGCTCTGCCGTCCCACACTGCCCCCAGCAGGCTCTGCGTCCCACACGCCCTCCACAGGCTCTGCCGTCCCATGCCCTCCAGCAGGCTCTCCCTCCACACTGCCCTCCAGCAGCTCTGCCGTCCACACTCCCCTCCAGAAAGGTTTTTCCTTTCCACATGCCCTCCAGCAGCTCTGGCTTCCCACCTCCCCTCCCAGGCTCTGTCTCCACACTGCCTTCCACAGCCTGCCTTCCACACTGCCCTCCAGCAGGCTCTGTCTTCCACATTTCCCTCCAGCAGGCTCTGTCTTCCACATTTCCCTCCAGCAGGCTCTGTCTTCCACATTCCTCCAGCAGCTCGCCCCCACTTTTCCCTCCAGCAGGCTCTGCCTCCACATGCCCTCCCAGCAGGTCTGCCGTCCACCCCGCCCCTCCAGCAGGCTCTGCCTTCACACTGCCCTCCAGCAGCTCTGCCCCCACACTGCCCTCCAGCAGGCCTGCTTTCCACACTGCCCTCTAGGAGGCTCTACTTCCACACTGCCCCCAGCGGCTCTCCCTCCACACTGCCCCCCAGCAGGCTCTGCCTTCACCTGCCCTCCAGCAGGCTCTCCCTTTCCCAAACCCTGCCCTCCAGCAGGCTCTGCCTTAACTGGCCCTCCAGCAGGCTCTGCCTCCACCCTGCCCTCCACAGGCTCTGCCTTCCACACTGCCTCCACAGGCTTTTCCCCCTCCCCCGGGCCCCCCCCTCCCCCAGCACGCTCTGCCTTCCACCCTGCCCTTCAGCAGGCTCTGCCTTCCACACTGCCCTCTAGCAGGCTCTGTCTTCCACATTTCCCTCCAGTAGGCTCTGCCTTCCACATTGCCCTGCAGCAGGCTCTGTCTTCCACATTTCCCTCCAGCAGGCTCTGTATCCCACATTACCTCCAGCAGGCTCTGCCGTCCACACTGCCCTCCAGCAGGTTCTGCCGTCCACACTGCCCTCCAGCAGGTTCTGCCGTCCACACTGCCCTCCAGCAGGCTCTGCCGTCCACACTGCCCTCCAGCAGGTTCTGCCGTCCACACTGCCCTCCAGCAGGTTCTGCCGTCCACACACTGCCCCCCCCCCAGCAGGTTCTGCCGTCCACACCTGCCCTCCAGCAGGTTCTGCCGTCCACACTGCCCTCCAGCAGGCTCTGCCGTCCACACTGCCCTCCAGCAGGCTCTGCCGTACACACTGCCCTCCAGGCTCTGCCGTCCACACTGCCCTCCAGCAGACTCTGCCGTCCACACTGCCCTCCAGCAGGCTCTGCCGTCCACACTGCCCCCCACCAGGCTCTGCCGTCCATTTTTGCCCTCCAGCGGGCCTGCCGACCACACTGCCCTCCAGCAGGCTCTGCCGTCCACACTGCCCTCCAGCAGCTCTGCCGTCCACACGCCCTTCAGCAGGCTTTTGCAGTCCACACTGCCCCCAGCAGGCTCGCCGTCCACCGCCCTCCAGTAGGCTCTGCCGTCCCACACCGCCCCCCCAGGCTCTGCCGTCCACACTGCCCTCCAGCAAGCTCTCCCCGTCCACACTGCCCTCCACAGGCCTGCGGTCCACACTGCCCCCCAGCAGGCTCTGCTTTAAACACTGCCCTCCAGCGGGCCCTCTGTCGTCCACACTGCCCTCCAGCAGGTTCTGCCGTCCACACGCCCCCCCAGCAGGCTCTGCCGTCCACACGCCCCCCAAACAGGCTCTCCCGTCCACATGCCCTACAGCAGGCTCTGCCGTCCACACTGCCCTCCAGCGGGCTCTCCCGTCACACTGCCCCCCAGCATGCCCCTGCCGTCACACTGCCCTCCAGCAGGCTCTGCCGTCCACACTGGCCCCTCCAGCAGGCTCGGGCCGTCCACACTGCCCCCCCAGCAGGTCTGCCGTATACACTGCCCTCCAGCAGGCTCTGCCGTCCACACTGCCCTCCAGAAGGGTCTGCCGTCCACACTGCCCTCCAGCAGGCTCTGCCGTCCACACTCCCTCCAGCGGCTCGGCCCCCTCTCCGTACACTGCCCTCCAGCAGGCTCTGCTGTCCACACTACCCTCCAGCAGGCTCTGCCGTCCACACTGCCCTCCAGCAGGCTCTACCGTCCACACTGCGCTCCAGCAGGCTCTGCCGTCCACACTGCCCTCCAGCAGGCTCTGCCGTCCACACTGCCCTCCAGCAGGCTCTGCCGTCCACACTACCCTCCAGCAGGCTCTGCCGTCCACACTGCCCTCCAGCAGGCTCTGCCGTCCACACTGCCCTCCAGCAGGCTCTGCCGTCCACACTGCCCTCCAGCAGGCTCTGCCGTCCCAAAACTGCCCTTCGCGGGCTCTGCCGTCCACACTGCCCTCTAGCAGGCTGTGCCGTCCACACTGCCCTAGAGCAGGCTCAGCCGTCCACACTGCCCTCCAGCAGGCTCTGCCGTCCACACTGCTCTCCAGCAGGCTCTGCCGTCCACACTGCCCTCCAGGAGGCTCTGCCGTCCACACTGCCCTCCAGCAGGCTCTATCGTCCACACTGCCCTCCAGCAGGCTCTGCCGTCCACACTGCCCTCCAGCAGCTCTGCCGTCCACACTGCCCTCCACCCAGGCTCTCCGTCCACACTGCCCTCCAGCAGGCTCTGCCGTCCACACTGCCCTCCAGCAGGCTCTGCCGTCCACACTGCCCTCGTGCAGGCTCTTCATATCTTGGAACTTAACTTAGCTCCTCCTGATGTGATCTAATTATTATAGTCAAAACTACGCACTAAACCAGAGATCTAATCTCAACATCGTCCACTTCTGGTGATGATGGTGGAGTCAATGCCCCTGCGACCCGATCCATGATCATGCCTCCTGGTGTATCAGAACTTGATCAGCCAGGCTGTTACTGCAGGGCCGCACGCAATCCAACGTACGAGCCACAGCCCGGCTGGTCAGGCACTTTGGGTACCTGTCCAGTTCCTTCTTAAAGACAGTCAGGAGTCTATTGGCAATCCTCTTTATGCATGATGAGAGGCTGTTGAAGAAGCTTCAGCCTGACACAACCTCTTAACTTATCGACCAGTTTCACTCGTTCCTGACCTTCACAGCTATGTCATATATATTCTTCATCTATGTAGTACGTTCCTTTACTACCTCTTTATCTATGTAGTACGTTCTTTACTACTTCACCTATGTAGTACGTTCTTTACCACCTCTTCACCTATGTAGTACGTTCTTTACCACCTCTTCACCTATGTAGTACGTTTTTACTACCTCTTCATCTATGTGGGTACTTTTCTTTACTACCTCTTCATCTATTAGTACTTTTCTTTACCACCTCTTCACCTATGTAGTACGTTCTTTACCACCTCTTCACCTATGTAGTACGTTCTTTACCACCTCTCACTCTATGTAGTACGTTCTTTACCACCTCTTCACCTATGTAGTACGTTCTTTACCACCTCTTCACCTATGTAGTACGTTCTTTACTACCTCTTCATCTATGTAGTACGTTTCTTTACTACCTCTTCATCTATGTAGTACGTTCTTTACCACCTCTTCACTCTATGTAGTACGTTCTTTACCACCTCTTCATCTAAGTAGTACGTTCCTTTACTACCTCTTCATCTAAGTAGTACGTTCCTTTACTACCTCTTCATCTAAGTAGTACGTTCCTTTACTACCTCTTCCATCTAAGTAGTACGTTCTCTTTACTACCTCTTCATCTAAGTAGTACGTTCCTTTACTACCTCTTCATCTAAGTAGTACGTTCCTTTACTACCTCTTCATCTAAGTAGTACGTTCCTTTACTACCTCTTCATCTAAGTAGTACGTTCTTTACTACCTCTTCATCTATGTAGTACGTTCTTTACCACCTCTTCATCTATGTAGTACGTTCTTTACTACCTCTTCATCTATGTAGTACGTTCTTTACTACCTCTTCATCTATGTAGTACGTTCCTTTACTACCTCTTCATCTATGTAGTACGTTCTTTACTACCTCTTCATCTATGTAGTACGTTCTTTACTACCTCTTCATCTATGTAGTACGTTCTTTACCACCTCTTCATCTATGTAGTACGTTCTTTACCACCTCTTCATCTATGTAGTACGTTCTTACTACCTCTTCATCTATGTAGTACGTTCTTTACCACCTCTTCATCTATGTAGTACGTTCTTTACTACCTCTTCATCTATGTAGTACGTTCTTTACCACCTCTTCACCTATGTAGTACGTTCTTTACCTACCTCTTCATCTAAGTAGTACGTTCCTTTACTACCTCTTCATCTAAGTAGTACGTTCCTTTACTACCTCTTCATCTAAGTAGTACGTTCCTTTACTACCTCTTCATCTAAGTAGTACGTTCCTTTACTACCTCTTCATCTAAGTAGTACGTTCCTTTACTACCTCTTCATCTAAGTAGTACGTTCCTTTACTACCTCTTCATCTAAGTAGTACGTTCTTTACTACCTCTTCATCTATGTAGTACGTTCTTTACCACCTCTTCATCTATGTAGTACGTTCTTTACCACCTCTTCATCTATGTAGTACGTTCTTTACCACCTCTTCATCTATGTAGTACGTTCTTTACCACCTCTTCATCTATGTAGTACGTTCTTTACCACCTCTTCATCTATGTAGTACGTTCTTTACTACCTCTTCATCTATGTAGTACGTTCTTTACCACCTCTTCATCTATGTAGTACGTTCTTTACCACCTCTTCACCTATGTAGTACGTTCTTTACTACCTCTTCATCTATGTAGTACGTTCTTTAACACACCTCTTCACCTATGTAGTACGTTCTTTACTACCTCTTCATCTATGTAGTACGTTCTTTACCACCTCTTCACCTATGTAGTACGTTCTTTACTAACTCTTCATCTATGTAGTACGTTCTTTACTACCTCTTCATCTATGTAGTACGTTCTTTACCACCTCTTCACCTATGTAGTACGTTCTTTACCACCTCTTCATCTATGTAGTACGTTCTTTACTACCTCTTCACCTATGTAGTACGTTCTTTACCACCTCTTCACCTATGTAGTACGTTCTTTACCACCTCTTCACCTATGTAGTACGTTCTTTACTACCTCTTCATCTATGTAGTACGTTCTTTACCACCTCTTCACCTATGTAGTACGTTCTTTACTACCTCTTCATCTATGTAGTACGTTCTTTACCACCTCTTCACCTATGTAGTACGTTCTTTACTACCTCTTCATCTATGTAGTACGTTCTTTACCACCTCTTCATCTATGTAGTACGTTCTTTACTACCTCTTCATCTATGTAGTACGTTCTTTACCACCTCTTCATCTATGTAGTACGTTCTTTACTACCTCTTCACCTATGTAGTACGTTCTTTACCACCTCTTCACCTATGTAGTACGTTCTTTACCACCTCTTCACCTATGTAGTACGTTCTTTACTACCTCTTCATCTATGTAGTACGTTCTTTACCACCTCTTCATCTAAGTAGTGCGTTCCTTTACTACCTCTTCATCAATGTAGTACGTTCTTTACCACCTCTTCATCTAAGTAGTGCGTTTCATTCACCACCTTCAGATAAAAAATACTTGTCAACGTCCCTGTGGCTCATATGCGCCGTTATATGACATGTGTTCTAGCATCTCTCTGGTCCTCTCTTCTAGTGTTGTTAGGTTGGATTCTTAATTGTTTTTGTAGTCCATTAAATTTTAAATTCCCGTTCCCAAATTTTCTCATTGCGATCCTTTGATTTTCTCTTTTTCTTCCCATGCCTACCAGTCTAGTTTCTGTTTGTGCGCACCTCCAAGAGGGAAACTAACGACGTTGTATATATTTTAACAAATCTCGGGGTGCTTTCGTGAAAGCTGCCTTTTAGACTAGTTTTTTTTTCCACTAGAGGAAATGACAGGGGGGGAAAGGGAAAAGGGCGCCGCTCTTGGGGGGAAAAAGGGGTGGGTTCAGATAGGTGTGGAATCCCGAACGGTACAGCCCAGAAAACTAATTAGCGGTCTGCAGGGGTGGGAAAATACAGCTCTGCGCCCTGCGACTTGTCTTGCTGTTTCCACAGTAGTAAGTGGATTACCTAAACCCTTCACACCTCCACCACCACACCTAACTTTACCCTTTTTATTCCTCTTTTTTAAGTAACATAAATCTAGGCTAATGTACTTAAAAATACATTACTTTTTTTGCATATTTTTGACGGGCAAAAAATCAACGAACTTGCAATGTGTGTAAACTGACGAGCTAGTTAGAAGCCCGATGACACAGATAAAACATTAAAAAAAAACTACTTAGTGAAGACACGACATATTACATTTAGTGAAGACGACGACTTTTACTAGCTAGTAAAGGAGAGACATATACTCTTGGAGAGACGACATTTTACAGCTAGGAAAGGGAGACACATAACTACTTTGAAGACGACGACAATTACTACTTAGGAACAAGACACTTTTACAGCTATGAAGGAAGACATATTACTTTTTTAGTGAAGAAACGACATATTACAACTTTAGTGAAGGAGCGACATATTACAAATTTAGTAAAGAAAGACATATTACTAGCTAGTGAAAAAACAAAATTTTACTACTTAGTGAAAAACGACAATTATAGCAGTGGGGAGACGACATAAAACTACTTAGTGAAGAAAACCATTTTACTAGCGTGAAGGAGACGACATTTTACTACTTATAAAGGGAGACGACTTTTTACTAGCTAGTGAAGGGAACACATATTACATTTTGGAAGGGAACGCATATTACTACTTAGTAAAGGGAGCACATATTACTACATAGTAAAGAAACGACATATTACTACTTAGTGAAAAGACGACATTTTACCGCTATGAAGGAGACACTTTTACTACTTAGTGAAGGGACGACAATTACTACTTATGAAGAAGACGACATATTACTACTTAGTAAAGAAGACGACAATTACATTTATGAAGAAACACATATTACAGTTAGTGAAAAAGGACATATTACTAGCTAGGAAGAGACAATATACACTATGAAAAAGACGAAAATTTTACTACTTATGAAGGAGACACATTTTTACATTTAAAGGGGAGCGACATAAAAACACTTAGTGAAGAACGACAAATTACTACTTAGTGAAGGAGACGACATTTACATTTAGTGAAAAAGACACATTTCTACTTAGTGAAGAAACGACATATTACACTTAAAAAGGGAACGACATATTACTACTTAGAAAAACGACATTTTACTACTTAGTAAAGGGAAACGACAAATTACTACTTAGTGAAAGGAGCACATATTACTACTAGGAAGGAGACGACATATACTACTTAGTAAGAAACGACATTTTAACTACTTATGAAGGAACGACATATCTACTTATGAAGGAGACACATATTATATTTAAAGGAAGGGAGACGACATTTTACTCTAGTGAAGGAACACATTTACTATTAGTAAGGAGACGACATATTACTAATTTAGTGAAAAGACGCATATTACACTTAGTGAAGGAGACGAAATTTTTACTACTTAGTAAAGAAGACACAATTACTACTTAGTGAAGAAACCATATTACATTTATAAAGAACAAAATTTTACACTAAGTGAGGAACGACATATACTACTTAGTGAAAAGAGACATTTTACCACTTGGAAGAAGACGACATATTACTACTTGTGAAGAGACAATATTCCTACTTATGAAGGAACAATTTTACTACTTAGTAAAGAAGACGACATATTACTATTAGGGAAAAGAAAGAAAAAATTACACTTAGTGAAGAAGACGACATATTCACTTGTGAAGGAGACGACAATTACACTTAGAAGGAGACGACATATTACTATTTAGGAAAAAGACGACATTTTTTAAACTTAGTGAAGAAGACGACATATTACTATTAGTGAAGAAGACGACATTTTACTACTTATGAAGGAGACAAACATATTACTACTTGGGGAAGAAGACGACATATTACACTTAGGAAAAAACGAATAAACTTAGTGAAGAAGACGACAAATTACTACTTATGGGGAGACACATTTTATACTTGGGAAAGGAACGACATACACTACTTTGAAGAAAACACATATTACAAATTTTAGTAAAAGGAACACATTTACTATTTTAGTGAAGGAACGACTATTACTACTAGTGAAAAAGACGACATATTACTATTTATGAAGGAACGACATATTTCTACTTATGAAGGAGACGACATATTACACTTAGTGAAGGGAGACACATATTATAGCTATGAAAGACGACATATTACTACTTGGGAAAGAAGACGCTTTTACACTAGTAAAGGGGAACGAATATTCAGCTGGGAAAGGGAACGACATTTTACAGCTAGTGGGGAACGACATTTTTACAGCTAGTAAAAGGAGGCGACATATTACTAGCTATAAAGGAGACGACATATTACTAGCTGGGTGAAGGAAAAACCATATTACTACTAGTGAAGGAACACATACACTACTTAGTGAAAAACGACATATTACACTTATAAGGAGACGACATTAACTACTTAGGGGAAAGACGACATATTACTCTTAGGGAAAAGACGACATATTCTCTTGGAAAGGAGACACATATTTCTACTTAGTGAAGGAACGACTTTTACTAAATGTGAAGGGACACATAAAACTAGCTATAAAGGGAGACGCTTTTACTACTTATGAGAAGACGACATTTTACTAGCTAGGAAGGAGCGACATTTTACTAGCATAAGGGAGACGACTATTACACTAGGAAGTGAGACAAAAACATTTTAGTAAAGGAGACGACAAATACACTAGTGAAGGAAACCAAATTCTTTTGGGAAAGGGAAAACGACAAATTACACTAGTGAAAAAACGAAATTTTACTATTATTGAAGGAAACGACATATTACTAGCTATGAAGAAGACGACAATTACTACTTATAAAGGGAGACACAAAATCCAGCTAGTAAAGGGAACGACATTATACTTAGTAAAGGGAAACGACAATTACTACTCGGAAGAAGACGACATATACACTTATGAAGGAGACACAATACTAGCTATGAAGGAGACAATATTACGCTAGTGAAAAGCGACTTTTAACTTTGGAAGAAGACGACATATTACTACTTAGGAAGGAGACACATATACATTTATGAAGGGACAATTACTATTTAGTGAAGGAGCGACAATTACACTATGAAGAGAGACATATTACTACTAGTAAAGGAGACGACATTTTTACTACTTGGGAAAGAAGACACAATTTACCACTTAGTGAAAAAGACGACAAATTACCCTTAGTGAAAAGACACTATTACTACTTAGTGAAGAAAACGACATATTACTACTAGTGAAGGAGAGACATATTACTATTTTAGTGAAGAAGACGACTATTACACTTAGAGAAAAAAACGAATATTACCTTATTTAAAAGACGCATTTTACTATTTGTGAAGGAGACGACATATTACTACTTAGTGAAGGGACACATTTTACTACTTAGTGAAAAAAGACAACATATTACTATTATGAAGAAGACACATATTCACTTAGTGAAGAAACGACTATTACATTTAAGTGAAGGAACGCTATTACTATTTTAGTAAAAGAAAGACGACATATTACACTTAGTGAAAAAACACTATTACTTAGTAAAAGAAGCGACATATTACTACTTAGTGAAGGAAGGGAAACATATTACTACTTATGAAGAACACTATCACTACTTAAAGAAAAACACATATTACTATTAGTGAAGGAGACACATATACTACTTAGGGAAGGGAAACACATATTACTACTTATGAAAAGACGACATATTACAACCTAGTGAAGGAGACACATTTTTTCTACTTAGTAAAGGGAACGACAAATTAAATTTTGGGAAGGAGACGAAAAATTTTACACAGTAAAGGGAGACACATATTACTACTTAGTGAAAAGACGACATATTATACTGTGAAGGAGACGACATATTACTAGCTAGTGAAGGAGCCGACATATTACACTATGAAAAGACGACATATTACTATTTTAGTGAAGGAACGACATTTACAGCTAGTAAAGGGAGACGACAATTACTACTAGTGAAGGAGACGACATAACAGCTAGTGAAGAAGACACATTTTACTACTTGTGAAGGAGACAAATATTACTACTAGTGAAGAAGAGACATAAAAACACTTAGGAAGGAGACGACAATTACAAGCTATAAGGAGACGACAATTACTACTTAGGAAAGGGAACGACATATTACAGCCGTGAAGAAGACGACATATTACTACTTGTGAAGGAGACGACATTTTACTAGCTATAAAGGGAGACGACTATTATACTAGTGAAGAAACGCATATTACTACTTATGAAGGACGACATTTTCTACTTAGTAAAGGAACGAATATTCACTATGAAGGAACGACAATTACAACTTGGAAAGGGAGACACATATTACTACCAGGAAGGGGACGACATTTTACTACTTATGAAGGAACGACATATTACTCTTAGGAAGGGACGACATATTACAGATATGAAGAACGACATATTACACTTAGTGAAGCAAAAAACACATATTACTACCTTTTAAAGGAGACACAATTACTACTTAGTGAAGGAGACGAAATTACTAACTTATGAAGGAGACACATATTACTACTTAGTGAAGGGACACATATTACTACTAGTAAAGGAGACACATATTACTAGCTAGTGAAGGAGACGACATTTTAAATACTTAGTGAAGGAGACGACTATTACAACTTAGTGAAGGACCACATATCTACTAGTAAAGGAGACGACATATTACTACTTAGTGAAGGAGACACATATTACTACAAGTGAAGGAGACACTATTACTACTTAGTGAAGAACGACATATTACTAGCTGTGAAGGAGAGACATATTAACATTAGTGAAGAGACACATATTACTAGCTATGAGGAACACTATTACTACTTAGTGAAGAAGACGAATATTAACGCTTATTAAAGGGAGACGACATATTACAACTTATTGAAGAGCCCGCCCATATTACACTTAGTGAAGGAACGAATATATACTAGCTAGTGAAGGAGACGACATTTTAACTACTTAGTGAAGGAGACGACATATTACTACTATAAGAAGACGACATATTACTACTTAGTGAAGAAACGAATCTTATACTTAGTGAAAAAAGAGACATATTACTATAGTAAAGGGAGACGACATATTACTATTTAGTGAAGGAGAACGACAATTCTACTTATGAAAGCCCGACATATTACTACTTATGAAAAAGACGACATATTACTACTTGGGGAAAAAGACGACATTTTACTAGTAGTAAAGAAGAACGACATATTACACTAGGAAGGGACGACAATTACTGCTAGTGGAAAAACGACATTTTACTACTATGAAAACGAATATTCTACTAGTAAGGAGACGACATATTACTACTAGTGAAGAGACGACATATTACACTACTAGTGAAGGAGACACATATTACTACTTAGTGAAGAAGACAACATTACTACTTAGTGAAGAAGACACAATATTTACTACTTAGTAAAGGAGACGACAAAACTACTAGTGAAGAAACGAATATTACTCTTAGTGAAGGAGACGACATATACTAGCTAGTAAAGGGTCGCATATACACGTGAAAAAACGACAATAACTACTTATTTAAAAGAACACTATACTACTTAGTGAAGGAGACGACATATTACTACTTAGTAAAGGAGACGAATATTAAGCTTAGGAGAGACACATATTACTACTTATGAAGGAGACAAACATTTTACTACTTAGTGAAGAAGACGACATATTACTACTAGTGAAGGAGACGACATATTACTACTTATGAAGAAGACGACAAATTACTACTTAGTGAAGAAGACGACATATTACTACTTATGAAGAAGACACAATTACACTTAGTGAAGGAACGACATATTACTACTTAGTGAAGAAGACGACAATTTTACCACTTAGTAAGAAGACCGACATTTTCCACTTAGGGGAAGAAGACGACATATTACTACTTAGTGAAGAGACAATTATACTTATGAAGAAGACGACATATTACTACTTAGTAAAAAACGACATATTACTACTTAGTGAAGAAGAACGACATATTACTACTTAGTGAAGGAGACACTATTCTATTAAAAGGGACGACAATTACTACTTTAGTGAAGAAGACGACATATTACTACTTAGTGAAGAAGACGACATATTACTACTTAGTGAAGAAGACGACATATTACTACTTAGTGAAGGAGACGACATATTACTACTTAGTGAAGAAGACGACATATTACTACTTAGTGAAGAAAACGACATATTACTACTTAGTGAAGAAGACGACATATTACTACTTAGTGAAGGAGACGACATATTACTACTTAGTGAAGGAGACGACATATCACTACTTAGTGAAGAAACGACATATTACTACTTAGGGGAAGGAGACGACTTTATACTACTTAGTGAAGGAAAACCGACATATTACTACTTAGTAAAGAAGACGCCCATATTACTACTTAGTGAAGGAGACGACATATTACTACTTAGTGAAGGAACGACATATTACTACTTAGTGAAAGAAGACACATATTTTACTATGAGGAGACGACATATTAACAACTTAGTGAAGGAGACGACATATTACTAGCTAGTGAAGGAGACGACATTTACTACTTAGTGAAAACGACAATACTGCTAGTGAAGGAACAATATTACTACTAGTGAAGGAGACGACTATACTAGCTAGTAGTGAGACGACAATCTAGTATGAAGGGCGACATATTAACTAGCTAGTGAAGGAGACGACATATTACTAGCTAGTGAAGGAGACGACATATTACTACTTAGTAAAGGGAGACATATCCTATTTGAAGAAAACGACATATTACTACTTAGTGAAGGAGACGACATATTACTACTTAGTGAAGGAGACGACATATTACTACTTAGTGAAGAAGACGACATATTACTACTTAGTGAAGGAGACGACATATTTCTACTTAGTGAAGGAGACGACATATTACTACTTAGTGAAGGAGACGACATATTACTAGCTAGTGAAGGAGACGACATATTACTACTTAGTGAAGAAGACGACATATTACTAGCTAGTGAAGGAGACGACATATTACTAGCTAGTGAAGGAGACGACATATTACTAGCTAGTGAAGAAGACGACATATTACTACTTAGTGAAGGAGACGACATATTACTAGCTAGTGAAGGAGACGACAAATTACTACTTAGTGAAGGAGACGACATATTACACTAGTGAAGAAGACGACATATTACTACTTAGTGAAGAAGACGACATATTACTAGCTAGTGAAGAAGACGACATATTACTACTTAGTGAAGGAGACGACATATTACTAGCTAGTGAAGGAGACGACATATTACTACTTAGTGAAGGAGACGAAATATTACTAGCTCGTGAAGAAGACGACATATTACTACTTAGTGAAGGAGACGACATATTACTAGCTAGTGAAGGAGACGACATATTACTACTAGTGAAGAAGACGACATATTACTACTTAGTGAAGAAGACGACATATTACTACTTAGTGAAGGAGACGACATATTACTACTTAGTGAAGGAACGACATATTACTACTTATGAAGGAGACGACAATTACTAGCTAGTGAAGGAAAACGACATATACTACTTAGTGAAGGAGACGACAAAATTACTACTTAGTGAAGAAGACGACATATTACCATTTAAAGTGAAGAAGACGCCCATATTACCACTTAGTGAAGAAGACGACATATTACTACTTAGTGAAGAAGACGACATATTACTACTTAGTGAAGGAGACGACATATTACTACTTAGTGAAGAAGACGACATATTACTACTTAGTGAAGAAAACGACATATTACTACTTAGTGAAGAAGACGACATATTACTACTTAGTGAAGGAGAACAAACATATTACTACTTAGTGAAGGAGACGACATATACTACTTATGAAGAAAAACGACATATTACTACTTAGTGAAGAAGACGACATATTACTACTTAGTGAAGAAGACGACTTTATTACTACTTGTGAAGGAGACGACATATTACTACTTAGTGAAGAAGACGACATATTACTACTTAGTGAAGAAAACGACATATTACTTAGTGAAGAAGACGACATATTACTACTTAGTGAAGGAGACGACATATTACTACTTAGTGAAGGAGACGACATATTACTACTTAGTGAAGAAAACGACATATTACTACTTAGTGAAGAAGACGACATATTACTACTTAGTGAAGGGGGACGACATATTACTACTTAGTGAAGAAGACAAACATATTACTACTTAGTGAGGAGACACATATTCACTTAGTGAGAGACGACATATTACTACTTAGTGAAGGAAAACGACATATTACAAAGCTAGTGAAGGAGACGACATATTACTACTTAGTGAAGAAGACGACATATTACTAGCTAGTGAAGGAGACGACATATTACTAGCTAGTGAAGGAGACGACATATTACTAGCTAGTGAGGAGACGACATATACTAGCTATGAAGGAGCACATATTACTAGTGAAGGAGACGACAATTTACTATTAGTGAAGGAGACGACATATTACTACTTAGTGAAGGAGACGACTATCACTACTTATGAGAAAACGCATATTACTACTTAGTGAAGGAGACGACATATTACTACTTAGTGAAGGAGACGACATATTACTACTTAGTGAAGAAGACGACATATTACTACTTAGTGAAGGAGACGACATATTTCTACTTAGTGAAGGAGACGACATATTACTACTAGTGAAGGAGAGGACATTTTACTATTTAGTGAAGGAAACGACCTATTACTATTTAAAGTGAAGAAGACGACATATTACTACTAGTGAAGGGGGACGACATATTACTACTAGGAAGAGACGACATATTACTAGCTAGTGAAGAAGACGACATATTACTACTTAGTGAAGGAGACGACATATTACTAGCTAGTGAAGGAGACGACATATTACTACTTAGTGAAGGAGACGACATATTACTACTAGTGAAGAAGACGACATATTACTACTTAGTGAAGGAGACGACATATTACTAGCTAGTGAAGAAACGACATATTACTATTTATGAAGGAGACGACATATTTACTACTAGTGAAGGAGACGACATAATTACTACTTAGTGAAGGAGACGACATATTACTACTCGTGAAGAAGACGACATTTTAAACTACTTAGAGTGAAGGAGACGACATATTACTAGCTAGTGAAGGAGACGACATATTACTAGCTAGTGAAGAAGACGACATATTACTACTTAGTGAAGGAGACGACATATTACTACTTAGTGAAGGAGACGACATATTACTACTTAGTGAAGGAGACGACATATTACTACTTAGTGAAGAAAACGACATATTACTACCTAGTGAAGGAGACGACATATTACTACTTAGTGAAGGAGACGACATATTACTACTAGTGAAGGAGACGACATATTACTAGCTAGTGAAGGAGACGACATATTACTACTTAGTGAAGCAGACGACTTTATTACTCCCTATGAAGGAGACGACATATTACTACTTAGTGAAGGAGACGACTTTATTACTACTTAGTGAAGGAGACGACATATTATTTCCCTTAGTGAAGAAAACGACATATTACACTTATGAAGGAGACAACATATTACTAGCTAGTGAAGGAGACGACATATTACTACTTAGTGAAGAGACGCAATACCATAGTAAGGAACGACATATTACTACTTAGTGAAGGAGACGACATATTACTAGCTAGTGAAAAGACGACATATTACAACTAGTGAAGGAGACAAACATATTACTACTTAGTGAAGGAGACGACATATTACTACTAGTGAAGGTAACGACAAAATTAACTACTTAGTGAAGGAGACGACATATTACTAGCTAGTGAAGAAGACGACATATTATACTTAAGAAGGAGACACATATTATTTACTTATAAAGGAGACGACAAATACTACTTAGGAAGGAGAGACATATTACTAGCTAGTGAAGGAGACAAACATATTACTAG
Organism: Cherax quadricarinatus; assembly: GCF_026875155.1. Taxonomy (NCBI): domain Eukaryota; kingdom Metazoa; phylum Arthropoda; class Malacostraca; order Decapoda; family Parastacidae; genus Cherax; species Cherax quadricarinatus. Next base: position 35,230,950 of record NC_069430.1, on the reverse strand, counting down.
CTAGTAAAAGGAGACGAAATATTACTATTTAAATGAAGACGACATATTACTATTTAGTGAAGGACACGACATTTACAGCTAGTGAAGGAGACGACATATTACTAGCTAGTGAAGGGACGACATATTACTAGCTAGTGAGGAGACGACAAAATTACTACTTAGTGAAGGGACGACAAAATTACTACTAGTGAAGGAGACGACATTTTACTAGCAGTGAAGGAGACGACATATTACTTCTTATGGAGGAGACGACATATTACTAGCTATTGAAGGAGACGACATATTACTACTTAGTGAAGAGACACAATATTACTACTAGTGAAGGAGACGACATATACAAAACTAAGTGAAGGAGACGAAATTACATTTTAGTGAGGAGACGACATATACTACTAGTGAAGGAGACGACATATTACTAGCTATGAAGAAACGACAATTTTACTCTTAGTGAGAGACGACATATTCAGCTAGTGAAGGAGACGACATATAAAACTATGAAGAACGAATTTTACTACTATGAAGAAGGCGACATATTACTACTAGTGAAGAAGACGACATATTACTACTTAGATGAAGGAGACAACATATACTAGCTAGTGAAGAAGACGACATATTACTACTTATGAAGGAGACGACATATACTACTTAGTGAAGGAGACGACAATTACTAGCTAGTGAAGGAGACACATATTACTAGCTGTAAAGGGAGACGACATATTACTACTTAGTGAAGAACGACAAATTACTAGCTATGAAGGGACGACATATACTACTAGTAAAAGGAGACACAATTACTAGCTAGTGAAGGACGACATATTACTACTAGTAAAGGGAAGACGAACATATTATTTACTTGTGAAGGAGACGACATAATTACTAGCTAGTAAAGGGAAAGGACGACATATTACTAGCTAGTGAAGGAGACGACATATTAGTTCTTAGTGGAGGAGACGACATATTACTAGCTAGTGAAGGAGACGACATATTACTACTTAGTGAAGGAGACGACATATTACTAGCTAGTGAAGGAGACGACATATTACTAGCTAGTGAAGGAGACGACATATTACTTCTTAGTGGAGGAGACGACATATTACTAGCTAGTGACGGAGACGACATTTTTACTAACTTATGAAGGAGACGACATATTACTAGCAGTGAAGGAGACGACAATTACTAGTTTAGTGGAGAGACGACATATTACTTCTTAGGAGGAGACGACATATTACTAGCTAGTGAAGGAGACGACATATTACTAGCTAGTGAAGGAGACGACATATTACTACTTAGTGAAGACGACATATTACAACTTAGTGAAGGAGACGACATATTACTACTTAGTGAAGGAGACGACATATTACTACTAGTGAAGGAGACGACATATTACTAGCTAGTGAAGGAGCCCGACATATTACTAGCTAGTAAGGAGACGACAATATTACTACTAGTGAAGGAGACGACATATTACTAGCTAGTGAAGGAGGCGACATATTACTAGCTGTGAAGGAGACGACATATTACTAGCTAGTGAAGGAACGACATATTACTACTAGTGTAGGAAAACGACATATTACTAGCTAGTGAAGGAGACGACATATTACTACTTAGTGAAGGAGACGACATATTACTAGCTAGTGAAGGAGACGACATATTACTACTTAGTGAAGGAGACGACATATTACTAGCTAGTGAAGGAGACGACATATTACTAGCTAGTGAAGGAGACATATTACTAGCTAGTGAAGGAGACGACATATTACTAGCTAGTGAAGGAGCCGACATATACTAGCTAGTGAAGGAACGACATATTACTAGCTAGTGAAGGAGACGACATATTACTAGCTAGTGAAGGAGACGAAATATTACTAGCTATGAAAGGAGACGACATATTACTACTTAGTGAAGGAGACGACATATTACTAGCTAGTGAAGGAGACGACATATTACTACTTAGTGAAGGAGACGACATATTACTAGCTAGTGAAGGAGACGACATATTACTAGCTAGTGAAGGAGACGACATATTACTAGCTAGTGAAGGCGACGACATATTACCAGCTGTGAAGGAGACGACATATTACTAGCTAGTGAAGGAGACGACATATTACTAGCTAGTGAAAGGAACGACATATTACTAGCTAGTGAAGGAGACGACATATTACTAGCTAGTGAAGGAAAACACATATTACTACTTAGTGAGGAGACGACATTTACTAGCTAGTGTAGGAGACGACATATAACTAGCTAGTGAAGGAGACGACATATTACTAGCTAGTAAAGGAGACGACATATTACCAGCTAGTGAAGGAGACGACTATTACTAGCTAGTGAAGGAGACGACATATTATAGCTAGTGTAGGAGAAACATATTACAGCTAGTGAAGGAGACGACATATTACTAGCTAGTGAAGGGAGACGACATATTACTACTTAGGAAGGAGACGACATATTACTAGCTAGGTAGGAGACGACATATTACTAGCTAGTGAAGGAGACGACATATTACTAGCTAGTGAAGGAGACGACATATTACTACTTAGTGAAGGAGACGACATATTACTAGCTAGTGAAGGAGACGACATATTACTAGCTAGTGAAGGAGACGACATATTACTAGCTAGTGAAGGAGACGACATATTACTAGCTAGTGAAGGAGACGACATATTACTACTTAGTGAAGGAGACGACATATTACTAGCTAGTGTAGGAGACGACATATTACTAGCTAGTGAAGGAGACGACATATTACTAGCTAGTGAAGGAGACGACATATTACCAGCTAGTGAAGGAGACGACATATTACTAGCTAGTGAAGGAGACGACATATTACTAGCTAGTGTAGGAGACGACATATTACTACTAGGGGAAGGAGACGACATATTACTAGCTATGAAGGAACGACATATTACTACTTAGTGAAGGAGACGACATATTACTAGCTAGTGTAGGAGACGACATATTACTAGCTAGTGAAGGAGACGACATATTACTAGCTAGTGAAGGAGACGACATATTACCAGCTAGTGAAGGGACGACATTTTAATAGCTAGTGAAGGAAAACGACAAATTACTAGCTAGTGAAGGAGACGACATATTACTAGCTAGTGAAGGAGACGACATATTACTAGCTAGTGAAGGAGACGACATATTACTAGCTAGTGAAGGAAAACGACATTTTAAACCAGCTAGTGAAGGAGACGACATATTACTAGCTAGTGAAGGAGATGACATATTACTAGCTAGTGAAGGAACGACATATTACCAAGCTAGTGAAGGAGACGACATGTTACTAGCTAGTGAAGGAACGACATATTACTACTTAGTGAAGGAGACGACATATTACTAGCTAGTGAAGGAGACGACATATTACTAGCTAGTGAAGGAGACGACATATTACTACTTAGTGAAGGAGACGACATATTACTAGCTAGTGAAGGGAGACGACATATTACTAGCTAGTGAAGGAGACGACATATTACTAGCTAGTGAAGGAGACGACATATTACTAGCTAGTGAAGGAGACGACATATTACTAGCTAGTGAAGGAGACGACATATTACTAGCTAGTGAAGGAGACGACATAATACAAAAGAATGGGAGAACAATTTCACTGTGTGTGTAACGCACATTTTATAACAATACGGGTCAAAGTACGATATATTACAAAGGTTCAAGAGAACGTCAATTCTACAAGTTGTAGAACATATTACTAGCTAAAGGAACACATATTGAGAAACTGGGAAAACATATAATACTGTGTGTTGTTTACTGCAATGTTATTAACTAATAAAAGCGAAAATAACGGGATATAATTCGATGTTTAAAAGAAAAACGGCTCACAAGCCTTTGAAATTCTTTCTGTAAATTTGAGACATTTTTTAGTAATCTCAAAATTTACATAAATATTGTCGTTTTAGTGTTATTTAAAAAAATAAGCGAAAATAATAAAGGCAAGATAAGTTTGATGTTAAACACTGTAAAGTGCCTTGGCATGAAGCCACTGTGAAATAGTTGCCAACTGGCCGTCTTACCACCTAAAATTTTGGACGGACAAATTAGTTAATCTAGATTTTGGCATTAACAATGAACACTTTTAGTAGTTTTACAAAAAATAAAGTCAAAATTGAAACTGAGAAGTTGCGAGCAGAGAAGTCAAAGCTGCACCATTTAAGTTACGTACACTGAAGCTGGCCTCACTTACGACACTAAAGTGGGGTTTCACGCATTTTCCTGAGACTATCTTAACATACACAGGTCGGAGGTAGCACCACTTAAACACACGAATTTAAGTGGCAACCTCTTAAACTTCGACAACTACAATGAATCATCTAATAATTATCGACACTCAACTACCATTCTTTAAAGTTAACGACGACTCAAGCTGCGTTTACCTTACGACACTCAAGCTGCAGCCATCTTAACACTTACGACACTCAAGCTGCAGCCATCTTAACACTACGACACTCAAGCTGCAGCCATCTTAACACTTACGACACTCAAGCTGCAGCCATCTTAACACTTACGACACTCAAGCTGCAGCCATCTTAACACTTACGACACTCAAGCTGCAGCCATCTTAACACTCACGACACTCAAGCTGCAGCCATCTTAACACTTACGACAAGCTGCAGCCATTTTAACACTCACGACACTCAAGCTGCAGCCTTCTTAACACTTACGACACTCAAGCTGCAGCCATCTTAACACTCACGACACTCAAGCTGCAGCCATCTTAACACTTACGACAAGCTGCAGCCTTTCTTAACACTCCGACACTCAAGCTGCAGCCATCTTAACACTACGACACTCAAGCTGCAGCCATCTTAACACTCACGACACTCAAGCTGCAGCCATCTTAACACTCACGACACTCAAGCTGCAGCCATCTTAACACTCACGACACTCAAGCTGCAGCCATCTTAACACTCACGACACTCAAGCTGCAGCCATCTTAACACTTACGACACTCAAGCTGCAGCCATCTTAACACTCACGACACTCAAACTGCAGCCATCTTAACACTTACGACACTCAAGCTGCAGCCATCTTAACACTTACGACACTCAAGCTGCAGCCATCTTAACACTACAGACACTCAAGCTGCAGCCATCTTAACACTTACGACACTCAAGCTGCAGCCATCTTAACACTCACGACACTCAAGCTGCAGCCATCTTAACATTTCACGACACTCAAGCTGCAGCCATCTTAACACTTACGACACTCAAGCTGCAGCCATCTTAACACTTACGACACTCAAGCTGCAGCCATCTTAACACTTACGACACTCAAGCTGCAGCCATCTTAACACTCACGACACTCAAGCTGCAGCCATCTTAACACTCACGACACTCAAGCTGCAGCCATCTTAACACTCACGACACTCAAGCTGCAGCCATCTTAACAGTTACGACACTCAAGCTGCAGCCATCTTAACACTTACGACACTCAAGCTGCAGCCGTCTTAACACTTACGACACTCAAGCTGCAGCCATCTTAACACTTACGACACTCAAGCTGCAGCCATCTTAACACTTACGACACTCAAGCTGCAGCCATCTTAACACTTACGACACTCAAGCTGCAGCCATCTTAACACTCACGACACTCAAGCTGCAGCAATCTTAACACTTACGACACTGAAGCTGCAGCCATCATAAAACTTACGACACTCAAGCTGCAGCCATCTTAACACTCACGACACTCAAGCTGCAGCCATCTTAACACTTACGACACTCAAGCTGCAGCCATCTTAACACTTACGACAAGCTGCAGCCATTTTAACACTCACGACACTCAAGCTGCAGCCATCTTAACACTTACGACACTCAAGCTGCAGCCATCTTAACACTCACGACACTCAAGCTGCAGCCATCTTAACAGTTACGACACTCAAGCTGCAGCCATCTTAACACTTATGACACTCAAGCTGCAGCCATCTTAACACTCACGACACTCAAGCTGCAGCCATCTTAACACTCACGACACTCAAGCTGCAGCCATCTTAACACTCACGACACTCAAGCTGCAGCCATTTTAAAACAGTTACGACAGTCAAGCTGCAGCCATCTTAACACTTACGACACTCAAGCTGCAGCCATCTTAACACTTACGACACTCAAGCTGCAGCCATCTTAACACTTACGACACTCAAGCTGCAGCCATCTTAACACTTACGACACTCAAGCTGCAGCCATCTTAACACTTACGGACATTTCAACGCATGCAGCGCACATCTTAACACTTACGACACTAAAGCTGCAGTCATCTTAACACTCACGACACTCAAGCTGCAGCCATCTTAACACTCACGACACTCAAGCTGCAGCCATCTTAACACCCACGACACTCAAGCTGCAGCCATCTTAACACTTACGACACTCAAGCTGCAGACATCTTAACACTCACGACACTCAAGCTGCAGCCATCTTAACACTTACGACACTCAGCTGCAGCCATCTTAACACTATGACACTCAAGCTGCAGCCATCTTAACACTCACGACACTCAAGCTGCAGCCATCTTAACACTCACGACACTCTAGCTTCAGCCATCTTAACACTCACGACACTCAAGCTGCAGCCATCTTAACACTTACGACACTCAAGCTGCAGCCATCTTAACACTTACGACACTCAAGCTGCAGCCATCTTAACACTTACGACACAAGCTGCAGCCATCTTAACACTCACGACACTCAAGCTGCAGCCATCTTAACACTTACGACATTCAAGCTGCAGCCATCTTAACACTTTTTTAAACACACTCAAGCTGCAGCCATCTTAACACTTCCCGACACTCAAGCTGCAGCCATCTTAACACTTACGACACTTCAAGCTGCAGCCATCTTAACACTTACGACAAAGCTGCAGCCATCTTAACATCACGACACTCAAGCTGCAGCCATCTTAACACTTTCGACACTCAAGCTGCAGCCATCTTAACACTCACGAGACTCAAGCTGCAGCCATCTTAACACTCACGACACTCAAGCTGCAGCCATCTACTTAACAGTTAACAGACACTCAAGCTGCAGCCATCTTAACACTTACGACACTCAAGCTGCAGCCATCTTAACACTCACGACACTCAAGCTGCAGCCATCTTAACACTCACGACACTCAAGCTGCAGCCATCTTAACAGTTACGACACTCAAGCTGCAGCCATCTTAACACCCACGACACTCAAGCTGCAGCCATCTTAACACTTACGACACTAAAGCTGCAGTCATCTTAACACTCACGACACTCAAGCTGCAGCCATCTTAACACTCACGACACTCAAGCTGCAGCCATCTTAACACCCACGACACTCAAGCTGTAGCCATCTTAACCCCATACGACACTCAAGCTGCAGTCATCTTAAACACTTACGACACTCCAGCTGCAGCCATCTTAACACTCACGACACTCAAGCTGCAGCCATCTTAACACTTACGACACTCAAGCTGCAGCCATCTTAACACCCACGACACTCAAGCTGTAGCCATCTTAACACTCACGACACTCAAGCTGCAGTCATCTTAACACTCACGACACTCAAGCTGCAGCCATTTTAAAACATTACGACACTCAAGCTGCAGCCATCTTAACAGTTACGACACTCAAGCTGCAGCCATCTTAACACTTACGACACTCAAGCTGCAGCCATCTTAACACTTACGACACTCAAGCTGCAGCCATCTTAACACTTACGACACTCAAGCTGCAGCCATCTTAACACTTACGACACTCAAGCTGCAGCCATCTTAACACAAGCTCAAATAAAAGCACATTAAAAAATGGCTGAAAAAATATACAGAACGTTTGAAAAAGCTAAAACTATAAGGATTCTTTTTAGAAAATTATAAATATATTAAAAACATTTTAGAAATTTAAAGTGCAAGCATTTTTTTTTAATTCAGGAAACAAAAAATGGAGTTAAAAATTGCAAAACTTTCGAGACAAAAAAAAAAAACTTGTCTATAATCCTTAACTAAATTAATTTTAACACTAAGGTGTGAATCCACATTTACTCACATTGAGAAATTCTACTCGGTGGAAATTACACTGATCTTGCAATACACTATGACTGTGACCACAACAATCTTCCCCTAATCTATTGTTCAGAAAATACCATCAGAGAGGCTGGGTATCCTGCACCAGGTAACAAAATATGTCAACCTTAGCAGAGAGACTTATCTTTGATGAGTTCCGAGAGCCTCTCTATTCTCAGAGCCCGGCCATGGGCCAGGCTTGTCTGGTACTTGCCTAGCCAACCAGGCTGTTGCTGCTGGAGGCCCGCTGTCCCACATATCCATCACAGCCTAGTTGATCCGGCATTTGGTGAAGATACTTGTCTAGTTTCCTGTTGAAGGCTTCTACACTTGTTCCAAGTGTGTTTCTGATATCGTCTGATAAGATATTGTGCCCACCGCACCCCTGCTCCTTACTGGGTTTATTTTGCATTTCCTCCCATATCTCTCACTCCAGTATGTTATGGCAGTGTGTAGATTTGTGACCAGGCCCTCGAGTACTTTCCAGGTATATATTATCATGTATCTCTCTCTCCTCCGCTCCAGTGAGTACATGTTCAAGACTAAGACGTTCCAAGTAATCTAAGTGCTATACTGGTTCTGTGTGTGCGTGCTGTCAGTACTGAGCAATATTCTAAATGAGGGAGCACTAGCGATTTGAAGAGTGTCACCAGTGGCATTATTTTCCTTGTTTTGAAATTTCTCAATATCCACTCTGTCATCTTCCTGGCTGTCGTGATCTTTGTCTTGTTATGTTCTCTGAAAGAAAGGTCAGCTGACATAATTATTCCCAAGTCTTTCACGTGCTCCTTTCGTTCTATTTGATGACCCTCTTGAGTTTTATATATAGTGTTCCTTTGAGTTCTTCATTTTTTCCATACTTAAGCAGCCGGAACTTATCACCATTAACATCATGTTGTTCACCACTGCCCACTGGAAAACACTGCTTATGTCTTCCAGTAATTTTTCCGTGTCTTCAACCGTAGTGACTTTCATGTTTATTTTAGTGTCATCTGCAAATGATGATACAAAAATGTGACGGGTGTTTTTTTCCTATGTCTGCTATGAGGATGAGAAACAGCAGAATTGCCATGACGGTGCCTTGGGGAACTAAGTTTTTTATCTCCCTGATTGCTCTGCTTACTACTACTTTTTGTGTTCTGTGTGTTAGGAACTCGAAAATCCATCTGCCTACCTTCCCCTTAATGCCTATGGCTCTCATTTTGTGTGCTATCAGTCAATGATCTGATTTGTCAAACGCCTGTGCAAAATCTGTGTAAATCGCATCTGCATTTCGGTAACCCCTTTCTTCTTCAGTATCATCTACGCTCTCTATATATCTGATCTTCTAAGAACATAAGAAAGAAGGAACACTGCAACAGGCCTACTGACCCATGCGGAGCAGGTCCATGTCCCCCCCCCCGGATTAGCCCAATGAACCCCCCCCCCAGATTAGCCCAATGACCCACCCAGTCTGGTCACCTCCACTCAAGGATGGAGCACGGCACCAGACCCAGCAGCAAAAGCTAGTCAGGTCAAACTCACACCCACCCACACATGTATTTATCTAACATATTTTTAAAACTACACAACGTTTTAGCCTCAATAACTGTACTCGGGAGTTTGTTCCACTCATCCACAACTCTATTACCAAACCAGTGTTTTCCCATATCTTTCCTGAATCTGAATTTTTCCAACTTGAAACCATTGCTGCGAGTCCCGTCTTGGCTGGAAATTTTCAGCACGCTATTTACATCCCCTTTACTTACTCCTGTTTTCCATTTATACACCTCGATCATATCCCCCCTAATTCTACGCCTTTCGAGAGAGTGCAGATTCAGGGCCCTCAGTCTATCCTCATAGGGAAGATTTCTGATACATGGGATCAACTTTGTCATCCTCCTCTGTACGTTTTCCAGAGCATTTATATCCATTCTGTAATACGGTGATCAGAACTGAGCAGCATAGTCTAAATGAGGCCTAACCAAGGATATATAGAGTTGAAGAACAACCTGAGGACTTCTAGTATTTATACTTCTAGATATGAAGCCAAGAATTCTGTTAGCTTTATTGCGAACGCTAATGCACTGTCTTGGTTTTAGATTACTGCTAACCAGAACCCCTAAATTCTTTTCGCAATCAGTAGTATTAAGATCTATATTATTTAGTTTATATGTGGCATGGTTATTTAACTGTCCAACATTTAGAACTTTGCATTTGTCAATATTAAACTGCATCTGCCACTTCTCCGACCATTGCATCAGTCTATTCAAATCATCCTGGAGTGCTCTAGTGTCCTCATTAGAATGAATTGGACGGCGTATTTTGGTGTCATCAGCAAATTTGCTTATGTCGCTATTTATTCCCTCATCTATGTCCTTTATGTAAATTGTGAACAACAATGGGCCCAACACTGACCCCTGAGGAACACCACTTGTGACGTGCCCCCATTCTGATTTCTCCCCATTTATGCAAACTCTCTGCTGCCTATTTGTCAGCCAAGCCTCTACCCAGGAAAAAATTTCCCCTCCTATTCCACGTGCCTTAAGTTTCCTCAATAGCCTCTGGTGTGGAACTCTATCGAAAGCCTTAATGAAGTCCATATACACAATATCATATTCATTACCATGATCTACCTCCTCAAACACCATAGTGAAAAAAGTTAGTAAATTCTTAAGACAGGAACGCCCCTTTGTAAAACCGTGTTGAGATTCATTAATCAATCTGTGCCTGTCAAGATGGCTACGAATTGCTTCGGCAATTATTGATTCCATAAATTTTCCCACTATGGAGGTAAGGCTTATTGGTCTATAGTTCGAAGCCAAGGACCTATCACCTGCCTTGTAAATAGGTATTACATTTGCCATTTTCCACTTATCAGGCACTATGCCAGTTTGTAGTGATATGTTAAAAAGATTAGCCAAAGGTATGCTAAGTTCCTCTTTACATTCCTTTAACACCCTTGCAAACAGTTCATCAGGACCTGGGGATTTGTTAGGTTTTAGTTTCTCTATTTGTCTGAGGACCATGTCACTAGTTACCGCAACCGTACATAGTTTATTATCATCCTGTTCTACATAATCTATTATTTCAGGAATATCGCTAGTATTTTCCTTGGTGAAAACTGAGAGGAAGTAGGTATTGAGAATTTCACACATATCCTTATCACTGTCGGTGATCTGACCAGAGTTACTCTTAAGTGGGCCAATCTTGTCCCTAATCTTACTTCTGTATACCTGAAAGAACCTTTTTGGGTTAGTCTTTGAATCCCTTGCGACTTTAGCCTCATAATCCCTTTTTGCTTTTCTTATTCCTTTCTTTATTTCTCTCTTTAATTGAATATGATTTCTTAACTGCCCATCCCTTCTTTTGATACGCCTATATATGCCTCTCTTTTGACGAATGAGATGTTTTAATCTATTGTTCATCCATTTGGGATCATTTTTGTTAGATCTAATTTCCTTACTCGGAACAAAAGTTGTCTGGGCAGCTAGAACTATGCTCTGAAAAACGTCATATTGGCAACCAAGATCACCTACCTGACCCATAGTTAGGACATCCCAATTTCGCCCACCCAGGTAATTTTTCAGTCCCATGAAGTCGGCCAAGCTAAAATCTGGGACAGAGATTTGATTGCCGTTATCTGGGTAATTCCATGATATATTGAAACTAAGTGATTTGTGATCACTTTCCCCAAGCTCATCATTAATTAAAACCTCAAGATTATTAATTAGTGACTCTTTGTTGGCAAGAACCAAGTCAAGCAGATTGTTTCTTCTAGTTGGTTCTGTCACAACCTGTTCTAAAAAGCAATCCTGAACCGTATCAAGAAAGTCACTAGACTCAAGATTTCCTGTCATGTTGTTCCAATCAATTTGTCTGAAGTTAAACTCTCCCATTATCACAATATTTTCATATCTAGATGCCTAATGAATTTCGTCCCATAACAGCTTACTGCCCTCCCTATCAAGCTTTGGGGGCCTATAAATCACACCCAAAATTAATTTATCACGTCCCTCGAGAAACTGTAGCCAAACAGATTTTGTGTTCGATGTTTCTAATCTTATAATCTTTCAGGTTGAACCAGGTCTCTGTTATACCAATAATATCTATATTACTTGTACTTGCAAGTAATCTTAGATCATCTATCTTATTTCTTAGACTCCTACAATTTGTATAGTAAACCTTAAGGGAGCTAGTCACTCGTTGCCCTCTATCTTTCTTTGTTGATCAATTGATTTGCCATTACTAGCAACTTTATTTTGAATATTGTCTTTTAAACATATCCCTGAGGTATCCCGGTAATAACTGCTGTTTTAACCCTAATGCTGCAGCCTGATTGTTTCCCACAAACACCCATACCTCTATAATCTATCAGTTTAAATTCCTAGACAAGTCATCAATTATCCTCTCAACTGAATTGGCTAATGCAACCACTCCATCCCCAGAGAGATGAACCCCATCCCTTGCATACATATCACGTTTGCCAAAGAATAGGTCCCAGTTATCAATGAATGGGATTGCAAGTTCCTTGCAGTACCTGTCTAGCCAACAATTTATACCAATTGCCCTAGACATCCATTCATTGCCCACTCCCTTTCTAGGCAAGATGCTACATATGACTGGGATCCCTCCCTAAGACCTAACTACTTCTATGGCTGACCTGTACTTATCCAGTAGCTCCACTCTCCTGCCCTAAGACAGATAATGGGCTTGTTCCCATTACCTGCCATAATATTATCCAACCTGCTGACTATGTTACCAACACCAGCTCCTGGAAGGCACACTCTCTGTCTGACCTTTCTGTCTCTGTTACAAAATGCACGGTCCATATATCTTACCTGAGAATCGCCTACTATTAAAATATTCTTACTTTGATTAGCAGGGGAATCAGTGGTACCTTCAACCTCACTAAACACTGAAGTACACTCGTCTTGGAGAACAGAGAATCGATTTGCTACCTTCACATCTTCTCTATTAACTCTCATCTTCCTTCTTCCTGAACTGTGGGATTCCTCAATGGTACGTGTTTAACACAGACCTTGTATGGTTCTATGTTCAGGTTCTATAGGCACTGGTGGGGATTTAGGGAGCTCATGTCTGATTCTCAGGATATGTCTGATAGCTCTTGGTTTAATTTTTCCCAGTCAATTCTCGAAGGGCATAATGAAGTCTTGTATTCCACTGAGGTTTACAAACAACTAGCTGCTCAGACTGCACAAATTAAGAAACAAAATAAACATCAAGGAGTGAGAGCGGTGAGAAGCAGGAATGCAATACTGGAGTATATAATAACTTTATATACGTATTTCAATGTTAATTACAAAAGTCAACGCACTTCATAGACATCTTTAAGAGTATGGTCTCAGCTCCCTGCCTCTGTCACGTTTTTCCATCACGAAATTGAAAAGTTACTTGGAAAAAGAACTATTGACAAGTATGAAGCTAAAGACACATGTACAGTAAAACGCTGTTACAATTCAGGTTTGCAGTCCTACATGTGGCTTCGTACGGTTGACAAGAGACTTCAACCTTGCCTAATTCTCCCAAGAACTTGATCTTGCTCCCTGCCAATTCCAGTGAGCCAGTACAAACATTCACCATAGCTCTACACATGTGTAATTTTCAGACTATAGCAACTGACATAGTTATGAGTGTGCACGGCGGAGGTAGACCAGAAGGAGTGTTTGCTGGTGTCGCGTGTAGTGAACCAAAAGAGGACGTCCTCAAGTACGTCACCACTACACACAATGTCAAGTACAAGCACGTCTCCACACAACACCCTGGCAGACAACACCCCACACCCCTCACACCACCTACTTTCTCTGCTTTACCACACCCCTCAGACATCATGCATTTCTTTCTTATCATGATTTAATCAGTCTATTACCCTGTTACCATCTCTCTCTCCCTCCCTCCCTCCCTCTCTCTTTCCCTCCCTCTTTCTCACTCTCCCTCTTGCTGCATCTCTCAATTCTCCTAGTCTTCCCGTTCAATACATCATTTCTACGTCAGTTCTGCTTCGGTATGTCCTCCAATCTCTGAACATGACCCCCTTTCCTCTCCCCACCAACCCCACCCTTCCCCTTTACACAACCTTCCCTCTACCACCACCATCAATAGGAACTTCAACAGAAGGCAGCCATCAGTCAGCTGATGAGTGATGGAGGGTAATCAAGGTTGGGTGGTCGTGTGTGTGTGTGTGTGTGTGGGCGGTGTGGCCCGGCAGGTGGGTGGGTGAGGCAGCTGGATGAGTGGATGAAAGAACTGATAGATGAGTGGATGATAGAGGTGTCCAATGTTTACCTTCCCCCCTTTCTCTTCCCCCTACCCTCTCTCTCTCTCTCTCTCTCTCTCTCTCTCTCATCTCCTCTCTCTCCTCTTCTCTCTCTCTCTCTCTCTCTCTCATCCACTGCCCTTCCTACCTCCCCAAGTAGAACTGCTAGAATGCCCTGGAGGTAGGTGAAAGGATGCCATGGAGAGGGAGATAATAAGGTGGTGGTGGTGGTGCCAGGAGGCCCTGGAGGAGGAGGAGGAGGAGGAGGAGGAGGAGGAGGAGGAGGAGGAGGTGGAGGTGGTGGTGCCAGGTGGCCATGGAGAGGGAGGTACGTACTATGGAGGAAGGTCTGAAGGGAGAGTGTGAGGGAGGTGAACATTAACAACATGTGTGAGCGCTGAGACGCACAGAATGGCCAGTTAGGAGCAGATATTAAGCGGGAAGCCTCTTATCAATATATGCCGTGTCACCAGCACACCTTCCCTTGCTTGCTTGCTTGCTTGCTTGCTTGCTTGCTGCTGCTGCTGCTGCTGCTGCTGCTGCTGTCAACGGGTATCGTGTTGGCGATGTGGATGATACCCAATGTGATAAATATATTTACAAAACAATAGACAGAACTTTAGCTTCAAATTACTGCCCCATCAACTAGGCCTCGATAGTAGGTGAACTGCTGCAGTTTCATTAGTAGCAGATGCAGTCTGAATGCATCTTCAATCAAATGTAATCGGTGACTCTCTGTTAGTATAGTTTTAAATGTAATAAACGACTCTAGTAGTACAGCTTCAAATGCAATCAGTGACTCTCTACTAGTACAGCTTTAAATGTAACCAGTGACTACTAGACAGCTTTAATTATAATCAGTAATACTACTAGTACAGTTTCAAATGTAATCAGTGACACTCAGTACAGCTTTAAATGTGACCAGTTAGGTTTGGCAAGGTTTGTCAGGAAACAAGAAAAATGTTTCCTGATGCTGGTTTTAGACATATGGTGAACCGCAGTTGGAGCTTTTGGTCATCTAACCGAGGCCTTACGCTGGCTTACCGGTAAACCCATTTAAAAATTGTTGTTATGATTATAACCATTTCTTGACTCTCCAGATGGGGTGACTGTCAGTAAAGCTTCAAATGCGGCAAGTCTTCATTAACTAGCATATCTTTTTTCTCCAAAGCCACCGATAAGTTACTATAGAAGAGACTTACTATAAAGTGGCAGAGACAGTACTGATGAAAATCTTTCTTGAATCAATGCATAAATATGGATTTACATACACACACACACACACACACACACACACACACACACACACACACACACACACACACACACACACACACAGCGCACATCAACCAAATAACTGCTGCAGCATATGGGCGCCTGGCAAACCTCAGAACAGCATTCCGACCTCTTAATAAGGAATCATTCAGGACCCTGTACACCGTGTACGTTAGGCCCATATTGGAGTATGCGGCACCATTTTGGAACCCACACCTAGCCAAGCACGCAAAGAAACTAGAGAGAGTGCAAAGATTTGCAACAAGACTAGTCCCAGAGCTAAGGATATGTCCTACGAGGAGACGTTAAGGGAAAACGACCTGACGACACTGAAGGACAGAAGAGATAGGGGCAATATGATAACGACATATAAAATACTGAGAGGAATTAACAAGGTGGACAGAGACAGGATGTTCCAGAGATGGGACACAACAACAAGGGGACACAGTTGGAAGTTGAAGACACAGATAAATCACAGGGATGTTAGGAAGTATTTCTTCAGCCACAGAGTAGTCAGGAAGAGGAATAGTTTGGGAAGCGATGTAGTGGAGGCAGGATCCATACATAGCTTTAAGCAGAGGTATGATAAAGCTCACGGTTCAGGGAGAGTGACCTAGTAGCGACCAGTGAAGATGTCAGCATAGTTGCTGATCCCCTTATATGTGTTGTATAGCACATCATAGTACCATCCATGTTGTGGAGAAATTTTCTCCAGGAGGGGGGTATCAGCCCCCTTCAGCCCCTTGAGCCCCTTTCAGTCCTGAGGGGCCCAGCCCTCTCAGAAGGGGCAAGCGTCTTGTTTACTGCTACAGTGAGTAATTGATCACAGATGCCGTACGAGTATGCGACGTGGTCAAGTGACCGTTGCTCCTTGCAGTCCAGTGTTGCAGAGTGTATCTTAATAAAAGACAGTTCATCTCTTACTTTAGCAGGACAATTAAGGAAAATCCTGCTCCCACTTTATTACCATAGTAAAGATAGTGGACATTGTTGTCTATGCTTAAGACAGCAAGAATCAAACATTCTGCTTTGCTTCATTGAGGAAGTGGCAAGGAAGCAAAAGTACTAGGTCAGCTTTTTTTGTGCAAGGGGCAGTGACGGCATGGGGTGCTGTGGCGTCTTCAGATTACTTTTGACTCTACTGAGAGTGACACTGACACCAGGATAACTAACAAAGAACAACGATCTGTGCGTTAGTGTGAACAAAGTGTCTCACAAAACACAATAAACACTTGAGAGAAGTGTGATCAGCTTCTCTTGTGATAAGATTGTGAACAATAAAGACAAATCTTGTGGAACATAGTGTACCAGTGTGCGTTTCCTAGACAATGGAAGACGTGGACATCCAAGGACACTTCAGCTTCTATCAAGTCACCGATACCTGTCGAAGGTGTGAAGAACACCATAGCTCACGTTACAAGAGCAAGGTATGTTACGAATTTCTTGTGGTACGGGGGACTGCGCAGTTCTTGGGTCGCAAGGAGTTTGTAATCAGCCTATAGTCGGCAGTAAGGTGTGGACTTTTGAGTCCAAACAAGTATGTATTTTTGTCAGCCATCAGTGAATGAAATATGCTGACATAACACCCCCTAGGGGTAATTTATAATCTTACAAATTATAAATCTTTACAGCCCGTTGAAAGATGGTTTCGACAGCTTCTAGACCTCGTCTGCAGGGGCGGCTGTGTAGACGATTTGCTGTCTTTTATCAGCTAAGTGTTCACTATATTTATATTTATAAATTAAGCTTAGCTGGTAATGCCATTTCTCAACACATGTGCTTTATATAGAAGATCCCTTTCAGGCCGAGTGACTGTTTGTGTGATGTCACAGGATGCGCATGTGTACGTTCGTACCTCTGCCTCCCTCTCAGTCGGCAGATAGACGTCCAGGCATTGACACGGCAGGCTGGGCTTCGTCTCCCATCACAGTCTGACAATATATATCGTTACCAACCCTCAAATCTCCTTTTAAGAACCCCCACGACAAAGAGGCGGGGCCAGGAGCATGGACTCGACCCCTGAAACCTCAACTAGGTGAGTACACACACACACACACACACACACACACACACACAGACAACACAACATAAACATGTTAAAACACACAGAGAAGGATGACAAAGTTAATAATCCCCCCGTATAATAAATTATGATTGTGAAAGTAGATTAAGAGCAGTAAACTTACATTGCAGAAGACCTAACAAGAGGGGAAAATATGAATAAAGTGCGCCAGTGGTAGAAAGTAGTAAGGTTTGAAAAATACGTAAAAAAGAAGTTGCAATAATGATGGGAAAGAGGTAAATGGTAAGGGAAAATGGAAGACAAACGAGAAAGAAAAAATGAACGACAGGAGAGAAGGGAGGAACGGAGGAGATGATCCAGCAGTTGTTCAAACAGACTCAGACACTGAAAACTTAAAGTCTCACTTTAACACCGCCATTTGAGACATGAATGTTCAGGCGAAGTATTTTCTCTTCTCTACTTTATCTCTTCCTCTCCTTCACACACACAGACACAAACACACATGCGCACGCACACACACACACACACACACACACACACACACACACACACACACAACACACATACACACTGAAGGAAAAAATAAATTAATACAAACTAGTAAATACCATCATTCCAAGTTAAAATAATCAGCATGACTTAAAACTCCCAATAAAATGGTTCACCCTATAATTATAAAACCTACACACACACACACACACACACACACACATCTCCCAGTGGGTCCTTAGAGAGGGAGCGGATATGCTGTATGTGCCACTAACCACAATCTTCAACACATCCCATGAAACTGGGCAACTACCTGAGGTATGGAAGACGGCAAATATAGCTCCCATTTTTAAAAAAGGAGACAGAAAAGAGGCACTAAACTATAGACCAGTGTCACTGACGTGTATAGTATGCAAAGTCATGGAGAAGATTATCACGAGGAGAGTGATGGGGGCACCTGGAACAGAAGAAGAGTATAAGCGACAACCAGCACGGATTTATGGAAGGCAAATCCTGTGTCACAAACCTTCTGGAGTTTTATGCTAAAGAAACAGAAGACACGAGAGAGGTGGGTTGACTGCATCTTCTTGGACTGCAAGAAGGCCTTTGACACAGTTCCTCACAAGAGATTAGTGCAGAAGCAAGAGGATCAGGTGCTTATAACAGGAAGGGCACTGCAATGGATCAGAGAATACCTGACAGGGAGGCAACAATGAGTCGTGGTACGTGACGAGGTATCACAGTGGGCACCTGTGATGAGCAGGGTCCCACAGGGGTCGGTCATAGGACCAGCGCTATTTTTGGTATATGTGAATGACATGATGGAAGGGTTAGACTCAGAAGTGTCCCTGTTTGCATATGATGTGAAGTTAATGAGGAGAATTAAATCAGATGAGGATCAGGCAAGACTTCAATGAGACCTGGACAGACTGGACACTTGGTCCAGCAACTGGCTTCTCGAATTTAACCCCACCAAATGCAAAGTCATGAAGATCGGAGAAGGGCACAGAAGACCGCAGACGGAGTATAGGCTAGGTGGCCAAAGACTGCAAACCTCGCTCAAGGAGAAAGATCTTGGGGTGAGTATAACACCGAGCACATCTCCGGAAGCACACAACCAGATAACTGCTGCAGCATATGGGCGCCTGGCAAACCTGAGAACAGCATTCCGATACCTTAGTAAGGAATCGTTCAAGACACTGTACACCGTGTACGTCAGGTCCATACTAGAGTATGCACCACCTGTTTGGAACCCACACTCGATCAGGCACGTCAAGAAATTAGAGAAAGTGCAAAGGTTTGCGACAAGGTTAGCTCCAGAGCTAAGGGGAATATACTATGAAGAAAGGTTAAGAGAAATCGGCCTGACGACACTGGAGGACAGGAGGGTTAGGGGAGACATGATAACGACATACAAAATACTGGGTGGAATAGACAAGGTGGACAGAGGCAGGATGTTCCAGAGAGGGGACACAGAAACAAGGGGTCACAATTGGAAGTCGAAGACCCAGATGAATCAAAGGGATGTTAGGAAATATTTCTTCAGTCATAGAGTAGTCAGGGAGTAGAAAAGCCTAGCAAATGAGGTAGTGGAGGAAGGAACCATACATAGCTTCAAGATGAGGTATGACAAAGCTCATGGAGCAGTGAAAGAGAGGACCTAGTAGCACTCGGCGAAGAGGCGGGGCCAGGAGCTGACTCTCGACCCCTGCAACCACAATTAAGTGAGCACAATTAGGTGAGTACACACACACAGTCTAGGGGGTCAAAGAGTGCAAACCTCACTCAAGGAAAAGGATCTTGGGGTGAATACCCTCCAGGTACACTCCAGGTAGAGTATAACACCGAGTACATCTCCTGAGGCGCACATCAACCAAATAACTGCTGCAGCATATGGGCGCCTAGCAAACCTAAGAACAACATTTTGACACCTGAGTAAGGAATCGTTCAAGACAATGTACAGTATGTACGTCAGACCTATATTGGATTATGCAGCACCAGTCTGGAGCCCACACCTGGTCAAGCACGTCAAGAAATTTGAGAACATGCAAAGGTTTGCAACAAGATTAGTCCCGGAGATAAGGGGCATGTCCTACGAGGAAAGGTTAAGGGAAATCAACTTGACGACACTGGAGAACAGGACAGACGAATGAGGGAGACACATGATAACGACATATAAAATTCTAAGAGGAACTGACAAGGTGGACAGAGATAGGATGTTCCAGAGATGAGACACAGCAACAAGGGGGTCACAAATGGAAGTTAAAAACTCAGATGAGTCACAGTGATGTTAGGAAGTATTTCTTCAGTCAAGTGAAAGTATTTCTTCGGGAAGTGGAAGAGTCTGTAAAGTGAGGTAGTGAAGACAGGATCCACACACAGCTTTAAGACGAGGGATCATAAGGCTCGTGGGTTGGGGATAGAGTGGACCAAATAGCGACCAGTGAAGAGGCGGGGCCAGGAGCAACTATAATTAGCTGAGTACAAGTAGGAGAGTAAACACACACACACACACACACACACACACGAGCCCTATCAGCCCACCAAGCAGGGTCAAGGAATGAAGAGGGAGAGCAGTTGGGAGCAGGGATAGTGGTAAGGGAGAGGGGAGAAGGTGGAGAGGGGGATAGGTCACATGCAGAGGCATGACGATGCTACCAAGAGCTACAGGAAAAAAATAAGGGAGAAAACTGCCATGTACAGGTGGGAGGAGGAGAGGGAGAGGTCAGTCTTTATTCAGTAGCAGGGATAGTGGTAAGGGAGAGGGGCGAAGGTGGAGAGGGGGATAGGTCACATGCAGAGGCACGACCATGCCACCAAGAGCTACAGGAAAAAACAAGGGAGAAAATGGCCATGTACAGATGGGGGGAGGAGAGGGAGAGGTCAGTGCTTATTCATGGGCTTCAGGAGAGCGAGGGGAGGACACACAATGAAAGATGGCAGGAAGAAAAACAGGAGGTTGAAAACATCATCAAAGAAATAGGTGAAGAGGACATGACTGAGATAGTAAATTTTCAGAGAATGGGGGTGGGGGGGGGTACCTGAAGGGAAGAAATCGGCCGGTCAAGCTGATTTTCAAGACAGAAACAGTGTGAAAAAGGATCCTGCAAGAGAAACCATGGCTGAATCAATCGTCAACATACAAGAGGGTGTTTCTAGACCGAGACAGAATAAAAGCAGAATGACAACAGCTGAGGGAGAGGACACAAAAGTGTAAGGGGATAGGAAGAGAAACAAGGACAGAATCAGCAGAGGACAACCAGAGCAGGGCAGAGCAACAAGTGCAAGCACACAAAGAACCACCCTCCAGAATCCCACAACCAAACAGGCTATCCCAACACAAACTACAATCCACACTTACAGCCCCCACCCCACAATACACTGTAGAATCCCACAGCACACTGCCAGGTCCCCCATCCTCACAGACCCTCCAAAACACAGTGATGGAGAGAAAGCTGAAGGTATGGTACACCAACGCTAATGGAATAATAAGTGGGAGGAGTGGCACAAAAGAGTCAAAGAGGCATCACTGAACATCATAGCTCTCACAGAAACGAAGCTCGCAGGGATAACAGATGCCATCTTTCCAATGGGATATCAGATCCTCAGGAGAGACAGAGGAAACAGAGGGGTTGGAGGAGTGGCACTGCTCATCAAAAACCGATGAGATTTTGATGAACTGGAGAGAGGAGACAGAGGAGAAGCAAGAGATTACATAATAGGAACACTTCGGTCTGGAGGTCCCAAGGTGGTAATTACAGTGACGTATAACTCACCACAGGATAGCAGGAGGCCAAGGCAAGAGTATGATGAGAGTAGTAGAGCAATGGTTTACATACTGGCTGAAGTGGCTAGAGGGCTCATGTGAGCAGGGCAACGCTGCAGATTATGGGTGCCTTAAACCACAAGGAAATTGACTGGGAGAACCTGGAGCCACATGGGGGCCCAGAAACGTGGAGGGCCAAGATGATGATGGTG
Source organism: Cherax quadricarinatus (assembly GCF_026875155.1). Classification (NCBI taxonomy): domain Eukaryota; kingdom Metazoa; phylum Arthropoda; class Malacostraca; order Decapoda; family Parastacidae; genus Cherax; species Cherax quadricarinatus. Next base: position 35,208,893 of record NC_069430.1, on the reverse strand, counting down.
GTACTGGAAAACCTCATGTACCAACATGTAAGGGACACTACAAGAGAGAGAGAAGATGAACCAGCAAGACTGGACCTAGTAGTCACCTTGAGGAGTGCAGATATTGAGGACATCACTTATGAAAGATCCCTCAGGGCTAGTGATCACATTATCCTGAGCATCAAATACACACTATAGTTACAAGTGGAGAGGGAAGCAGGAAGGGCTGGACGAATGAAGCCAAACTACAAGAAAGGGTATTACGCAGGCATGAAGAACTTCCTGCATAGGGTTCAATGGGATAGAGAACTGACAGGGAAGTCAGTAAACGAGATGATGAAATATGTGACAACAATATGCAAGGAAGTGTTTATTCAGTAGCAGAGGTTTGTACCCAAGGGTAACAGAAATAACGAGAAAGCCAGGATGAGCCCTTGGCTTACCCAAAGGTGTAGGGAGGCCAAAACAAAGTGTGCTAGAGAATGGAAGACGTATAGAAGGCAAAGGACCCAGGAGAATAAGGAGAGCAGTCGTAGAGCCAGAAATGAATATGCACAGGTAAGAAGGGAGGCCCAACGACAATACGAGAATGACATAGCAGCGAAAGCCAAATCTGACCCTAAGCTGTTGCACAGCTACATCAGGAGAAAAACAACAGTCAAGGACCAGGTAATCAGGCTGAAGAATGAAGGGGGGGAGGTCACAAGAAACGACCGCAAAGTAAGTGAGAAGCTCAACATGAGATTCAAAGAAGTGTTCACAGAGGAGACAGCAGAGACTCTAGAAAGACGGAGAGGTGGGGTACACCATCAAGTGTTGGACACAATACATACAACCGAGGAGGATGTGAAGAGGCTGCTAAGCGAGCTAGATACCTCAAAGGCAATGGGAGCTGGAAAACATCTCTCCATGGGTCCTGAGAGAGGGAGCATAAGAGTTATGTGTACCTCTAGCAACAATCTTTAACACATCTATCGAAACAGGGCGAATACCTGACGTATGAAAGACCCCAAGTATAGTCCCAATTTTTAAAAAAGGAGACACGAAACATTAAACTACAGACCAGTGTCACTGGCATGTATAATATGCAAGGTCATGGAGAAGATTATCGGGAGAAGAGTGGTGGAGCACCTAGAAAGGAATGAGCAAATCAGTGACAGCCAGCACAGTTTCGGGGATGGGAAATCCTGTGTCACAAACCTATTGGAGTTCTATGACAGGGTGACAGCAGTAAGACAAGAGAGAGAGGGGTGGGTAGATTGCATTTTCTTGGACAGTAAGAAAGCTTTTGACACAGTTCCATACAAGAGATTAATGCAAAAGCTGGAGGACCAGGCAGGGATAACAGGGAAGGCACTACAATGGATCAGGGAATACCTGTCAGGAAGACAACAGCGAGTCATGGTACGTGGCGAGGTGTCAGAGTGAGTGCCTGTAACTAGCGGGGTGCCACAGGGATCAGTCCTAGGACCGGTGCTGTTTCTTGTATATGTGAACGACATGACGGAAGGAATAGACTCAGAAGTGTCCCTGTTTGCAGATGATGTGAAGTTGAAGAGAAGAATTCAATCGGACGAGGACCAGGCAGAACTACAGTGGATCTGGACAGGCTGCAGGCCTGGTCCAGCAACTGGTTTCTGGAGTTCAACCCCGCCAAGTACAAAGTCATGAAGACTGGGGAAGCGCAAAGAAGACCACAGACGGAATACAGTCTAGGGGGCCAGAGACTACAAACCTCACTCAAGGAAATGGATCTTGGGGGCACATCTCCTGAGACGTATATCAACCAAGTAACTGCTGCAGCATACGGACGCCTAGCAAACCTAAGAACAGCATTCCGACATCTTAATAAGCAATCGTTCAGAATCCCATACACTGTGTACGTTAGGCCCATACTGGAGTATGCAGCACCAGTTTGGAATCCACACCTAGCCAAGCGTGTAAGGAAACTAGATAAAGTGCAAAGGGTTGCAACAAGACTAGTCCCGGAGTTAAGAGGTATGTCCTACGAGGAGGGGTTAAGGGAAATCGACCTGACGATACGAAGACAGGAGAGACAGAAGGGATATGATAACGACATGTAAAATACTGAGAGGAATTGACAAGGTGGACAGAGACAGGATGTTTCAGAGATGGGACACAGCAACAAGGGGTCACAGTTGGAAGGTGAGGACTCAGATGAATCACAGGAATGTTAGTATTTCTTCAGTCACAGAGTTGTTACGAAGTGGCATAGTCTGGGAAGTGATGTAGTGGAGGCAGGATCCATACATAGCTTTAAGAAGAGGTATAATAAAACTCATGGAGCAAGAAGAGTGACCTAGTAGCAACCAGTGAAGAGGCGGGGCCAGGAGCTATGACTCGACCCCTGCAATCACAACTAGATGAACACATCTAGGTGAGTACACACACACACACACACACACACACACACACTGCTAACGACAGCAACTTTAAAATGGTAACCTTGTAAAACAATCCAATTACACACTTCCACGAATGGAAATTGACAAAAATCAAATAACACTATTCTGCCCCCCCCCCTTTTTTTTTTTTACCTAGGCGAGCCTTGGCGTGGAGAGAGGGCATGGAGGTGCTGTAGGGTGGGGTGGGGAAAGGCGTCCTGTGGTGGAAGTGGAGGTAGTGTGGGGGCGGAGTGGAGGTGGGATATGAAATGATGTGGATTAGATGGACACAGCTCGTGAACATCCTGGGTAGTGAATTTCAGAGGAGGAAAGAAATTGTAATATTTACAGGCGATAGGCTGGTCGACAGCAGCCGCCCAGGAAGGTACTACCGTCCTGTCAAATGAGTGTGACAGAAACCTGGCAAATGTTTTGCTTCTGGAAGGATTGCTGATCTTTTCTTTCAGTCTCCTGGACACTTTTAAGATGACATATGAATCTTAGAACCTTCTACTTACAGTGTACACATACCTTCACTTTCCTTTTTAATGTTTCTTAAGCTTGTAAAATTAACTTTCCAACCTCGGAGGCCTGGCCTGAGACCAGGAAGATAATACCCACTACCACTAACAAATAACTGCATCTGAACCAGTGTGGTTATTCACCGCCAAAAGCTGCAGCTGCAGTTGCAGCAGCAGCAGCAGCAACAACACCACCACCAGCAGCAGCAACAACACCAACAGCAGGATTTATAATAATTACTACAATAGAAAGCGGACAGAGGCAGCATGACAAGGTGCCACAACGCATACGGTTAAGCAGCCACTCTTAGAGTTAACAACACTGGCAGGGGACGGGTCAGGAGAGTACAAACAAGCATAAACTTCCTCTACGGCTCACTGCACCCCAACAAGAGAAGGCGAAGACGGAACAGCAGCACTTGGAAGGAGGAGGAGGAGGACAAAGAGAAGCAGCAGCAGTAGCACAAGAAAGATGGGGGGGAGGAACAGCACGAGGAAGATGGGAAAAGACAATATAAGGAAGATGATGGGAAGCAGCAGCACGAAGAAAATGAGGAGAAACAGAAGGATGAGAATGAAGACGAGGAGCAGGAGCAGGAAGAGCAGCAACAAAAGAAAGAAAAATAATAGTGGGTGGTGGAGAAAGACAAAGAGCGAAGCAAGTGACACAGAGGGAGGGATAAAAGCATGACGAAGCGCCAGCCCGATAAACTACCAAGCAAACAGGCAACACGCCGATACAAACAAGAACACACACATCAACACAACGACCAGGGAAAACACAATAAAATGGTGAAGAATGAAGGAAGTCAGGACGGGGAGGGAGGGGAAGAGAAGAATCCATGCGACTGCACGGAAAAGGAGAAAGAAACACTGAGGAAGGACAGAAGGAACGCAAGCAGTGAGGAACTGAAAATGTGCAAGTGAAATAAATTACGCAAAAGAGCCAAGAAGGCTGAAAGCCAGGGAGGAAGGGAAGAGAGGAAGGGAGGGAGGAGGGAGAAGAAGACAGAGGAAGAGGAAGGGGAGAGGAAGAAAGGTAGCCAGCGAGGGAGAAGGAAACAAGGTACTAAAGGAGGGAGAGAGAGAGAGAGAGGATGAGGGCGGGGGGAGGGGACAGGGAAGTCGTGTATGTTGTAAACCGCCGCTTGCGATTATACTGTATATTCGGAGTTACAATGCGGGAACACCCACAGTATGCGGTAACATTATTATTATATGATTAACATAATGGGAACAAAAGCTGTTTTCCTCTCATATTCCATCACACAGGATGGGTTGCAAAATTCAACGAAATCTGTCAGCCTCAGCTGGGAGACTTCAGTACTGCGATGAGGATATCACCAAGTATTTCACTATGGGGTCTGCAGCAATAGCCGCTTCGATGGCGTCCTTTCCAGCATGGCTGTAGTAACGTTTAATATCTGTGCACTACAATATGCATTTACAGGGGAAAGGGGGGACTGGGGAGGTATAAACATAAGGAATATAGTCATGGGACTTGTATTTCACATTTCTTCTTAATATACACAGATCTGTATATGTCAATGACAAATATAAACTTTGAGGACAAATATTTGTATAAAACAGAGTACAGAGTTGCAGGCAAGCAAGGGAAGTATATGAAGGACACCACTGTCGTCAGGACTCGTGCCGACGCCGACGCCGACGCCGACGTCGCCTGGTTGTACGTCGCCACCGGCGTCCGTCACCCTGACATAGGGGTTCAGAGTGATATGCAGGAATTTCCCCAGCGCGAACCTTAATATCCCACTAGGGGAGTCCTCACGACCAGGGCTGTGATCTGCGATCCATCCTCCTCCATCTCGCTTATGCGACCCTAGAGGACATGGGTCACAGTTTACTTCTGTATCCTAGTAATAAACAAGAGATGAATGTCTATAGTAAGCAACATTGGCACTGATGTAGGGAAAGACAGTGCTCAAGTAGACCCTAGTCCCACTAAGAGCATAATTAACTAACAAGCGAAAGGTGTGCAAATAACTGAATAGAAGGTTTAATGAGATGTATTTACTGAGGAATCCAAGAAGATGCCAGAAATGGGAGAAAGTTCACGAACAGCAAAGATTAACTAAAAATTAAAAAAAAAACGAGAGAGTGTTTCAAATATGATCCCAGTAAGTCAGCAAAAAAGTCTCGCTTCAGTTATCAAAAGCCTCACCATCAGATTAAGAAGTGCGTCAGGAAAAATTTTCACATTTCTTCTGACAAACCTAATACCTCTCTGACATGCTGACTAAATATATAAAAAAAATTCTTAAGCACCTTGAAAGAAAAAAAAATGTACATAAAAGAAAATCAGCAGGGGTTCAGAGATGACAAATGTTGTTTCAAAAATCTCCTTCAGTATTATGACAGTAAGAAAACAAAGGAAGAGAGCGAAGACTCTAAGAAAGCATTTGACACAACACCATACATGAGACTGATATATCAACTAGAAAACTATGCAAGGGTAGCAGGAATGCCTAGTTAATGGAAGGCAGAGAGTAATGGCGAGGAAGATTTTTAGAGTAGGCCCCAGTGACGAGTGAAATCCTCTACATAAGTGTTATATAAAACAGTCTGTGGCTACAACTGTAGAAAGGAGAATACTTGAATTCAATCCTAAAAAGTGAAAAACAATGAGACTAGAGAGTGAGAAGACTTCAGACTTCAGACTGGAACTAAAGGGAATGCAGTCCAGTGAGAGAAGGAATCCAAATTAACAACCATGGAAAGAGCAACACCTGGAAGGACATGATGAGGATAGGTAAATATTAGGGCTTAGACACAGTGTATAGGGAAAGGATGTTTTCGATGCGAGGAGATGGAACCAGGAGACACAGATGACAGCTACAAATGCACACGAGACACAGAGATGGTAGGAAATGTATTTGTAATCTCAAGCAAGTGAAATGAACGAAGAAGCAAAGAAATTAAATCTAATATAATATATAAATTTTTAATATATATATATATATAATATATATATATATATATATATATATATATATATATATATATACATAATATTCCCAGAAGGCCAGGAATCAGTAAAAGCCATCGACAGTAGTTCAGAAACAGGGCCAGGAGCACTGAATCAGCCACTGCAAACACAACTTGCCGAGCACACACCAATCAGTACCCCCAAATACAGAGCAATAACTCACGTAATTACGCGCAAGCGCGCACGCACGCACGCACGCACACACACACACACACACACACACACACACCACACACACACACACACACACACACACACACACACGACATTGGAGGACAGGAGAGATAGGGGGGACATGATAACGACATACAAAATACTGAGAGGAATTGACAAGGTGGACAAAGGATGTTCCAGAGATTGGACACAGTAACAAGGGGACACAACTGGAAGTTGAAGACACAGATGAATCACAGGGATGTTAGGAAGTATTTCTTCAGCTACAGAGTAGTCAGGAAGTGGAATAGTTTGGGAAGCGATGTAGTGGAGGCAGGATCCATACATAGTTTTAAGCAGAGGTACGATAAAGCTCATGGTTCAGGGAGAGTGACCTAGTAGCGACCAGTGAAGGGGCGGGGCCAGGAGCTTGGACTCGACCCCTGCAACCTCAACTAGGTGAGTACACACTGCAGCTCACCCTCGCACAAAAAAGTCATGACAAGACTCGCACAATACCTTAGACTCACACATGACAGATATACTCTCATAGCTCCATTATATTCCACGTCACAGAACCTAAATAATCTTTTGTTCAAAGCTGAAGGTACCGTTTTCTTCATGTTCCTTCATTTCCCGTCCACCTTCCTCGAGTTCGTCAATCCTTCCCTCTCGTTCTCCTGTCCTTCCCTCAGTCCTTTTCCTTCATCTCTTTTGCTCCTCATCCTCTCCTGCTCCCTCTTCTGCAGTATCTTTATCTTTCTTTCACCTTTGCCTTTCGTCCCTATCTTCCATTCCACTTCTCTCCTTCTATCTTAAGTGCCAGGGATCTGAGCATAAAAACACAAACATAACAATTATACAAGAGTTTTTTTTTAAAGAAGATACATCCAAAATTAAAAACATATACAAGAGGCTAAAGAACTATATAAAAAAAAAGAAAAAGGAAGAAAATAACACTTTTCCTATGAAGTAACTGAACCATCTGCCGGGGTACGAGGGGACCATTTGTGCACCAAACAGTGAATGAAAAAAAATTAATTGAAAATAGCAGGAAATCGCAAAAAAATATAAACAAATATATTATATATAGTTATATACTAAGCATACATAAAAAAAAAGACAATAGCTCAAGAGATATTTTAAAGCGAGAGAGACGGCAGATACTGCAGGAAGTAAATCAGAAGACAACACATTATACCAGCTGGACTTTAATACACAACAATATTGCCAACACAAATATCTACAAGTAACTGAAATTAAACTCTAAGAAACAAATGCAGAAACTTAATATAGCGCGAGATGGGGAAGATTCTGAGGAACTATTTAATATATTATATAAATTATTGATAAATTATTGATATAAAGCACACGAAATTACATATCAAAGTGGAGAGGCCAGTAATGTTTTGTCTTGCTCCTACTACATGTATATATCCCACACCTTATATAATGGTTTTCTAGCCTTCTCTAATCTTCCTTCCCACCTTTATATCATAATGTATGATCGACAATCCTTGTAACTAGTGAGCCCCGTATTTCAAATACAACATCGCTTGTCGGAATACCAACACTAATTAACTAGGTGTATTTCGGTGGCTGCGAGATCCGATAAAGTATTCCCGTATTCCATAACCTCAGTCTCAGCTACCTCAATGTTCGCGATTGGCACTGTGCAGTGTGTGGCATAAGTTGATGATGCAGTTAAACAGTAAGGATTTAAAGGAAATCAGAAGAGGTACTCGCAGGTCATCATAAGGAAATTTATATCCAAATTCCTTCAATAATAATGGTAAATCAGAATCTTACACATCCCAAATCTAATTCAAACCTTTCCAAGAGACCAAACAAGACCAATAACTAAACCACACAAGCACAATAAGTTTAAAACCGCTCTTAAGTTGCATTATTAAGTAATAAGCTTGGAACAGTTGAAGCTGATCAGATGCGACACTCGGAAATTAACACATGAAAAGCAGCACATATTTGTTTTTCTCTTTTCAAAAAATGTCAGTTTCCCTCTCCGCCGTCGTCGTATTTTTTTTTACACTTTTTTTTTTTCTGAGGGTAGGTCACTGAGGGTTCTTGAAGATATCCGAGCCAATCCAGGATGCTGCGAATAGGTTCAACAACTTTGGTCCTGGGGCACGTGAACATGCCAGCTGTTCCAAGAATTTGGTTCTCTTTACCGTACACAAGTGTTGAAAGTCTGAAGCCGATTGGATGAGACGTTCTCGAGTTGTCAGAATAAAATAAAATAGAATCAAATTAGAGGGATACAAAAGAAAAACAATTAGCCTCTTAAAGGTGTCCCTCGGGTATACCCACCTACATTTATTTCCTTATTAGGGGATAACTTTACATGAAAATAAGGTAATATACGTTAACAAAACCCAATCTAGAATACCAAACATATGTTTTTCTTATGTAGGTTGTATTTGATGTAGGATAGCCCTTTTAAGACCCTAACTCCGTCCTACCTTTCATTCGATGTCTGAGGTCACCCCTCTCATCTTTCTACCCTCCCCTTCTCCTCTACCCTTCTTCTCTACCCTTCCTTCTCTACCCTTCCTTCTCCACCCTTCCTTCTCTCCTCCTTCTCTACCTTCTTCTCTCCTCCTTCCTCCTACTCCTTCTCATTCTCCACATTTTCTTCTCCTACCTTTCTCTCACCCTTCCTTCTCCTACCCTTCCTTTCTAAAGAAAGAGTGTTCCAACAATTTTTTTCTTAAATAGGTAAACAGAGAAGCAATACTAACTTTGGCCCTGCTGAGGGATACCTTTGAAGAGTTTCTAGAGTTCTGCTATACCCGCACCCAGCTCCTGGGCAGGACTCTCCAAGAGGCTTCACTAACAAAAGCAAGAGGGCTAACAGGAGCAAAAAGACTCAATAACAGAAGCAAGAGAACTCTCCAAGAGAACCAAGAAGACTCACTAACAAAAGCAAAAGGACTCACTAACAAAAGAGGACTCACTAACAGAAGCAATAAAATTCACTAACAAAAGCAATAGGACTCACTAACAAAAGCAAGAGGACTCACGAACAGAAGCAAGAAAATTCACTAACAAAATCAATAGGACTCACTAACAAAAGCAATAGGACTCGCTAACAAAAGCAAGAAGACTCACTGAAAGAATCAAGAGGACTCAGTGAGAGGATTCTCCAAGAAAAAAGGATGACTCTCTAAAAGAGGTAAGAGGACTCACTAACAAAAGCAAGATGGCGACTCTGTAAAAGAGATAAGAAGATTCAGTAAGAGGACTCAGTAAAAAGACTCACTAACAAAAGCAAGATGTCTCTCTAAAAGGCAAGAGGACTCAGCAAGAGGCTGAGAGGTGTGCGCACCAGAGAGGCTGGAGGCTGGCTGGGAAGGACCCAGCATCTTCCCAGTGGGACGGAGAGCACTTTCCACCTCGAAAAATATTGGCCACCACCAAATTTCCTCTTGAAGGAGGTGAGCCGGGGATGAAGGGAGGGTGCCGGCATCTTCGGGAAGGGAGAGAAGGGAGGGAGGAGAAAGAGAAGGCATGAAGGGGACACCACTTGGAAGGAGGGGTGGAAAGGAGCGTGATGTGACAGGCAGAATACATGGAAGAAATATATATGTGGGTAGTGAAGGAGAGAAAGAGTGAGATATGAGAGTGAGGGATGAGAGGGGGGGTGAAGAGACGTGTGGGATGAGGGGGAAAGAAGAGACGTGTGGGATGAGAGGAACTGATCTACTAGTAAGTGGAGGGAAGCTGATCCAGCAGTAAGAGTGGAGGGAAGCTGGTCCACCAGTAAGAGTGGAGGGAAGCTGGTCCACCAGTAAGGGTGTAGGGAAGCTGGTCCACCAGTAAGAGTGGAGGGAAGCTGGTCCACCAGTAAGAATGGAGGGAAGTTGGTCCACCAGTCAGAGTGGAGGGAAGCTGGTCCACCAGTAAGAGTGGAGGGAAGCTGGCCCACCAGTAAGAGTGTAGGGTGGATGGTCCACCAGTAAGAGTGGAGGGTGGATGGTCCACCAGTAAGAGTGGAGGGAGGCTGGTCCACCGGTAATGAGTACTAACTTCTGGCGACTGGGAATTTTCTCTCTCCTCTCAAGACTAATGACATGCAAATTCTCTCAGAGGTCACACATGCAAGGCAAGATACAGTGTTCCTAAAACCATGTTGCTCTCACCCACCGCAAGTCACGTTGGCCCCATCAACAAAACACCCATTCATGTTTCTTCTTCCCTCGCTAAACACAAATATGTGTAATAATAATAAACGAGAAAAATTCTTCGAGTGTTTGATATATTATTTATCACAAATTACAATAACAATCACAAGATACAATAACAATCACAAGATACAATAACTATCACAAGCCCACAATAAACTATCACAAAATACAAAAAACCATCACAAGATACAATAACTATCACAAGATCCCAATACCATAAAAGATACAATAACCATCACAAGATACAAAAACCCATCAAAAGATACAATAACTATGACAATAACTATCACAAGATACAATAACTATCACAAGATACAATAACTATCACAAGACACAATAACTATCACAAAATACAATAACCATCACAAGATACAATAACTATCACAAGATACAATAACCATCACAAGATACAATAACCATCACAAGAAAACAATAACCATCACAAGATACAATAACTATCACAAGATACAATAACTATCACAAGATACAATAAACTATCGCAAGATACAATAACTATCACAAGATACAATAACCATCACAAGATACAATAACAATCACAAAGATACAATAACTATCACAAGATACAATAAACCATCACAAGATACAATAACAATCACAAGATAAAATAACTAACACAAGATACAAAAACCCATCACAAGATACAATAACCATCACACGATACAATAATTTAACACAAGAACAAATAACTATCACAAGATACAATAAATCATAAGATACAATAACTATCAAAAAGATACAATAACTATCACAAGATACAACGGGCCATCACAAGATACAACAGCCATCACAAGATACAAAAAACTTCACAAGATACAATAACCATCACAAGATACAATAAACCATCACAAGATCCCAAAAAACTATCACAAGATACAATAACTATCACAAGATAAAATAACTATCACAAGATACAATAACTATCACAAGATACAATAACTATCACAAGTCAAAAAACTATCACAAGATACAATAACTATCACAAGATACAATAACTATCACAAGAACAAACAATCACAAGATACAATAAACCATCGCAAGATACAATAACAATCACAAGATACAATAACTATGACAAGATACAATAACCATCAACAAGATACAATAACCATCAAAAGTTTACAATAACTATCACAAGACACAATAACTATCACAAGATACAATAACTATCACAAGATACAATAACTATGACAATATACAATAACCATCACAAGATACATAACCATCACAAGATACAATAACCATCAAAGATACAATAACCATCCCCAAGATAAAATAACCATCACAAGAATATAATAACCATCACAAGATACAATAACCATCACAAGACACAATAAACTATCACAAGTTTACAATAACTAACACAAGATACAATAACTATCACAAGATACAATAACTATGACAATATACAATAACCATCACAAGATACAATAACCATCACAAGATACAATAACCATCACAAGATACAATAACCATCACAAGATACAATAACCATCACAAGTTTTTATAAAAACCATCACAAGATACAATAACCATACAAGACACAATAAACTATCACAAGATACAATAACTACCACAAGATACAATAACTATCACAAGACACAATAACTATCACAAGATACAATAACCATACAAGATACAACAACTATCAAAGATACAATAACTATCACAAGATACAATAACCATCACAAGATACAATAACCATCACAAGATACAATAACTATCACAAGATACAATAACTATCACAAGATTACAATAAACCATCACAAGATACAATAACAAACAAAAGATACAATAACTATGACAAGATACAATAACCATCACAAGATACAATAACCATCACAAGATACAATAACTATCACAAGATACAAAACTATCAAAGATACAATAACTATCACAAGATACATAACTATCACAAGATACAATAACCATCACAGATACAATAACTAGCAAATACATCACTATGACAAATACAATAGACCTCACAAAGATACAATAACCATTCACAATACAATAACATCACAAGACTCAATAACATCACAAGATACAATAGACCATCACAAGATACAAAACCATCACAAGATCATAAATATCACAAGATCAATATTATCACAAGATTCATAACTATCAAGATACAATAACTATACAAGATACTAACTATCACAAGATACAGAGACTATCACAGATACAATAACCATCACAAGATGCACAATCTTACAAGATACAAAATATCACAAGAACAATAACTATCAAAGTATAACAAAACTATCACATGATACAATAACCAAGCACAAGATATCATAAAGCAAGATATCCAATAACTATCAAAGTACAATAAGCCATCACAAGAACAATAACAACACTAGATACCATAAACTTTACTAAGATAAAAACTATCACAAGATACAATAATCTATCTCAAGTTACAAAACTATCCAAGATCAAAGGTATCACAAGATTTCAAGTAACCACGACAAGAACAATAACTATGACAAGGATACAATAACATGAAAAGATACAATACATACAAGAACAATAACCATCACATACAATATCATCCATGATGGAATACCATACAAGATACAATAACATCACAGATGAGATATAACCACACAAGATTACAATAATATCAAAAGATACAATATCCATCAAAGATACAATAACTATCACAAGATAATAACTATCACAAGTACAATAACCATCACAAGATACAATAACTACCATAAGATGAGTAACTATCACATAAGATACAGTAACTATCACAAGTACATAACTATCACAAGGATACAATAACATAAAAGATACAATAACTGTCACAAGATACAATAAACTGTCACAGATAAATAGAACTGTCACAAGATACAATAACAATCACAAGATACAATACCATCGCAAGATACAATGAACAATCACAGTACAGTAACTGATGACTGATACAATACCATCACAAGAGTACATAACCTTCACAGAATATCAATAACTCATCACAAGACACAATACTATGCAAATACAATAACTATCAAGGATACAATAACTACACAAGATGCAATAACTATCACATGATTACAATAACATGTGACATTACAATAACCACACAAGATACAATAACCATCACAAGATCAATGAACCATCACAGATACAATAACCATACAAGATACAATAACCATACAAGTTAATAACCATCACTAGTACAATACCATCACAAACACAATAACTTCCTAAGATACAATAATAAACAGATACAAAACTATCACAGTTACAATAATTGAAATATACAATAACCATCACAAGATCAATTACACAAATACAATAACCATCACAAGATACAATAACCATCACAAGATACAATAACATCACAAGAAAATAACTCATCACAAGATACAATAACCATCACAAGACACAATAACTATCACAAGATACAATAACTACCACAAGATACAATAACTATCACAAGACACAATAACCATCACAAGATACAATAACCATACAAGATACACAACTATCACAAGATACAATAACTATCACAAGATACAATAACCATCACAAGATACAATAACCATCACAAGATACAATAACCTATCACAAGATACAATAACTATCACAAGATACAATAACCATCACAAGATACAATAACATCACAAGATACAATAACTATGACAAGATACAATAACATCACAAGATACAATAACCTATCACAAGATACAATAACTATCACAGATACAATAACTATCACAAGATACAATAACTATCACAAGATACAATAACTATCACAAGATACAATAACTATCACAAGATACAATAACCATCACAAGATACAATAACAATGACAAGATACAATAACTATGACAAGATACAATAACCATCACAAGATACAATAACCATCACAATACAATAACCATCACAAGATACAATAACCATCACAAGATACAATAACCATCACAAGATACAATAACCATCACAAGATACAATAACTATCACAAGATACAATATCCATCACAAGATACAATAACTATCACAAGATACAATAACTATCACAAGATACAATAACTATCACAAGATACAATAACTATCACAAGATACAATAACCATCACAAGATACAACAACTATCACAAGATACAATAAATATCACAAGATACAATAACTATCACAAGATACAATAACTATCACAAGATACAATAACCATCACAATGATACAATATAACTATCACAAGATACAATAACTATCACAAGATACAATAACCATCACAAGATACAATAACAATCACAAGATACAATAACTATGACAAGATACAATAACCATCACAAGATACAATAACTATCACAAGATACAATAACTATCACAAGATACAATAACTATCACAAGATACAATAACCATCACAAGATACAATAACTATGACAAGATACAATAACTATGACAAGATACAATAACCATCACAAGATACAATAACCATCACAATACAATAACCATCACAAGATACAATAACCATCACAAGATACAATAACCATCACAAGATACAATAACCATCACAAGATACAATAACTATCACAAGATACAATATCCATCACAAGATACAATAACTATCACAAGATACAATAACTATCACAAGATACTAACTATCACAAGATACAAAACTATCAAAGATACAATAACCTATCACAAGATACAAAAACTATCACAATATACAATAAATATCCAAGATACAATAACATAAGATACAATAACTTCAAGATACAAAACCATCACAAGATACAATAACTATCACAAGATACAATAACAATCACAAGATACAATAACTATCACAAGATACAATAACAATCACAAGATACAATAACAATCACAAGATACAATAACTATGACAAGATACAATAACCATCACAAGAACAATAACCATCACAAGTAAAATAAACTATCACAAGTACAATACTTCCAATACAATAACTATCACAAGATACAATAACTATCGAAAGATACAATAACTATCACAAGATACAATAACTATCACAAGATACAATAACTATCACAAGATACAATAACTATCACAAGATACAATAACCATCACAAGATACAATAACAATCACAAGATACAATAACTATGACAATACAATAACCATCACAAGATACAATAACCATCACAAGATACAATAACCATCACAAGATACAATAACCATCACAAGATACAATAACCATCACAAGATATAATAACCATCACAAGATGCAATAACTATACAAGATACAATAACTATCACAAGATACAATAAACTCACAAGATACAATAACTATCACAAGACACAATAACCTATCACAAGATACAATAAACATCACAAGATACAACAACTACACAAGATACAATAACTATCACAAGATACAATAACATCACAAGATACAATATACCATCACAAGATACAATAACTATCACAAGATACAATAACTATCACAAGATACAATAACCATCACAAGATACAATAACAATCACAAGATACAATAACTATGACAAGATACAATAACCATCAGAAGATACAATAACCATCACAAGATACAATAACTATCACAAGATACAATAACTATCACAAGATACAATAACTATCACAATATACAATAACTATCACAAGATATAATAACCATCACAAGATACAATAACAATCACAAGATACAATAACTATGACAAGATACAATAACTATGACAAGATACAATAACCATCACAAGATACAATAACCATCACAATACAATAACTATCACAAGATACAATAACCATCACAAGATACAATAACCTCATAGACATAACCATCACAGATACATAACTATCACAAGATACAATATCCATCACAAGATACAATAACTATCACAAGTACAATAACCTATCACAAGATACAATAACTATCACAAGATACAATAACTATCACAAGATACAATAACCATCACAAGATACAACAACTATCACAAGATACAATATCTCATCACAAGATACAATAACCATCACAAGATACAATAACCATCACAAGATACAATAACTATCACAAGATACAATAACTATCACAGATACAATAACATCACAAGATACAATAACTATCACAAGATACAATAAACCATCACAAGATACAATAACAATCACAAGATACAATAACTATGACAAGATACAATAACCATCACAAGTTAAATAACTATCACAAGATACAATAACTAATCACAAGATACAATAACTATCACAAGATACAATAACTATGACAAGATACAATAACTATGACAAGATACAATAACCATCACAAGATACAATAACCATCACAAGATACAATAGCCATCACAAGTACAATAACCATCACAAGATACAATAACCATCACAAGATACAATAAACCATCACAAGATACAATAACTATAAAGATACAATAACTATCACAAGATACAATAACTATCACAAGATACAATAACATCACAAGATACAATAACTATCACAATAACATCAACAAGATACAATAACAATCACAAGATACAATAACTATCACAATGATACAATAACTATCACAAGATACAATAACCATCACAAGACTACAATAACCATCACAAGATACAATAACCATCACAAGATACAATAACCATCACAAGATACAATAACCATCACAAGATACAATAACCATCACAAGATACAATAACCATCACAAGATACAATAACTATCACAAGATACAATAACCATCACAAGATATAATAACCATCACAAGATACAATAACTATCACAAGATACAATAACTATCACAAGATACAATAACTATCACAAGATACAATAAGTCTCACAAGATACAATAACCATCACAAGATACAATAACTATCACAAGATACAATAACTATCACAAGATACAATAACCATCACAAGATACAATAACCATCACAAGATACAATAACCATCACAATGTACAATAACTATCACAAGATACAATAACTATCACAAGATACAATAACTATCACAAGATACAATAACCATCACAAGATACAATAACCATCACAAGATACAATAACTATCACAAGATACAATAACTATCACAAGATACAATAACCATCACAAGATACAATAACTATCACAAGATACAATAACTATCACAAGATACAATAACTATCACAAGATACAATAACATCACAAGATACAATAACTATCACAAGATACATAATTCACAAGATCATAACTATCAAGATACAATAACCATCACAAGATACAATAACATCACAAGATACAATAACTATCACAAGATACAATAACATCACAAGATACAATAACCATCACAAGATACAATAACATCACAAGTACAATAACTATCACAAGATACAATAACTATCACAAGATACAATAACATCACAAGATACAATAACATCACAAGATACAAAAACCTATCACAAGATACAATAACTATCACAAGATACAATAACTATCACAAGATACAATAACTATCACAAGATACAATAACTATCACAAGATACAATAACCATCACAAGATACAATAACTATCACAAGATACAATAACTATCACAAGATACAATAACCATCACAAGATACAATAACTATCACAAGATACAATAACCATCACAAGATACAATAACTATCACAAGACACTTGTGATAGCAGTCCCGCCCCAACCCGCATCATTATATTATACTTTATGGGAAGTTGTAAAGCGCTGGGAGGTCACTGAGGGCTGGGAGTGTTGAAAGCTAGAACCTCCCTTTGCTAAGCGTGTCATAACCCCCTTCCCTTTACGTCGAATTCGCATCCTCCCACCACCATTATTCCTTCCCCATACTCTTTACCCAGTCCCTCCCACCTCTTCCCTCTTCTCTCCCTGAACATTGTCCCCCCCCTCCAGACCGGTGAAGTCTCCTAGTTCACCTTGACAGATGTCATCACGTAACCCCATCCTGTGTGACAGAATATGGAAGGGAAACATAGCTACTGTTCCCACTACCTAATATTTATTACAAATCTGATAAGCCAAGTTGTGACGACTATGTGGGTCTGCGGGGTGCTAGAAGCAACAGCCTGTTTGACCTGGCAAACCTGTTCATAGGTATGTCAGACTAAATGTGATTTAATATCCTGTTGTTACTTGGCCTAACCCGAGCATTGAGTGACCATGCGCACAGGGCAAGTTGGGGAAGGATCGAAGGCTTGGGTTGTGAAGTCCGGCTGGAGGAAAGACAGCCGGACCTCAACTGCCCAATAACTTAGCTAACGATAAAAATCTTATTCCGCTAAGTAAATCAGCAAGTCTACGAAGTTATGAAAGGTTCCTGATGGATTCCAAAACTAACCAGCTGACCAAGGGAATTTCCAGTTAAAAGCTCTTGATAACCGAGGCTTTCTCGGGACGATTCTGCTGATGAAATGTGAACGACGGAAGACGAGGCCGACCTCCCAAATTGGTAAAAGTCATTTTACTGTCCCTCCAAAGACAACGATGAGGCGCTGGCCTCACACTGAGTTTAAAAAAAAAAAACTTTCATCCGCAGAAATCTGAACAGCTTGAGTAACTAAGGTAAGATATAGGAAAGAGGGAAGGAAAGAGGAAGGTAGGGAGAAGGCAAACAGATTGAGGGATGCACGTGGCCAAGAGAGAGTTATTCTGTGTGCAAGTATGTGTGTTGCCATGGCTACTGGCTGGTAGTCAGTGTTGTGCAACATCTCTGTGATATCTCTCTAGACTAAAGTGATGCTCACATCCACGCCAGGTACATCACACCGACTTTCTTACACATCACTTAGTCATCTGAATGACCCACACGGGTTTAGCAATTCGTGGAATAAGCAATACAATTACCGTTCATAATAATGAACAAAAGACAATGCAGATACGAGTTATATTACCAGCAGCACCACTCAGATATAGAGCAGCAGGAAATCGTACTAGTCACAACTATTAAATCAATATGACACAATCACAGAGCCTTCGGAAGGAAACCTAATCTCAGATGTGGTTTAGACGGACTTTGATAAATGTGACCACAGAATGATAACATATAATGAGGACAATATTTATAACAGGAAAAGTAGGGAAATAGATACTGAGATTTCTAATAAACATAACAGAGACTGGTAGGAAACAAAATGAAGTCGAAACTCAGCAAAATGAATAGTTCAGGACCGCAAGGTACGCTCCTAAGACATTAACTGTTTCTCACTCTTATACCTGGGGTATACCTGAAGTGTGTTTCGGGGATCAACGACCCCGCGGCCCGGTCTGTGACCAAGGCTCGTGGTGGATCAGAGCCTGATCAATCAGGCTGTTACTGTTTGCCGCACGTAAACCGACGTACAAACCACAGCCCAGTTGGCCAGGTACTTATAAAAATACTGCGTTCCAAGAAGAACAGGTCAAGGGACTTCAAATGTTCCCAGCGATTAAGATGCTTGACTGAACTTAATTGTGCAATGAAGGTTCTTTGTGCCTTCTACAGAGCTGAAAGGAGCCATTTAAGCTTAGGAAACGCACTGGAATGTACTCTATCAAACGAAGAAGAGATAAGAGAAAATAAACAACTGAAGTATTGGTGGGCAAGTTCCCAAATCTACACAGTTTAATAACAACTTATTGGAGTGAGAAATATGGGAGGATGTGTAAAGTAGACGCAGTGAAAAGGGACGGAAAATAAGAGAGCAATATGTCAATATCCGTCGTCCAAGACTATTCAACCATATACCAATATCAGAATTTCTGCCGGGACAACTATAGAGGTCGTCAAAAAAAAAAAGTGAATCACTACCTCCGCCAGGTGTCAGATTAACCCGGCTGTGATGGCTACGTGGGTCAGTGGGCCGTTAACAGCAATAGTCTGACTGAACAAGCACTCAAGAAGGAAGTCTGGCAAAGGCCGAACTGGTTGGGTAGAAAATCCCTCGAAATTGGTCACAGGTACATTTTCATGTGACTCCTCCCTTCCTCCCTGGTGATTCTCCTTTCCCCTCCCTCCCTGGTAATTCTCCATTCTCATCTCTCCCTTGTTACTTCTCTCACTCCCTGGAGTGCCCATGGAATTCCAGTCTTTCAGGAAATGTCTCCCTCAGTAGCTGGTAAGACAACCAAGGGTGACGTCCACCAGCTGACCAGAACGAAATAAGACAGAGTTGAGGCAAGTTGATGGAACAGGAGCAGAGGTAGAGGGAGAAGGGATAGGAGGACCAGTGGAGGTGGGGAAGGCAAGAGTAGCGGGAGCTGGAGAGGTTAGGGTAGCAGGGAGAGTTGGGGGCATCAGAAGCAGCAGTGTAAAGGAATTGTAAAATTTACTGAAAGCTGCAGCATCATGGAATCTTGGTTCAGAGGACATCTACATAACCTTCTTCACGGCTGCTACAACTAATACTATAACTAACCCATCCGTTTGGGTATGACCTACTTCCACTTGGAAACCCCGCCTACCAGTAACTATGCCCTTGTCTGCTACCCGTCCCTTTCCACCTGACGTTAGTATGTGAGTGCCAGCCTTCTTGCCTGTGCACCAGAATCTTCACGGCTACGGTGTTCTTCACACCAACTCCAAGGCTGAGGGACTGATTACCTCATCTTTTGTACATAGTTCTACTGTCTTCAAATTATGTCCTAGAATTTGTATTGATAAAGCCACTGGATGGTGAACGTCTACAATAAAGATACCCAGATGTTGCACATGTGTCTTAATTTTCATCTTGTTGGTATTATATACCATTCTTGTACAAAATGGATATAAATGCAATGGAAAACGTACAAAGGATGACAACGTTGATCCCATGTATCAGAAATTTTCCTTATGAGGATAGACTGAGGGACCAGAATCTGCACTCTCTAGAAAGGCGTAGAATTAGGAAGGATACGATTGAGGTGTATAAATGGAAAACAGGAATAAATAAAGAGAATGTAAATACGTAGTGTGCTAAAAATATCTAGCCAAGACAGGACTCGCAGCGGTGGTTTCAAGGTGGAAATATTCAGATTTAGGAAGGATATAGGAAAGCACCGGTTTGGTAATAGAGCTGTGGATGAGTGGAACAAACTCCTGAGTACCGCCACAGAAGCTAAAACATTCTGTAGTTTCAAAAAATAGGCTAGATAAATATATGAGTTGGTGTGGGTGGGTGTGAGTTAGACCTGACTAGCTTGTGCTAGTAGGTCTGATGCCGTGCTCCTTCTTTAAGTGGATGTGATCTGGACATGACTAGCTTGGGTCAGTGGGCCTCTTATGGGTCAGTAGGCCTGCTGCAGTGTTCCTTCTTTCTTAAATTCTTGAAACACAACTTACACACACGCACACAACCTACACAGTACACAGACGCACACAACTTACATATGCGCACACAACCTACACACGCGCACAAAACCTACACACACGCACACAACCTACACAACAACACACACAACTACAACCTACACACACGCACACAACTACACACACTACACACAACACACCTACACACAGCACACAACCTACACACTACATACAGCACAACACACACACGCACACAACCTACACACATGCGCACAACCACACACACGCACACAACCTACACACACGCACACAACCTACACACACACACACACACACAACCTACACACACGCACACAACTTACACACACGCACACAACCTACACACATGCGCACAACCTACACACCCACACACACCTACACACACCGCACACAACCTACACACACGCACACAACCTACACACACGCACACAACCTACACACACGCACACAACCTACACACACGCACACAACCTACACACACGCACACAACCTACACACACGCACACAACCTACACACACGACACAACCTACATACACGCACACAACCTACACACACGCACACAACCTACACACAACACACACAACCTACACACACGCACACAACCTACACACACGCACACAACCTACACACACGCACACAACCTACACACACGCACACAACCTACACACACGCACACAACCTACACACACGCACACAACCTACACACACGCACACAACCTACACACACGCACACAACCTACACACACGTACACATTCTCCAATATCAACGGACGGCCCGTCTTATCTGAAATCTCCAGAGTTTTCATTACACACTGCTAATCACAAGAGATCAATGCTGTGCCCAAACGCTGGAAGATGCTTCTATCCCCATACCCCACCACCACGCTAGTTTGTTACCTCATCCCTCCACACTAGTAACGTCACAGTTGGGGTATGCTTCGCATGCTATTCCTCCCCATTCTTCGTATCATGACTGAAGGAGGATTTAAGCAAACACTAGCTCTGATACTGTAGCAAGCACTAGCTCTGATACTGTAGCAAGCACTAGCTCTGATACTGTAGCAAACACTCGCTCTGATACTGTAGCAAACACTAGCTCTGATACTGTAGCAAGCACTAGCTCTGATACTGTAGCAAACACTCGCTCTGATACTGTAGCAAACACTAGCTCTGATACTGTAGCAAGCACTAGCTCTGATACTGTAGCAAGCACTAGCTCTGATACTGTAGCAGCACTAGCTCTGATACTGTAGCAAGCACTAGCTCTGATACTGTAGCAAACACTCGCTCTGATACTGTAGCAAACACTAGCTCTGATACTGTAGCAAGCACTAGCTCTGATACTGTAGCAAACACTCGCTCTGATACTGTAGCAAACACTAGCTCTGATACTGTAGCAAGCACTAGCTCTGATACTGTAGCAAACACTCGCTCTGATACTGTAGCAAACACTAGCTCTGATACTGTAGCAAGCACTAGCTCTGATACTGTAGCAAGCACTAGCTCTGATACTGTAGCAAACACTCGCTCTGATACTGTAGCAAACACTAGCTCTGATACTGTAGCAAGCACTAGCTCTGATACTGTAGCAAGCACTAGCTCTGATACTGTAGCAAGCACTAGCTCTGATACTGTAGCAAACACTAGCTCTGATACTGTAGCAAACACTCGCTCTGATACTGTAGCAAACACTAGCTCTGATACTGCAGCAAGCACTAGCTCTGATACTGTAGCAAGCACTAGCTCTGATACTGTAGCAAGCACTAGCTCTGATACTGTAGCAAACACTAGCTCTGATACTGTAGCAAGCACTAGCTCTGATACTGTAGCAAGCACTAGCTCTGATACTGTAGCAAACACTCGCTCTGATACTGTAGCAAACACTAGCTCTGATACTGCAGCAAGCACTAGCTCTGATACTGTAGCAAGCACTAGCTCTGATACTGTAGCAAACACTCGCTCTGATACTGTAGCAAACACTAGCTCTGACACTGTAGCAAACACTAGCTCTGATACTGTAGCAAACACTAGCTCTGATACTGTAGCAAACACTCGCTCTGATACTGTAGCAAACACTAGCTCTGATACTGTAGCAAACACTAGCTCTGATAATGCAGCAAACACTACCTCTGATACTACAGAAAACACTAGCTCTGATACTATAGCAAACACTAGCTCTGCCAATGCAGCAAACATTAGCTCTACTGCAGCAAACACTAGCTCTGATAATGCAGCAAACACTAGCTCCGCTACTGCACCGAACACTAGCTCTCCTACTGAAGCAAACACTAGCTCTCCTACTGCAGCACACACTAGCTCTGATACTGTAGCAAACACTAGCTGTGTTACTGCAGCAAACACTAGCTCTGATACTGTAGCAAACACTAGCTCTGATACTGCAGCAAACATTAGCTCTGATAATGCAGCAAACACTAGCTCTGATATTGTAGCAAACACTAGCTCTGCCACTGCAGCGAACACTAGCTCTCCTAATGAAGCAAACACTAGCTCTGCTACTGCAGCAAACACTAGCTCTGCTACTGCAGCAAACACTAGCTCTGCTACTGCAGCAAACACTAGCTCTGCTACTGCAGCAAACACTAGCTCTGCTACTGCAGCAAACACTAGCTCTGCTACTGCAGCAAACACTAGCTCTGCTACTGCAGCAAACACTAGCTTTGATACTGCAGCAAACACTAGCTCTGATAGTGAAGCAAACACTAGCTCTGCTACTGCAGCAAACACTAGCTCTGCTACTGCAGCACACACTAGCTCTGCTACTGTAGCAAACACTACCTCTTCTACTGCAGCAAACACTAGCTCTGCTACTGCAGCAAACACTAGCTCTGCTACTGTAGCAAACACTAGCTCTGCTACTGCAGCAAACACTAGCTCTGCTACTGTAGCAAACACTAGCCCAGATAAAACAGCAAACAATAGCTCTGATACTGTAGCAAACACTAGCTCTGATAGTGCAGCAAACACTAGCTCTGCTACTGTAGCAAACACTAGCTGTGCTACTGCAGCAAACACTAGCTCTGCTACTGCAGCAAACACTAGCTCTGCTACTGCAGCAAACACTAGCTCTGATACTGTAGTAAACACTAGCTCTGATAATGCAGCAAACACTAGCTCTGATATTGCAGCAAACACTAGCTCTGATAATGGAGCAAACACTAGCTCTGATAATGCAGCAAACACTAGCTCTGCTACTGCAGCAAACACTAGCTCTGCTACAGCAGCACGCACTATCTCTGCTACTGTAGCAAACACTAGCTCTGTTACTGCAGCAAACACTAGCTCTGCTACTGCAGCAAAACTCTGCTACTGCAGCAAACACTAGCTCTGCTACTGCAGCAAACACTAGCTCTGCTACTGCAGCAATCATTAGCTCTGCTATTGCAGCAAACACAAGGTCTGCTTCTGCAGCAATCATCAGCTCTGCTACTGCAGCAAACACTAGCTCTGCTACTGCAGCAAACACTCACTCTGCTACTGCAGCAAACATTAGCTCTGCTACTGCAGCAAACACTAGCTCTGTTACTGTAGCAAACACTAGCTCTGATAATGCAGCAAACCCTAGCTCTGATACTGTAGCAAACAATAGCTCTGATAATGCAGCAAACACTAGCTCTGATACTGTAGCAAACACTAGCTCTGACACTGTAGCAAACACTAGCTCTGATAGTGCAGCAAACACTAGCTCTGATAATGCAGCAAACACTAGCTCTGATACTGTAGCGAACACTAGCTCTGCTACTGCAGCGAACACTAGCTCTGATAGTGCAGCAAACACTAGCTCTGATAGTGCAGCAAACACTAGCTCTGCTACTGCAGCAAACACCAGCTCTGCTACTGCAGCAAATAATAGCTCTTCTACTGCAGCAAACACTAGTTCTGCTAATGCAGCACACACTAGCTCCGCTACTGTAGCAAACACAAGGTCTGCTACTGCAGCAAACACTAGCTCTGCTACTGCAGCAAACACAAGGTCTGCTACTGCAGCAATCATCAGCTCTGCTACTGCAGCAAACACTAGCTCTGCTACTGCAGCAAACACTAGCTCTGCTACTGCAGCAATCATCGGTTCTGCTACTGCAGCAATCATCAGCTCTGCTACTGCAGCAAGCACGAGCTCTGCTACTGCAGCAATCATCAGCTCTGCTACTGCAGCAAGCACGAGCTCTGCTACTGCAGCAATCATCAGCTCTGCTACTGCAATAAACACTAGCTTTGCTACTGCAGCAAACACGAGCTCTGGTACTGCAGCAATCATCAGCTCTGCTACTGCCGCAAACATCAGCTCTGCTACTGCAGCAAAGATTAGCTTTGCTACTGCAGCAAACAAAAGCTCTGCTACTGCAGCAATCATCAGCTCTGCCACTGCAGTGATCGCTCAATCACTAAACGGGTCACCAAGTGAAGAAGACAAGATTCAGGAGATGTTTTCCTAACCAATAAACCTCCACTGGTTGAATTATGCTCGTAGGAATGTGAACGGTAGTTTTGGCTCTGGCATCAATTTTGAAGCCTCGTCGATCGCCAGGCGTTAAGGATTTCTGGCCTCTTGAGCATTATTATACTCACTCTTGAAACCTGGAGTGAACTCAATCTGCTGAATGTTCACACACGCCACACACCACACACGTCTGGTCACAGACCGGGCCGCGGGGGCGTTGAACCCCGAAACCTTCTCCAGGTATACTGAACATACAGACACTAACAGTGATAACACAGGGGAAAACAGTGACAACACAGAAGCCAACAGTGATAACACTAAGATCAACAGTGCCAACAAAGGCATCAACAGTGGTAACACAAGAAACAGTGATAACATAGGCACCAACAGTGATAACACATGCATCAGTGATAAAACATGCATCAACAGTGATAACATAGGCATCAGTGATAATACAGGCACCACAGTGATAACACAGGCATCAACAGTGATAACACAGACATCAACAGTGATAACACAAGAACCATCAGCGATAATACAGGCACCAATAGCGATAACACAAGTACCAACAGTGATAACACAAGAACCAACAGTGATAACACAAGAACCAACAGTGATAACACAAAAAACAACAGTGATAACCGAGACATCAACAGTGATAACACGGTAACATGGTCCTGAGCTTCGATTACATTGCAGAGCTAAAAATGGAGAGTGAAACAGCACAAGTAAGATGAGAGAAACCAAACTATAAAAGAAGGGATTACACAGGTATGAGGAATTTCCTACATGAGGTACAGTGGGAAAGAGAATTGGTGGGAAAAACAGTGAACGAAATGATGGAATACGTGACCACAAAATGAAAAGAGGAGAAGAGAGTTCGTATCTGAGGGCAACAGAAACAAAAGTAAGACCAGAACGAGCCCTTGGTTCACCGATAGGTGTAGAGAGGCCAAAACTAAGTGCGCTAAATCTAGAATGAAAAATGTACAGAAGACAAAGAACCCATGAAAATAAGATAAGCCGAAAAGCCTGAAATGAATATGTATGGATAAGGAGGGAGCCCAGTGGCAATACAAGAATGACAGCATCGAAAGCCAAATCTAACAGCCACATCAGGAGGAAAACAACCAGATAATCAGAAAGAGGAATGAAGGAGAGATCACAAGAAACGACAAAGAAATATATTAAGAGCTAAACACGAGATTTAAGGAAGTAATTTCAGTGGAGACAGACTGGATTACAATAAACCGGAATGGTAGGGTACACCAACAAGTGCTGGACACACTACACACAACCGAGGAGGAAGTAAAAAGACTGCTAAGTGAACTAGATACATCAAAGGCGGTGGGACCAGACAACATCTCTCCGTGGGGCCTGAGTGAAAGAAGCAGAGGTGCTGTGTTTGCCACTAACAACAATCTTCAACACATCTATCGAAACAGAGAAACTACCTGTGGTGTGGAAGACAGCAAATGTAGTCCCAATCTTTAAGGAGACAAGCAGGCAGCATTGAACTACAGACCAGTAACAGTGACATGCATAGTATTCAAAGTCATAGAGAAGATTATCAGGAAAAGACTGTTGGAGCACCATAGAGGAACGAGCTAATACACGATAACCAGCACGGATTCACGGAAGGAAAATCCCATGTCACAAATTTATTGGAGTTTTACGACAAGGTGACAGAAGGCAGGAGAGAGAGTGGTGGGTAAACTGCATATTCTTGGACTGTAAGAAGGCTTTCGACACAGTTCCGCACAAGAGATTAGTACAAAAGCTAGAGGAGCAGGCAGGAATAACAGGAAAGGCACTCCAATAGATACGAGAATACCTGACACAAAGGAAACAATGGATGATTCTACGTGACAAGGAATCAGAGTGGGCGCCTGTTACGAGCGGAGTTCCACAAGGGTCAGTCCTAGCGCCGGTGCGGTTTCTGGTATATGTTTGCAGACGATGTGAAGCTAATGCTGAGAATTCAAGTGCATGAATATTAGGTAGAACTACAAAAGAATCTGGACAGGCTGCAAGACTGGTCCAACAACTGGCTCCTGGGGCAAATTCATGAAGATAGGGGAATGTCAAAGAACACTGCAGACAGAGCACAAGCTAGGGAGCCAAAGATTGCATAGCTCACTCAAGGAAAAGGATCTTAGGGTGAGTATAATACCGAGTACATATCCTGAGGCGACCATCAACCAAATAACTGCTGCAGCATATGGTAGCCTGGCAAACCTAAGAATAGCGTTTCCACACCTTAGTAAGGAATCGGTCAAGACTGTATACCATGTGCGTCAAGCCCATGCTGGAGTATGCAGCACCAATATGGAGCCCACACCCGATCAAGCACGTCAGGAAATTAGAGAAAGTGCAAAGACTTGCAACAAGACTAGTCTCGGAACTAAGAGGTATGTCCTACGAGGAAAGGTTAAGGGAAATCAACCTAACGACACTGGAGAGATAGAGGGGATATAATAACAACATATAAAATACTGAGAGGAATGGACGGGGTGAATAGGGACAGGATGTCTCAGAGATGGGAAACAGCAACAAGCGGTCACAACTGGAAGATGAAGACTCAGATGAGTCACAGGGATGTTAGGAAGTATTTCTTCAGCCACAAAGTTGTCAGGAAGTGGAACAATCTGGAGAATGATGTAGTGGAAGCAGGATCCGTACATAGCTTTAAGAAGAGATACGACAATGATCATGGCGCAAGGAGTGTGTGGACTTAGTAGCGACCAGCGAAGAGGCTGGGCCAGGAGCTGTGAATCGACCCCTGCAACCACAAATAGGTAAGTACAAGAACCAACAGAGATAACACACGCACCAATAGTGGTAAGAACCAACAGTGATAACACAGGTATCAACAGTGATAATACAGGTATCAACAGTGATAATACAGGTATCAACAGTGATAATACAGGTATCAACAGTGATAATACAGGTATCAACAGTGATAATACAGGTATCAACAGTGATAATACAGGTATCAACAGTGATAATACAGGTATCAACAGTGATAATACAGGTATCAACAGTGATAATACAGGTATCAACAGTGATAACAGCGATATCAACTCAATGACTATAAAAATTTGTGTTCTTCCCTCCCCAGAGTCTTCCCTACATCCCTACCCAGAGTCTTCCCTACATCCCTCCCCAGAGTCTTCCCTACATCCCTCCCCAGAGTCTTCCCTACATCCCTCCCCAGAGTATTTCCCTACATCCACCCAGAGTTTCCCTACATCCTCCCCAGGTCTTCCCTACAATCCCTACCCAGAGTCTCCTACATCCTCCCATAGCTTCCTACATCCCTACCAGAGTCTTCCCTACATCCCTCGCGCAGAGTCTTGCCTTACATCCCTACCCAGAGTCTTCCTACATCCTCCCCAGAGTCTTCACTACATCCCTCCCCAAGTCTTCACTACATCCCACCACCAGAGTCTCCCTACATCCCTCCCAAGATCCCTACATCCCTCCTCAGAGTCTCACACCCCCAGGTCTTCCCACATAACTCCCAAGAGTCTCCCTACAGCCTCCCCAAGTTTCTACATCCCTCCCCAGAGTCTTCCCTACATCCCCCAGAGTCTTCCTACATACCTACCCAGAGTCTTCCTACATCCCTCCCAAGAGTATCCTACATACCCTCCCCAGATCTTCCCTACATCCCTCCCCAGAGTCTTCCTACATCCCTCCCCAGAGCTTCCACATCCCCAAGAGTCTTCCCTACATCCCTGTCCAGAGTCTTCCTAAATCCATCCCAGAGTCTTCCCTACATCCCTGCCCAGAGTCTTCCCTACATCCCTCCCCAGAGTCTTCCCTACATCCCTCCCCAGAGTCTTCCCTACATCCCTACCCAGAGTCTTCCCTACATCCCTCCCAAGTCTTCACTACATCCCTCCCCAGAGTCTTCCCTACATCCCTCCCCAGAGTCTTCCCTACATCTCTCCCCAGAGTCTTCCCTACATCCCTCCCAGAGTCTTCCTACATCCCTCCCAGAGTCTTCCCTACATCCCTCCCAGAGTCTTCCCTACATCCCTCCCCAGAGTCTTCCCTACATCCCTCTCCAGAGTCTTCCCTACATCCCTCCCCAGAGTCTTCCCTACATCCTGCCAGAGTCTTCCTACATCCCTCCCAAAGTCTTCCCTACATCCCTCCCCAGAGTCTTCCCTACATCCCTCCCCAGAGTCTTCCCTACATCCCTCCCCAGAGTCTTCCCTACATCCCTCCCCAGAGTCTTCCCTACATCCCTCCCCAGAGTCTTCCCTACATCCCTCCCCGAGTCTTCCCTACATCCCTCCCCAGAGTCTTCCCTACATCCCTCCCCAGTCTTCCCTACATCCCTCCCCAGAGTCTTCCCTACATCCCTCACCAGAGCCTTCCCTACATCTCTCCCC
This sequence comes from Cherax quadricarinatus, assembly GCF_026875155.1. Lineage (NCBI taxonomy): Eukaryota > Metazoa > Arthropoda > Malacostraca > Decapoda > Parastacidae > Cherax > Cherax quadricarinatus. The sequence continues at coordinate 35,178,483 of NC_069430.1, read as the reverse complement.
AGAGTCTTCCCTACATCCCTCCCCTGAGTCTTCCCTACATCCCTCCCCGAGTCTTCCCTACATCCCTCCCAAGAGTCTTCCCTACATCCCTCCCCAGAGTCTTCCCTACATCCCTCCCAAGAGTCTTCCCTACATCCCTCCCCAGAGTCTTCCCTACATCCCTCCCCGAGTTTTCCTACATCCCTCCCCTGAGTCTTCCCTACATCCCTCCCAGAGTCTTCCTACATCCCTCCCAGAGTCTTCCCTACATCCCTCCCCGAGTCTTCCCTACATCCCTCCCCTGAGTCTTCCCTACATCCCTCCCCAGAGTCTTCCCTACATCCCTCCCCTGAGTCTTCCCTACATCCCCCCAGTCTTCCCTACACCCTCCCCAGAGTCTTCCCTATATCCCTCCCCAGAGTCTTCCCTACATCCCTCACAAGAGTCTTCCCTACATCCCTCCCCAGAGTCTTCCCTACATCCCTCCCCAGAGTCTTCCCTACATCCCTACCCCAGAGTCTTCCCTACATCCCTGCCCAGAGTCTTCCCTACATCCCTCCCTAGAGTCTTCCCTACATCCCTCCCCAGAGTCTTCCCTACATCCCTCCCCAGAGTCTTCCCTACATCCCTCCCCAGAGTCTTCCCTACATCCCTACCCAGAGTCTTCCCTACATCCCTCCCAAGAGTATTCCCTACATCCCTCCCCAGAGTCTTCCCTACATCCCTCCCCAGAGTCTTCCCTACATCCCTCCCCAGAGTCTTCCCTACATCCCTCCCCAGAGTCTTCCCTACATCCCTGTCCAGAGTCTTCCCTAAATCCATGCCCAGAGTCTTCCCTACATCCCTGCCCAGAGTCTTCCCTACATCCCTCCCCAGAGTCTTCCCTACATCCCTCCCCAGAGTCTTCCCTACATCCCTACCCAGAGTCTTCCCTACATCCCTCCCCAGAGTCTTCCCTACATCCCTCCCAGAGTCTTCCTACATCCCTCCCCAGAGTCTTCCCTACATCTCTCCCCAGAGTCTTCCCTACATCCCTCCCCAGAGTCTTCCCTACATCCCTCCCCAGAGTCTTCCCTACATCCCTACCCAGAGTCTTCCCTACATCCCTCCCCAGAGTCTTCCCTACATCCCTCTCCAGAGTCTTCCCTACATCCCTCCCCAGAGTCTTCCCTACATCCCTGCCCAGAGTCTTCCCTACATCCCTCCCAAGAGTCTTCCCTACATCCCTCCCCAGAGTCTTCCCTACATCCCTCCCAGAGTCTTCCCTACATCCCTCCCCGAGTCTTCCCTACATCCCTCCCCAGAGTCTTCCCTACATCCCTCCCAGAGTCTTCCCTACATCCCTCCCCGAGTCTTCCCTACATCCCTCCCCAGAGTCTTCCCTACATCCCTCCCCAGTCTTCCCTACATCCCTCCCCAGAGTCTTCCCTACATCCCTCACCAGAGCCTTCCCTACATCTCTCCCCAGAGTCTTCCCTACATCCCTCCCCTGAGTCTTCCCTACATCCCTCCCCTGAGTCTTCCCTACATCCCTCCCAGAGTCTTCCCTACATCCCTCCCCAGAGTCTTCCTACATCCCTCCCCAGAGTCTTCCCTACATCCCTCCCCAGAGTCTTCCCTACATCCCTCCCCTGAGTCTTCCCTACATCCCTCCCCTGAGTCTTCCCTACATCCCTCCCCAGAGTCTTCCCTACATCCCTCCCCTGAGTCTTCCCTACATCCCTCCCCAGTCTTCCCTACACCCCTCCCCAGAGTCTTCCCTATATCCCTCCCCAGAGTCTTCCCTACATCCCTCACAAGAGTCTTCCCTACATCCCTCCCCAGAGTCTTCCCTACATCCCTCCCCAGAGTCTTCCCTACATCCCTACCCAGAGTCTTCCCTACATCCCTGCCCAGAGTCTTCCCTACATCCCTCCCTAGAGTCTTCCCTACATCCCTCCCCAGAGTCTTCCCTACATCCCTACCCAGAGTCTTCCCTACATCCCTCCCCAGAGTCTTCCCTACATCCCTCCCCAGAGTCTTCCCTACATCCCTCCCCAGTCTTCCCTACATCCCTCCCCTGAGTCTTCCCTACATTCCTCCCCTGAGTCTTCCCTACATCTCTCCCCTGAGTCTTCCCTACATCCCTCCCCAGAGTCTTCCCTACATCCCTCCCCAGAGACTTCCCTACATCCCTCCCCTGAGTCTTCCCTACATCCCTCCCCAGAGTCTTCACTACATCCCTCCCCTGAGTCTTCCCTACATCCCTCCCCAGAGTCTTCCCTACATCCCTCCCCAGAGTCTTCCCTAAATCCCTCCCCTGAGTCTTCCCTACATCACTCCCCAGAGTCTTCCCTACATCCCTCCCCAGAGTCTTCCCTACATCCCTCCCCAGAGTCTTCCCTACATCCCTCCCCAGAGTCTTCCCTACATCCCTCCCCTGAGTCTTCCCTACATCCCTCCCCAGAGTCTTCCCTACATCCCTCCCCTGAGTCTTCCCTACATCCCTCCCCTGAGTCTTCTCTACATCCCTCCCCAGAGTCTTCCCTACATCCCTCCCCTGAGTCTTCCCTACATCCCTCCCCAGAGTCTTCCCTACATCCCACCCCTGAGTCTTCCCTACATCCCTCCCCAGAGTCTTCCCTACATCCCTCCCCAGAGTCTTCCCTACATCCCTACCCAGAGCCTTCCCTACATCCCTCCCCAGAGTCTTCCCTACATCCCTCCCTTGAGTCTTTCCTACATCCCTCCCCTGAGTCTTCCCTCATCCCTCCCCTGAGTCTTCCCTACATCCCTCCCCAGAGTCTTCCCTACATCCCTCCCCAGAGTCTTCTCTACATCCCTCCCCAGAGTCTTCCCTACATCCCTCCCCAGAGTCTTCCCTACATCCCTCCCCTGAGTCTTCCCTACATCCCTCCCCTGAGTCTTCCCTACATCCCTCCCCTGAGTCTTCCCTACATCCCTCCCCTGAGTTTTCTCTACATCCCTCCCCAGAGTCTTCCCTACATCCCTCCCCAGAGCCTTCCCTACATCCCTCCCCTGAGTCTTCTTTACATCCCTCCCCTGAGTCTTCCCTACATCCCTCCCCTGAGTCTTCCCTACATCCCTCCCCTGAGTCTTCCCTACATCCTCCCTTGAGTGTTCCCTACATCCTCCCCAGAGTCTTCCCTACATCCCTCCCCTGAGTCTTCCCTATATCCCTCCCCTGAGTCTTCCCTACATCCCTCCCCTGAGTCTTCCCTACATCCCTCCCCAGAGTCTTCCCTACATCCCTCCCCTGAGTCTTCCCTACATCCCTCCCCTGAGTCTTCCCTACAACCCTCCCCAGAGTCTTCCCTATATCCCTCCCCTGAGTCTTCCCTACTTCCCTCCTCTTAGTCCTCCTTACATCCTACCCCTACCTGGAGTCTACCTACCTGGAGGGTATTCTAGGGAACAACGCCCCCGCGGCCCGGTCCACGACCAGGCCTACTGGTGGATCAGGACCTGATCAACCAGGCTTTTACCGATGGCCGCACGTAGTCCAACGTACGAACCACAGCCTGGCTGATCCGTCACTGACTTTTAAGTATCTGTCCAGCTCCCTCTTGAAGGCAGCCAGGGGCCTATTCGTAATTCCCCTTATGCATGGTGGGAGTCTGTTGAAGAGTCTTGGGCCCCGGACACTTGCGGTGTTTTCTCTTAGTGTATTAATGGCGCCCCTACTTTTCGTTGGGGGTATTTTAACCGCCTGTCCAGTCTTATACTTTCGTAGGGAGTGATTTC
>NC_069430.1:35149760-35169760 GCF_026875155.1 Cherax quadricarinatus | reverse complement strand
ACCTCCGGAAATGACTTCAGGTATCCTACAGGCCACCCACCCAAAGGTGGTCGCGGCCACCCACCCCCAGCAGCGTGCTTCCACTCACCCTCAGCTGGTCGCCAACACCCACCCCAGCTGGCTGCCGCCATGCTGGTCTGTATTTACATATAATTTAACAGTGGGCGGCTACTTGCCTCCTGCTATAACCTAGTATTATGAGTCACCTAGAGTGACGCCATCTGGGACAGCCACCTGCCAACTGGGGCTGCCACCTGTCACCTAAGAGAGCCACCCACTACCACATTCACTGCTACAATAAATGCTCTTATGAACTCAAGAAGAGACTGGCACTACACCACCAGGTGGACGAGTTAAATGTGAAGACACTAATAACCAGAGACTACGCCGCAAAGTAATGAAAGAGCGGAGTACAAAAAGACCAGGCACGGAACACAGCCTGAGGGAGCTGGACAGATACCTAAAGACGGTGCTGGATCAGCCGGGCTGTGGTTCGTACGTTGGATTACGTGCGGCCAGCAGTAACAGCCTCATTGATCAGGCCCTGATCCACCGGGAGGCCTGGTCGTGGACCGGGCCGCGGGGACGTTGATCCCCGGAATGCCCTCCAGGTAGACTCCAGGTAGACAACGTGCAAGGAGTAAGCTCAAGGAGGAAGCATCGCACGATGTGTTGAGCGAGTGAGGGGAATACCAGGTGAAAGACTGCTGGAAAAGAATACCAGGTGAGAACACTGGTGGAGAATACCAGGTGAGAGATAGCTGGGGAATACCAGGTGAGAGACTGCTGGAAAATACCAGGTGAGAGACTGCTGGAGAATACCAGGTGAGAGACTACTGGAGACTACCAGATAAGAGACTACTGGAGACTACCAGATAAGAGACTGCTAGAGACTACCAGATAAGAGACTGCTGGAGAAGAATACCAGGCGAGAAACTGTTGGAGAATACCAGGTGAGAGACTAGTGAAGAAGAATACTAAGTGAGACTTAGCCGGAGGAAAGGAATTACTTAGTGAGACACAGATGGGTTGACAGAACAGCAGGTGAGACACAACTGGGGGCGAGGGACTATCATGTGAAACACAGCTGAGGTGTGAGGGAACACCAGAAGACACAACTGGAAGGTGACGAGAAGAGTATTCTGAAAGTTGTATAACTGAGGGAAGTGAGAAGCAGTGTGAGGGAGGGAGGCCCACCATGCCCTGTCAGCCCTGTGAAAGTGACAGCAATGAGAGGGAGGGGGAGAGGGAGGATGGGGATGCTGCAAAAAGGGGAAGCAGGTAAAAGGCAGGAGATGGAAGGAAAAGGAATAGAAGCGGGAGAAAGTGAAGGAGGATCAACAAAAGAGGCACTTCAAACCAATAAAAGAACTCGCAGGGACGGGTGGGGGGGGGCTGGGAAGGAGGGCGTGAGGGGGGAATAGAGGGTGGTGAGGGGAAGAACAATTAAAGAAATGTGGGGAGGAGAAGAAAGGAAGTAGAGATAATTAGAAGCAGCAAGTGGATGGAAGGAAAAGGAGGAGAGATGAAGAAAAGAAGTGGAGGAGGCACTGGAACAGTGAAAGGAAAGGTGATAGGAGAAGGACAGGGAAGAAAGCAAGAGGGGACAAAGGAAGGGGTAAAAGGGATGTCGAAGAGACAGGAGAGGAAGATAAAAATGGGAGACGAAAAGGCCCGAGAAGGAAAAGGCTAGGGAGGGAAGAACAGAAGACTGTCTGAGACAGCGGGGATATCGTCGGAAATAGGATTCCTGAGCAGTCATCTCATTGATAAAATACCAGAAGCTTTTACCAGCTCCAAACTCCGGGAACCAGAGCCGGAGCCAGGGAGCCCAGGGAGCACGAGGGAGAGCCAGGGAGCCAGGGGAGCCAGGGACCAGGGAGCGGGAGCCAGGGAGCCAAGGGAGACCAGGGAGCGAGGGATCCAGGGAGCAAGGGAGGATGAGGAGCGAGGGAGCCAGGGAGCCAGGGCATGGGAGCGACGAGCAGGGAGCGACTGGAGAACCAGAAGGAGCCTAGGACCAGATGGATGCAGGAGCGAGGAGCCAGGCGAGCCAGGGACCAGGGAGAACGAGGGAGAAGGTGAAGAAAATACGACGGAGCAGGAGCCAGGGAAGACAGCAGGGAGCAGGGAGCGAGGGAGCCAGGCAGCGAGGGAGAGAAACCAGAGGAGCAGGGAGCGAGGGACCAGGGAGCGAGGGAGCCAGGGAGCGAGGGACCAAGGGAGGAGGGAGCAGGGAGCGCGAGGGAGCCAGGAGCGGAAGGGAGCGAGGGAGCGAGGGAGCAGGGAGAGGGAGACGAGAGCGTACCAGGGAGAAGCGAGGGATGCAGGTGAGCCAGGGAGCGAGGGAGCCAGGAGAGGAGCGAGGGAGCAGGGAGCCAGGAGACCAGGGAGCCAGGAGCCGGGAGGAGCTGAAGGTGAAGCCAGGAAAGGAGAGCTGATAGGAGCCAGGGAGGAGGAGGGAGGGAGGGAGGGGGGAGAGCTGTTAGGGAGCCAGGAAGGTTAAGGGAGCAGGAGGAGGAAGGAGGGAGAAGCGGTTACAGGTGAGCCAGGGAGAGTGTTAAATGAAGGTGAGCCAGGGAGGGAGAGCTGGATAGGTAGCCAGGGAAGGGGGGGGGAAGGAGCGGTAAGGTGAGCAGGGAGGGAGAGCTGGTGGATAGGTGAGCCAGGGAGAGCTGGTAGTAGGTGATCAGGGAGGGAGGAAGGAGAGCTGGTATAGGTGAGCCAGGGAGAGCTGGTTAATAGGTGAGTCAGGGACGAGGAGAGCTGGTAGGGAGCCAGGGAGAGGGAGAGATGGGAGCAGGAGGAGAGCGATAGGAGCCAGGGAGAGCCTGGTATGGTGAGCAGGGAGGAGAGCTGGTAGAGGAGCCAGGAGAGCTGGTAAGGGAGCAGGGAGGGAGGGAAGGAGAGCTGGAGGATAGAGGGAGCCAGGGAGGGAAGAGCTGGACAGGTGAGTCAGGGAGGGAGAGACTGGTACAGGTGAGCCAGGGAGGGAGGAGGGAGGAGGAGGAGGGAGCTGGTTATAGGGAGCCAGGGAGAGAGAGAGCGGTAGGTATATAGGAGGAGCAGGAAGGGAGAGCTGGTTATAGGTGAGCCAGGGAGGGAGAGTGGTAAGGTGAGTAGGAGGGAGAGCTGGTTATAGGTGAGCCAGGGAGGGATGGAGCTAGGGAGCAGGTGAGTCAGGGAGGAGAGCTGGTCATAGGTGAGCCAGGGAGAGAGCTGGTCAGAGGGAGCCAGGGAGGGAGAGCTGGTTATAGGTGACAGGGAGGGAGAGCTGGTTATAGTTGAGCCAGGGAGAGGAGAGCTGGTTATAGGAGAGTCAGGGAGGGGGAGGAACAACTGGTTATAGGTGAGCCAGGGAGAGAGAGCTGGTTATAGGTGAGTCCAGGGAGGGAGAGCTGGTTATAGGTGAGCCAGGGAGGGAGAGCTGGTTATAGGTGAGCCAGGGAGGGAGAGCTAGTTATAGGTGAGTCAGGGAGAGCTGGTCATAGGTGAGCCAGGGAGAGAGAGCTGGTCATAGGTGAGCCAGGGAGGGAGAGCTGGTCATAGGTGAGCCAGGGAGCCAGGAGAGAGAGCTGGTATAGCTGAGCCAGGGAGGGAGAGCTGGTTATAGTGAGCCAGGGAGGGAGAGCTGGTTATAGTGAGCAGGAGGGAGAGCGGTATAGTGAGCCAGGAGGGAGAGCTGGTTATAGGTGAGCCAGGAGGGAGAGTGGTTATAGGTGAGCCAGGGAGAGGAGAGCTGGTTATAGGTGAGCCAGGGGAGGGGAGAGAGCTGGTTGTAGGGAGTCAGGGAGGGAGAGCTGGTTATAGGTGAGCCAGGGAGGGAGAGGTGGTTATAGGTGAGCCAGGGAGAGAGAGCTGGTTATAGGCGAGTCAGGGAGGGAGAGCTGGTTATAGGTGAGCCAGGGAGAGCTGGTTATAGGTGAGCCAGGGAGAGCTGGTTATAGGTGAGCAGGAGGGAGAGCTGGTTATAGGTGAGTCAGGGGGGGAGATGGGAGGGAGGGGAGGAGCTGGTTATAGGTGAGCCAGGAGAGGGTAGGGAGAGGAGGAGAGCTGTTATAAGTGAGTCAGGGAGGAGGGAGAGCTGGTTATAGTGAGCCAGCGAGGAGGGAGAGCTGGTTATAGGTGAGCCAGGGAGGAGGGAGGGAGAGCTGGTTATAGGTGAGTCAGGGAGAGGGAGAGCTGGTTATAGGTGAGTCAGGAGGGAGGGAGAGGCTGGTTATAGGTGAGTCAGGAGAGGGTATAGGAGAGGGAGAGGCTGGTATAGGTGAGCCAGGGAGGGAGGAGAGCTGGTTATAGGTGAGTCAGAGGAAGGGGAAGATGGAGGAGGAGAGCTGGTTATAGGTGAGTCAGGGAGGAGGGAGGGAGAGCTGGTTATAGCGTGAGGCAGGGAGAGGAGGGATTGAGCCAGAGAGGGAGAGTGGTTATAGGGAGGGGAGAGACTGGTATAGGTGAGTCAGGGAGGGAGGGAGAGCTGGTTATAGGTGAGTCAGGGAGGAGAGTGGTTAAGTGGTCAGGGAGAGCTGGTTATAGGTGAGTCAGGGAGAGGAGGGAGGGAGAGCTGGTTATAGGTGAGTCAGGGAGGGAGGGAGAGCTGGTTATAGGTGAGTCAGAGAAGATGGATAGGGAGCAGGGGAAGAGCTGGTTATAGATGAGCCAGGGAGGGAGGGAGAGCTGGTTATAGGGAGCCAGGGAGGGAGGGAGAGCTGGTTATAGGTGAGCCAGCGGAGGGAGGGAGAGCTGGTTATAGGTGAGTCAGGAGGGAGGGAGGAGGAGAGCTGGTTATAGATGTAGTCAGCGGAGGGAGGGAGAGCTGGTTATAGGTGAGCCAGGGAGGGAGGGAGAGGCTGGTTATAGGTGAGCCAGCGGAGGGAGGGAGAGCTGGTTATAGGTGAGCCAGCGGAGGAGGGAGAGCTGGTTATAGTGAGCCAGCGGAGGGAGGGAGAGCTGGTTATAGATGAGCCAGCGGAGGGAGGGAGAGCTGGTTATAGGTGAGCCAGCGGAGGGAGGAGAGCTGGTTATAGGTGAGACAGCGGAGGGAGGGAGAGCTGGTTATAGGTGAGCCAGCGGAGGGAGGAGAGCTGGTTATAGGTGAGCCAGCGGAGGGAGGGAGAGCTGGTTATAGGTGAGCCAGGGAGGGAGGGAGAGCTGGTTATAGTGAGCCAGCGGAGGGAGGGAGAGCTGGTTATAGGTGAGCCAGCGGAGGGAGGAGAGCTGTTATAGGTGAGCCAGCGGAGGGAGGGAGAGCTGGTTATAGATGAGCCAGCGGAGGGAGGGAGAGCTGGTTATAGGTGAGCCAGCGGAGGGAGGGAGAGCTGGTTATAGGTGAGCCAGCGGAGGGAGGGAGAGCTGGTTATAGGTGAGCCAGCGGAGGGAGGAGAGAGCTGGTTATAGGTGAGCCAGCGGAGGGAGGGAGAGCTGGTTATAGGTGAGCCAGGGAGAGAGGGAGGGAGAGCTGGTTATAGGTGAGTCAGGGAGGGAGGGAGAGCTGGTTATAGGTGAGCCAGCGGAGGGAGGGAGAGCTGGTTATAGGTGAGTCAAGGAGGGAGGGAGGGAGAGCTGGTTATAGATGAGCCAGCGGAGGGAGGGAGAGCTGGTTATAGATGAGCCAGCGGAGGGAGGGAGAGCTGGTTATAGGTGAGCCAGCGGAGGGAGGGAGAGCTGGTTATAGGTGAGTCAAGGAGGGAGGGAGGGAGAGCTGGTTATAGATGAGCCAGCGGAGGGAGGGAGAGCTGGTTATGGGCGAGGGATGGAGTACTGACTACAGTTGAGGGAGCGAGGGAGGGCTGACTACCTGGAGGTTACCTGGAGGTTATTCCGGGGATCAACGCCCCCGCGGCCCGGTCCACGACCAGGCCTCCCGATGGATCAGGGCCTGATCAACTAGGCTGTTACTGCTGGCCGCACGCAGTCCGACGTACGAGCCACAGCCCGGCTGATCCAGCACTGACTTTAAGTATCTGTCCAGCTCTCTCTTGAAGGCAGCCAGGGGTTTATTGGCAATTCCCCTAATGCTTGATGGGAGGCTGTTGAACAGTTTTGGGCCCCGGACACTTATGGTGTTTTCTCTTAGTGTACCAATGGCGCCCCTACTTTTTATTGGCGGCATTTTGCATCGCCTGCCCAGTCTTTTACTTTCGTAGGGAGTGATTTCTGTGTGCAGATTTGGGACCATTCCTTCCAAGATTTTCCAAGTGTAGATTATGATATATCTCTCCCTCCTGCGTTCCAACGAGTACAAGTCAAGTGCTTTCAAGCGTTCCCAGTAGTTAAGGTGCTTGACAGAACTTATACGTGCAGTAAAGGATCTCTGTACACTCTCTAGGACTATGGTGAGGACTATGAATGATGAGGGAGGGGAGGGGAAACAAGTGTTAACTAAGGAAGAGCAACAGTTACACAGCTACTTGGACAAGTTTTCAGTAATTATTTAATGGAAGTTAAAATATATGAAGGTGGTGATGCACATGCTCGTGCGCTGCCATCCCCACCATCATCACGGCCGACACTACAAACTAAACGCTTCAGTGAAAATCTAAATCGATTCCCATCCACTAGTTGTGGCCAGATGTGATAATGTGACCTGCAAGGTGACCAGGCAGTTGACGTCATCGGTGACGTATGACCAGGCACCTGGCGTCACCGGTGATGTATGACCAATGTCTTCTAACATAAACAGGTGTGAGCCAGTAATGGTCTAGCCAAGGGTAAGGGACGGCCACTTCAGACTGTAAGGTAAAGTCTGTGCAGTTGACACGGGGAGAAAGATTGGAGGGAGGAGAGGAAGGAAGGAAAAGGAAGAGGAAGAACAACGGATGAGGGGGAAAATGGGGGAGTAAGGAAGATGGTCATGTGTTTCATATTTCCCAAAAAAATAAAGTTATTGTATATCCACAAACCATTTCCAGAGTTACTCTTCCCTGGAAGACCAGCCTGAAACCAGACATTGTTTACCGCCTGGTCAAGATCATTTAAAATCAACGTCTCTAACGAAGTGCAATTCTGATCAAACTTAATAATCAACTTTCTGAGACTGTCTAACGTAAACCGTGTTTTTTTTTTTATTCTTGAGTGTGTGATTGCAATGAACAGATTGAGTAAATCTCAATCGATTCTCAATTATGCATAATTATACCGAGAGCATTAAATTACCCTGCAACAGTTTGGTAATTAATGTCACTCTAATTCTCGATAATTGCTAATCAAAAATAGTTATACTGCATACAATGATCACTTAGCGGCCGAAATCATTTAACCCAACAATTTTAAAGAGATTACAGTCAGGTAATAACAAAATTCGCCGCGTGTGTATGTGCTATATATATATATAATATATATATATATATATATATATATATATATATATATATATATATATATATATATATATATATAAACACACACACACACACACACACACACAATAAGATCACAGTAAACAGGTGATTTTAAAATATGCAAAACCACTGTGAAATAGTGAAATAGTGAAATTCCAAGTGTTTTCGTGACTACTACTATATTGTAATAAGAAATAGGAAGTAGCACTTGATGCTACTTGGAGACCCTCGTTCTGGGAGAGGATGGGAATCGAATCCTTGTGAAAAGCGTGAACTCTTCTAATATTGTACTGCTGCAGTGTTTACAAGAGAAAAGAGCCAACCTCATTGGTAATGTCAGTATATGGCACCAGTAACAATACCACAGTAACCATCACCACATTAACAATACCACAGTAACCATCACTACATTAACAATACCACAGTAACCATCACCACAGTAACCACCATCAATGTAACCAAGATCACCACAGTAACCACCATCAACCTAACCATCACCACCACAGTAACCACCACCACAGTAACCAATACCACCAAAGTAACCATCACCACAGTAACCACCATCAATGTAACCAAGATCACCACAGTAACCACCATCAACCTAACCATCACCACCACAGTAACCACCACCACAGTAACCAATACCACCAAAGTAACCATCACCACAGTAACCATCACTACCACAATAACCATCACCACAGTAACCAACACCACCAAAGTAACCATCACCACAGTAACCATCACCACCACAGTACCCATCACCACAGTAACCAACACCACCACAGTAACCAACACCACCACAGTAACCAACACCACCACCACAAGTCTTGTCTGTTCTTAAGAGTGGATCATCTTAACACCAGTGACATTATAAGCTCGTGGAAACACTGAAGACTAACTCTCCTCTCTAGCTATTCTTATGTTAACCATTATAACCACAACAACCATTATAACCACAACTATAATCATTATAACCACAACAACCATTATAACAACAACCACCATCATTATAACTACAACAACCATTATGACCAACACAGTCATCACAATATATAATCAATAAAACACACCCATCACAACAAGCAATATACAACAACAATCATTATAACTGCCACACTTAACAACCAATATACCACAACAACTATAACCACAATCATCACGACTAATATACCTAGCACCACAACCATTATAGTCACCACAATCATCCACATATCTACCACAACCTTTATAGTCACCCCATTCACAGTAACCATTATAACCACCACGATCAATAACTATAACCACCGCAATAACAATTATAGTCACCAGTCACAATCCCTAAAACCACCACAACAGTTAAATAACTGCGCAACAATTAACAGGGAAGGGAGGCACTAGAAGGGGAGGAGGCACTGGGAGGGGGGGAAAGGAGGATCCGACATCAGTATAATAGAAGCATCAGTGTAATTAAAGGAGGATCAAGGAGTATAATAAGAGGATCTGGTGTACAACAGCAGCATCCCCTTCCCTCTCCCGTAACCCCACTTCTTCACCACCCCCCATTAGTACCGCCTCTCCATTCTTCCTCCCCCACCCCACCATTCTTATACCTTGTCCATCCAAACTTCCCCCCCCCCACATTCCTCACCCTTTCTCTCTCTCCTCCACACCCTATCTTCCTCTCTCCCCATCTCTCCTCCACACCCTATCTTCCTCTCTCCCCATCTCTCCTCCACACCCTATCTTCCCCTCGCCCCATCTCTCCTCCACACCCCATTTTCCCCTCTCCCCATCTCTCCTTCATGCCCTATCTTCCCCTCTCCCCATCACTCGTCCACACCCTTTTCCCCTACCCTCCTGATGCCCAGGCTGTTCAGCAGGTTACTGCAAGAAGCAACGATGCAGAGTGCATGGAGGTAGAAGAGGGGAGGGGGGGGAGGTAGCAATACAGGAGGATCAAGGCTTTTATAGGAAGATCAGAACGTACTTAGAGAGGATCGCTAACACGGCGAGGAGGATCACATCCTGCTCGAGGGAAAACCCACAGTTATTACGACAACCTGTAGGTGTTACAACTGCGTCAGAGGGTACTGCCGCATGCAGGCCACACCTGCCTCAGGACTTGCTTCATGCACGCAACACTTACCACACATATACTGGATACTGGTCAGGTAGAGCCAGGCAGTGTCAGAGCCAGGCAGGGCAGGCAGGGTCAGGCAGAGCCAGGCAGTGTCAGGCTGGGCCAGGCAGTGTCAGGCAGGGTCAGGCAGAGCCAGGCAGTGTCAGGCACAGTCAGGCAGAGCCAGGCAGGGCCAGGTAGAGCCAGGTAGGGTCAGTCAGGGCCAGGCAGGGTCAGGCAGGGCCATGCAGGGAAGGTAGGGTCAGGCAGAGCCAGACTGTGTCAGGTTGGGCCAGGCAGGGTCAGGCAGAGTCGGGCAAGCCAGGCAGGGTCAGGCAGAGTCTAACAGTGTCAAACAGAGCCTGGCAGTGTCATGCAGAGCCAGGCAGAGTCAGGCATAGCCAGGCAGTGTCAGGCAGTGTCAGACAGGGTCATGCAGGATCATGATCAAAGGTCCCCTGAAGGTTTATATAAGACATGTTCAGTTTACCTGGCAGCTTAGCTTACAGAGCAAGACACTGCATAGCGCACAGTACAACAAACAACACTCTGGCTCACTCACTCTCAACAACAGAGGTGAACACAGGCAACTGCCGCTGTCATACACTGTTATTCTCTCTATTCATTCTCACACCCCTTACAAGACTGTAAAATTCTCTCCCTCACTCACACACCACCAATAAATTTCCTATCCTCAACTATCTACCACTCGGCCCCCTCCCTCTTCCAGTCCTATTTCATCACATGACGTAGGAAACCCATCCTGTGCGATGGAATATGACACGGCGATATACCTACTCTTCCTTCCCAATATCTCACTATTATATAAAATAAGAGGACCAGGACAATGGTGATAAACCCAAAATTGATTAAAAAAAAATATCTTCCGTATCTGCCATTCAATCTACACTCTCCCTCGGTATCTGCCATCCAATCTCCACCCATCTACACTCTCCCTCGGTATCTGCCATCCAATCTTCACCCTTTTACACTTTCCCTCGGTATCTGCCATCCAATCTCCACCCATCTACACTTCCCTTTCCTTATCTGCCACTGGCGGCTACTTCCGTTAAGACAGGTCCTTCTGGGAGTGACCAGCGGCAAATTGGGAGTGGGTTCCCAGTCAGTGACAGAGGGAGTGACTGCGGGAGGTGAGAAAGTTGTTAGTGTAGAGCTGAAGGAAAGAGATTAACAGGGAGGCAGGTGGTCGTCGTCGTGTCACTACACTGCCACGTAAATACACCAGCCAAGTATTACAGTCTTTATTGAACAGATTAATTCCTGAATAAAATAGCACTACATACAGTGTTGGACTAAGAGTAGCAGCAGCATCAGAAGCAGCACAAGTAGCAGCAACAACAGCACCAGAGGCAGTAGCACCATAAAAATATAGCAGTACCACTACCACACTGACCAACAGCAGCGCGGCGGTGCTCGCACCACCACTAGTACCACCACCACTATCACTTCTATAACCAAGAGCAGCAGTATTGACAGCAGCCGAACCACCATGAACAAGTAAACTATTACGGTAATAATGAGAGATTACCCGCTCAAGATGATGCGCAGTAAGTCTTCCTTCCAATGGGCCAATGACAACAATATGATATTCAATGAGGACGAATTCCAGTTACTAGGTTATGGTATAAATGAGGAAATGAAACGACCTCAGAGCAGCTGACAAACTCAAAAATCACTACTTCATAAAGTCTAATGTGAAAGACTTGGTAGTAAGTACCAGGGAATCTCACATTCAGAGAGCACACCAGTATTATCACAACCACGAGAAAAATGACATTCTGTAACTTGAATTTTCAAAACAAGAGATGCCAAGCCAATGATGATACTCTTCAGGTCACTCGTGTTTTTCTTGCCTGGAATATTGCTATGTACTAACGGCCCTCTTTAAGGAGAGAAAGATGCATCATAATCTACACCTGGAAGATTCTGGAGGGACTGATCTCAAACTTACACACCAAAGTCACTACATATGAAAGCAAAAGGCTTGGCAGAGACGGTGAAGGATACCTCCAATAAAAAGTAGGAGAGCGATGACCACGACTCTTTAACACACTTCGTGCATAAGGTTAATTACCAACAAACTCCTGGTTGTCTTCAAGAGGCAACTCGACAAACTCCGCAAGTTCTGATTAGCCGGCCTTTGTGCTAACGTTGGACTGTGTACAGCAGGCACCAACAGCTTGATCAATCAGGTCAGCAACCAGGTCTAGTCTGGGACGAGGCCGCCGGAGGGAAGGCGGGCGATGACGCCCAGCAAACCACTACAAGTAACCTACAAGTTCTACCTCACCTGGTGAGGGTGCACACACGGCAAGATAACACTTCAGACTCATTACAGAATGTCATACAGGTGTTAAGCTGAACCCAGCGGACAGTGTAACTGTCAGAGGAGCCCAATACAGGTGAGCCTAGCTCAGGGGAGTGCAGTTTAGAGCACGTATTACTGACAGTCTCAACCACCACAACCACTACCACAGGTACCACCATCACCGCTACTACCACAGGTGCCACTACCACCACCACCACCGGAACTAACACATGCACCATGGCTACCATAGGTACCACCAGCACTGATATTACAGTTACCACCATCACCACAGGTACCATTACCATCACCACCGCTACTAACACATGCACCACGGCTACCACAGGTATCACCACCACCTCTACTACCACAGGTACCAACACCACCACCTCCACTGTTAACAAAGGTACCACAACCTCCACTACTACAAGAGGTATTACCACCACCAAAACCACTACTACCACAGGTATCACCACTACCACTCCACAGGTACCACCGCCACTACCAACACCACTACCACAGATACTGCCACCACCACTGCTACTACCACAGGTACCACCACCACCATTACCACAGGTACCACCACCACCATTACCACAGGTACCACCACCACCATTATTACCACAGGTACCACCACTACCACAAGTACTACCACCACCACTACTACCATAAGTACCACCACCAGAGGTACCAGCATCATTACTACTACCACAGATCCCACGACCACTGCTACCACAGGTACAACCACCACTACCACAGGTACTACCCCAGGTTTCACAACCACCACTACCACAGGTACCACCCCCTCAACAGGTATTACCAGAGGTACCACCATAACTACCACCACCACTATTACCAAAGGTACCACTACTATCACAGGTACCATCACCACTACTACCACAGGTACCACCACCACCACTACTACCACAAGTACCACCACTAGTACTACCACAGGTACCACCAAACTGGTTATCCCCAACACTGTTCCAAACTCAACAAAATATAAAGCCCAAATGGAAGAGGAAACAAGAAATATATTGGAAGGTTGTGCAGGAAAAGAGGAATTTGGACAAAGTTGGTGAACGGAGAAAAGGGTGAAAAACGTGCAGTGGAGAGCAATCCGTTAACCCTTACGGACTACTGCATGGCACAACACACGCCAGATATTGCTTCAGCAGCCACGGCACGACGCCACGCTGTTGTTACACAGAGAGAGAAACAGAGAAGGCAAAAGAAAAAGAGAAAGAGAGAATGTGTGGTCAAACTACCTCAAGTCGTCGCATGGAAACCAGTAAGAGAAGCAAAATAGCCTAACATAGCTATAACAGGGATACCCTCAATACCAAGAGGGATACCTTCAATCCCAAGAGGGATACCTTCAATCCCAACAGGGATACCCCTCAATCCTAGCAGGGATACCCTTAATCCCAGCATTAGGGCCACACAAGAGGCGGTCATCACCAGGCTTACATTCAACACCAAGATAAACAACAAAGGGGATTGTCAGACTAAAAAAAATAACGTTTATCACACAAAGAAACGGGCGAGGAGGGAATTGCAATGGGAGGGAGGGAGGGAGGGAGGGAGGGAGAGAGAAAGAGAGAGAGAGAGAGAGAGAGAGAGAGAGAGAGAGAGAGAGAGAGAGAGAGGAGAGAGAGAGAGAGAGAGAGAGAGAGAGAGAGGTAAGGGAGGGAGGGAGGGGTCACCAACGACAACCAAGGAAAAGATTTAAAATGTTTACCCGAGATGAGAGAGGTATTAAAGTGTGTGGCGAATGTAGACAAGGCCGGGAGAGAGAGAGAGAGAGAGAGAGAGAGGGCAATGAGATGAGGCGAGGATCAGTCAGCTTAACAAACGTTTACCCGCTAACTGAAAGACACGGAACACACGCAACGGAAAGAAAAAAATTTTTTTTAACAAACCTTAAACGTTACCAGTAACATTTACAGAAGAGAGAGAGAGAGAGAGAGAGAGAGAGAGAGAGAGAGAGAAGAGAGAGAGAGAGAGAGAGAGAGAGAGAGAGAGAGAGAGAGAGAGAGGACAGGACAGAAACAAAAACACATTGAACTATCAACAAAAGAATAAATGTAGCAATACGCGGTAAAAATACACAAGACCACACTCATGTTGTGTCAGGCCACACCCACTAGTGTGTCAGGCCACACCCACTAGTGTGTCAGGCCACACCCACTAGTGTGTCAGGCCACACCCACTAGTGTGTCAGGCCACACCCACTAGTGTGTCAGGCCACACCCACTAGTGTGTCAGGCCACACCCACTAGTGTGTCAGGCCACACCCACCAGTGTGTCAGGCCACACCCACTAGTGTGTCAGGCCACACCCACTAGTGTGTCAGGCCACACCCACTAGTGTGTCAGGCCACACCCACCAGTGTGTCAGGCCACACCCACTAGTGTGTCAGGCCACACCCACTAGTGTGTCAGGCCACACCCACTAGTGTGTCAGGCCACACCCACTAGTGTGTCAGGCCACACCCACTAGTGTGTCAGGCCACACCCACTAGTGTTTTCAGGCCACACCCACTAGTGTGTCAGGCCACACCCACTAGTGTGTCAGGCCCACCCACTAGTGTCAGGCCACACCCACTAGTGTGTCAGGCCACACCCACTAGTGTCAGGCCACACCCACTAGTGTGTCAGGCCACACCCTCCAGTGTGTCAGGCCACACCCACCAGTGTGTCAGGCCACACCCACTAGTGTGTCAGGCCACACCCTCCAGTGTGTCAGGCCACACCCACCAGTGTGTCAGGCCACACCCTCCAGTGTGTCAGGCCACACCCTCCAGTGTGTCAGGCCACACCCACCAGTGTGTCAGGCCACACCCACTAGTGTGTCAGGCCACACCCACTAGTGTGTCAGGCCACACCCACTAGTGTGTCAGGCCACACCCACTAGTGTGTCAGGCCACACCCTCCAGTGTGTCAGGCCACACCCACCAGTGTGTCAGGCCACACCCACTAGTGTGTCAGGCCACACCCTCCAGTGTGTCAGGCCACACCCACCAGTGTGTCAGGCCACACCCACTAGTATGTCAGGCCACACCCACTAGTGTGTCAGGCCACACCCACTAGTGTGTCAGGCCACACCCACCAGTGTGTCAGGCCACACCCACCAGTGTGTCAGGCCACCCCCACTAGTGTGTCAGGCCACACCCTCCAGTGTGTCAGGCCACACCCACCAGTGTGTCAGGCCACACCCACTAGTATGTCAGGCCACACCCACTAGTGTGTCAGGCCACACCCACTAGTGTGTCAGGCCACACCCACCAGTGTGTCAGGCCACACCCACCAGTGTGTCAGGCCACACCCACCAGTGTGTCAGGCCACACCCACTAGTGTGTCAGGCCACACCCACTAGTGTGTCAGGCCACACCCTCCAGTGTGTCAGGCCACACCCACCAGTGTGTCAGGCCGCACCCACCAGTGTGTCAGGCCACACCCACTAGTGTGTCAGGCCACACCCACTAGTGTGTCAGGCCACACCCACTAGTGTATCAGGCCACACCCTCCAGTGTGTCAGGCCACACCCACCAGTGTGTCAGGCCACACCCACCAGTGTGCCAGGCCACACCCACCAGTGTGTCAGGCCACACCCTCCAGTATGTCAAGCCACACCCTCCAGTGTGTCAGGCCACACCCACCAGTGTGTCAGGCCACACTCACCAGTGTGTCAGGCCACACCCACCAGTGTGTCAGGCCACACCCTCCAGTGTGTCAGGGCACACTCTCCAGTGTGTCAGGCCATATCCACCAGTGTGTCATGGTGTGTCAGGCCACACCCACCAGTGTATCAGGCCACAACCAGCAGTGTGTCATGGTGTGTTAGGCCACACTCACCAGTGTGTCAGGCCACACCCACCAGTGTGTCAGGCCACACCCACCAGTGTGTCAGGCCACACCCACCAGTGTGTCAGGCCACACCCACCAGTGTGTCAGGCCACACCCTCCAGTGTGTCAAGCCACACCCTCCAGTGTGTCAGGCCACACCCACCAGTGTGTCAGGCCACACTCACCAGTGTGTCAGCCCATAACATCCAGTGTGTCAGGCCACACCCTCCAGTGTGTCAGGCCATACCCACCAGTGTGTCATGGTGTGTCAGGCCACACCCACCAGTGTATCAGGCCACAACCAGCAGTGTGTCAAGGTGTGTTAGGCCACACTCACCAGTGTGTCATGGTGTGTTAGGCCACACTCAGCAGTGTGTCATGGTATGTCAGGCCACACCCACCAGTGTGTCATGGTATATCAGGCCACACTCACCAGTGTATCAGGCCATATCCACCAGTGTGTCATGGTATGTCAGGCCACAACCAGTAGTGTGTCCTGGTGTGTCAGGCCACACCCACCAATGTGTCATGGTGTGTCAGGCTACACGCACCAGTGTGTCATGGTGTGTCAGGCCACACCCACCAGTGTGTCATGGTTTGTCAGGCCACACTCACCAGTGTATCAGGCCACAACCAGCAGTATGTCATGGTATGTCAGGCCACACCCACCAGTGTGTCATGGTATGTCAGGCCACACCCACCAGTGTGTCATGGTATGTCAGGCCACACCCACCACCGTGTCAAGCCACACCCATCAGTGTGTCATGGTATGTCAGGCCACACCACCACCGTGTCAGGCCACACCCACCAGTGTGTCATTGTATGTGAGGCCACACCCACCAGTGTGTCATGGTATGTCAGGCCACACTCACCAGTGTGTCATGGTATGTCAGGCCACACCCACCAGTGTGTCATGGTATGTCAGGCCACACCCACCAGTGTGTCATGGTGTGTCAGGCCACACCCACCAGTGTGTCATGGTATGTCAGGCCACACCCACCAGTGTGTCATGGTATATCAGGCCACACCCACCAGTGTGTCATGGTGTGTCAGGCCACACCCACCAGTGTATCAGGCCACAACCAGCAGTGTGTCATGGTGTGTTAGGCCACACTCACCAGTGTGTCATGGTGTGTTAGGCCACACTCACCAGTGTATCAGGCCATATCCACCAGTGTGTCATGGTATGTCAGGCCACAACCAGTAGTGTGTCCTGGTGTGTCAGGCCACACCCACCAATGTGTCATGGTGTGTCAGGCTACACGCACCAGTGTGTCATGGTGTGTCAGGCCACACCCACCAGTGTGTCATGGTTTGTCAGGCCACACTCACCAGTGTATCAGGCCACAACCAGCAGTATGTCATGGTATGTCAGGCCACACCCACCAGTGTGTCATGGTATGTCAGGCCACACCCACCAGTGTGTCATGGTATGTCAGGCCACACTCACCAGTGTGTCATGGTATGTCAGGCCACACCCACCAGTGTGTCATGGTATGTCAGGCCACACCCACCAGTGTGTCATGGTGTGTCAGGCCACACCCACCAGTGTGTCATGGTATGTCAGGCCACACCCTCCAGTGTGTCAAGCCACACCCTCCAGTGTGTCAGGCCACACTCACCAGTGTGTCAGCCCATAACATCCAGTGTGTCAGGCCACACCCTCCAGTGTGTCAGGCCATACCCACCAGTGTGTCATGGTGTGTCAGGCCACACCCACCAGTGTATCAGGCCACCACCAGCAGTGTGTCAAGGTGTGTTAGGCCACACTCACCAGTGTGTCATGGTGTGTTAGGCCACACTCAGCAGTGTGTCATGGTATGTCAGGCCACACCCACCAGTGTGTCATGGTATATCAGGCCACACTCACCAGTGTATCAGGCCATATCCACCAGTGTGTCATGGTATGTCAGGCCACAACCAGTAGTGTGTCCTGGTGTGTCAGGCCACACCCACCAATGTGTCATGGTGTGTCAAGCTACACGCACCAGTGTGTCATGGTGTGTCAGGCCACACCCACCAGTGTGTCATGGTTTGTCAGGCCACACTCACCAGTGTATTAGGCCACAACCAGCAGTATGTCATGGTATGTCAGGCCACACCCACCAGTGTGTCATGGTATGTCAGGCCACACCCACCAGTGTGTCATGGTATGTCAGGCCACACCCACCACCGTGTCAAGCCACACCCATCAGTGTGTCATGGTATGTCAGGCCACACCCACCACCGTGTCAGGCCACACCCACCAGTGTGTCATTGTAAGTGAGGCCACACCGACCAGTGTGTCATGGTATGTCAGGCCACACTCACCAGTGTGTCATGGTATGTCAAGCCACACCCACCAGTGTGTCATGGTATATCAGGCCACACCCACCAGTGTGTCATGGTGTGTCAGGCCACACCCACCAGTGTATCAGGCCACAACCAGCAGTGTGTCATGGTGTGTTAGGCCACACTCACCAGTGTGTCATGGTGTGTTAGGCCACACTCACCAGTGTATCAGGCCATATCCACCAGTGTGTCATGGTATGTCAGGCCACAACCAGTAGTGTGTCCTGGTGTGTCAGGCCACACCCACCAATGTGTCATGGTGTGTCAGGCTACACGCACCAGTGTGTCATGGTGTGTCAGGCCACACCCACCAGTGTGTCATGGTTTGTCAGGCCACACCCACCACCGTGTCAAGCCACACCCATCAGTGTATCATAGTATGTCAGGCCACACCCACCAGTGTGTCATTGTATGTGAGGCCACACCCACCAGTGTGTCAGGGTATGTCAGGCCACACCCACCAGTGTGTCATGGTATGTCAGGCCACACCCACCACCGTGTCATGGTATGTCAGGCCACACCCACCACCGTGTCATGGTATGTCAGGCCACACCCACCAGTGTCATGGTATGTCAGGCCACACCCACCACCGTGTCAGGCCACACCCACCACCGTGTCAGGCCACACCCACCACCGTGTCAGGCCACACCCACCACCGTGTCAGGCCACACCCACCACCGTGTCAGGTCACACCCACCACTGTGTCAGGCCACACCCACCAGTGTGTCATGGTATGTCAGGCCACACCCACCAGTGTGTCATGGTATGTCAGGCCACATCCACCAGTGGGTCATGGTATGCCAGACCACATCCACCAGTGTGCCATGGTATGTCAGGCCACACCCACCAGTGTGTCATGGTATGTCAGGCCACATCCACCAGTGTGTCACGGTATGCCAGACCACATCCACCAGTGTGCCATGGTATGTCAGGCCACACCCACCAGTATGTCATGGTATGTCAGGCCACATCCACCAGTGTGTCATGGTATGCCAGACCACATCCACCAGTGTGCCATGGTATGTCAGGGCACACCTTCTAGGCATCACACTGTCTCATGACCTAAGCCACACCACCAGAGGAGTTCACTCCCAACACAAACAAAAGATTTGATAAGAGAAGGATGAGAAGGATGAGAGGGAGGGAGGGAGAGAGAGAGAGAGAGAGAGAGAGAGAGAGAGAGAGAGAGAGAGAGAGAGAGAGAGAGGAGAGAGAGAGAGAGAGAGAGAGAGAGAGAGACGATGGGATCACAAGGGACACAGCCTGAACACGTACCAACCCAACATCAAGTATACACCAGATCACTACACGTGAAGATTTTGGTCCGGTAGTAATACCTTCACCTCTGATATACCTTTGATGAGTTTCGAGAGTTTTTCTACTCTCGGAGCCTGGTCATGGGCCAGGCTCGTCTGGTGCTAGCCTGGTCAACCAGGATGTTCTTGCTGGAGGCTCGCTGCCCCACATATCCATCACAGCCTAATTGATCTGGCACCTGGTGAAGATATTTGTCTAGTTCTCTCTTGAAGACTTCTACACTTGTTCTAGCAGTGTTTCTGATACCTTCGTGCAGGTGGTACGTTCCTACCTGCCGTGCCTCGTGCGGGTGGTACGTTCCTACCTGCCGTGCCTCGTGCAGGTGGTACGTTCCTACCTGCCGTGCCTCATGCAGGTGATACGTTCCTACCTGCCGTGCCTCGTGCGGGTGGTACGTTCCTACCTGCCCTGTCTCGTGCAGGTGATACGTTCCTACCTGCCGTGCCTCGTGCAGGTGGTACGTTCCTACCTGCCGTGCCTCATGCAGGTGATACGTTCCTACCTGCCGTGCCTCGTGCGGGTGGTACGTTCCTACCTGCCCTGTCTCGTGCAGGTGATACGTTCCTACCTGCCGTGCCTAGTGCGGGTGATACGTTCCTACCTGCCCTCTATCGTGCAGGTGATACGTTCCTACCTGCCCTCTATCGTGCAGGTGATACGTTCCTACCTGCCGTGCCTCGTGCGGGTGGTACGTTCCTACCTGCCCTGTCTCGTGCAGGTGGTACGTTCCTACCTGCCGTGGC
>NC_069430.1:35122260-35144760 GCF_026875155.1 Cherax quadricarinatus | reverse complement strand
TTCTAGGAAGGTGGTGACACACACTGCTAGGAAGGTGGTGACACACACTGCTAGGAAGGTGACACACTGCTAGGAAGGTGGTGACACACACTGCTAGGAAGATGACACACACTGCTAGGAAGGTGGTGACACATGCTTGGAAGATGACACAACATGCTGGAAGGTCGGGACACAACTGCTAGGAAGGTGACACACACTGCTAGGAAGGTGGGACACTGGGAGATGACACTGCTAGGAAGGTGGTGACACACACTGCTAGGAAGATGACACACACTGCTAGGAAGGTGGTGACACACATGCTAGGAAGGTGACACACACTGCTAGGAAGGTGGTGACACACACTGCTAGGAAGATGACACACACTTCTAGGAAGGTGGTGACACACACTGCTAGGAAGGTGACACACACTGCTAGGAAGGTGGTGACACACACTGCTAGGAAGATGACACACACTGCTAGGAAGGTGCTGACACACACTGCTAGGAAGGTGACACACTGCTAGGAAGGTGACACACACTGCTAGGAAGGTGGTGACACACATTGCAAGGAAGGTGACATACACTGCTAGGAAGGTGGTTACACACACTGCTAGAAAGGTGGTGACACTGCTAGGAAGGTGACGCACACTGCTAGGAAGGTGGTGACACACACTGCTAGGAAGGTGGTGACACACACTGCTAGGAATGTGGTGACACACACTGCTAGGAAGGTGGTGACACTGCTAGGAAGGTGACACACACTGCTACGAAGGTGGTGACACTGCTAGGAAGGTGACACACACTGCTAAGGTGGCGACACACACTGCTAGGATGGTGACACACATTGCTTGGAAGGTGACACACTGCTAGGAAGGTGACACAGTTGGGAAGGAGATGACACACTGCTAGGAAGGTGACACAGTTGGGAAGGAGATGACACACAGCTAGGAAGGAGATGACACACACTGCTAGGGAGGAGATAGCACACACTGCTAGGCAGAAGATAACACACACTGCTAGGAAGGAGATAACACACACTGCTAGGAAGGAGATAACACACGCTGCTAGAAAGGAGATAACACACACTGCTAGGAAGGAGATAACACACACTGCTAGGAAGAGAGATAACATACACTGCTGGGAAGGAGATAACACACACTGCTAGGAAGGAGATAACACACACTGCTAGGAAGGAGATAACACACACTGCTGGGAAGGAGATAACACACACTGCTAGGAAGGAGATAACACACACTGCTAGGAAGGAGATAACATACACTGCTGGGAAGGAGATAACACACACTGCTAGGAAGGAGATAACACACACTGCTAGGAAGGAGATAACATACACTGCTGGGAAGGAGATAACACACACTGCTAGGAAGGAGATAACACACACTGCTAGGAAGGAGATAACATACACTGCTAGGAAGGAGATAACACACACTGCTAGGAAGGAGATAACACACACTGCTAGGAAGGAGATAACACACACTGCTAGGAAGGAGATAACATACACTGCTGGGAAGGAGATAACACACACTGCTGGGAAGGAGATAACACACACTGCTGGAAGGAGATAACACACACACTGCTGGGAAGGAGATAACACACACTGCTAGGAAGGAGATAACACACACTGCTAGGAAGGAGATAACATACACTGCTGGGAAGGAGATAACACACACTGCTGGGAAGGAGATAACACACACACTGCTAGGAAGGAGATAACACACACTGCTAGGAAGGAGATAACACACACTGCTAGGAAGGAGATAACACACACTGCTGGGAAGGAGATAACACACACTGCTGGGAAGGAGATAACACACACACTGCTAGGAAGGAGATAACACACACTGCTGGGAAGGAGATAACACACACACTGCTAGGAAGGAGATAACACACACTGCTAGGAAGGAGATAACACACACTGCTAGGAAGGAGATAACACACACTGCTGGGAAGGAGATAACACACACTGCTAGGCAGAAAGTAGCAGTATCGAGAGAAGATTCAGATGGTGCCTCCATTACTCGCTCATCACCTCCACTCAGCATCAAATCGGATTTAAGGGAAGAGAAAAATCAGGACTCAAAACAATCGAGAGAGAGAGAGAGAGAAACAAGTTTACTTGCAGTACATATTTTTCACTCAACCGGTGCAAAACCAGTCTGTCTTGGTGTCCATCTGATCAACCCGGCTATTACTATCCACGACTAACACATTCAGAATAACCCAAGAACTTTTGTTTCAGTCTCTTAAAACTTTTACCGTCCTTTCGGTAATATATCTTACACAAGTTTGTAAAGTGGTTGACCATGGATGTACACAGTGAATGTACTAAGTGTATCTACACTGTCTCTGTACTTACCTGCAGTATCTATCACTACAGTACCTTGTTATTTACCTGTGCAAATTAGGAGAAAGATTTCAAGAGGATCTTCCAAGTACAGATTACCTCTTAGGTTGCGTCTCAGTTACAAAGAAACTGATGAGCGTTACAGGCGATCCCAATAGTAATTTACATTATTTTCATTTTCTTTGAGAATTAAAAATGAATATTTTCTAGCATATTTACTAGTTAAGATATTTCATCTCTCTTGCAAGCACATGATAATGCAGACGAAAATTATAAACCAGAATTTTCTCATTACTTGTCTCTTCTGCCCACTTTTTTTTTAATCCCCATATTTCTAATAACTCAATCAACCTCTCTCTCTCTCTCTTTCTATGTTATCTTCTCAACCTACGTGCACCTACCTCGGCTGTGACCAGCCAAGGCAACTTATTCACAAGTTTATATTTATTCCATATTTATTAATAACAATGCATATTTTAGGTAATCAGATCATTTTTTTTATATCCGATGTGTGGGTGTTGAAAATTCTTGGACTGCCTTTCATAGGGTGTAATTTCAGTGTTTATGTTGGGAACCGATCCCTCTAACATCTTGCAAGTGTAAATAAGGATGTATCTTTCACGTCTGTGCTCTGGCAACTACTCGGGATATTTTAATTATTCCCAGTAATTTATGTTTTGAAATAATACCGGGAAATGCAATACACCGAAGTGGGCCGTATAACGGTGCCAGGTACCACAATGTCTCAAGGAACCACGTATAACACGGTACAAGGTACCACAATGTCTCAAGGAACCACGTATAACACGGAACAAGGTACCACAATGTCTCAAGGAACCACGTATAACACGGAACAAGGTACCACAATGTCTCAAGGAACCACGTATAACACGGAACAAGGTACCACAATGTCTCAAGGAACCACGTATAACACGGAACAAGGTACCACAATGTCTCAAGGAACCACGTATAACACGGAACAAGGTACCACAATGTCTCAAGGAACCACGTATAACACGGAACAAGTTACCACAATGTCTCAAGGAACCACGTATAACACGGAACAAGGTACCACAATGTCTCAAGGAACCACGTATAACACGGAACAAGGTAACACAATGTCTTAAGGAATCACCTACAACACAGAACAAGGTGTTAGGTAAGACACATATGCAACAGTTAGGTATCTTTATTTCGAAACGTTTCGCCTACACAGTAGGCTTCTTCAGTCGAGTACAGAAAAGTTGATAGAAGCAGAAGATACTTGAAGACGATGTAATAAGTCCATCACCCTTGAAGTTTTGAGGTGGTCAGTCCCTCAGTCTGGAGAAGAGTATTGTTCCATAGTCTGAAACAATATGGAGTTGAAGTGACAGGATTGAGCCTTATATAGCGCCAGGAGGTGAGATGTAGGCCACTAGTAGAACGCAGATGTTGGGAGGTCAGGTCCCTCTCAAATCCAGCCATTCTCACTAGTAGAAGAAGTCCAAGTTGATTTTAGGTCTGTACCAAGATACTCTTGTGTTGCAGTGTCTGACAGAGTGAACATTAAAATGGTATAAAATACCTGTCGGTATTTTATACCATTTTAATGTTCACGGAACAAGGTACCACAATGTCTTAAGGAACCACCTACAACACGGAACAAGGTACCACAATGTCTCAAGGAATCACCTACAACACGGAACAAGGTACCACAATGTCTCAAGGAACCACCTGCAACACGGAGCAAGATACCACAAGTCAAGGTGGGTGATATCTATGCAAGTCTCTAGTCTCCATTATATCAGGATAAAAGCGAATGATAGGAGCAGAAGCTTCAAACAAACAGGTAAATTACTACTCTCCTTCCCTCTCTGATGTTCTCACACTGCCAACATTTGCATACTGCAATCACTTCTCTGTGATTTTTTAGGCTCCTGAAACATGGATTGGAATTCGGTGAGCGCGTATTGCTTATCCTAGGTAGAGTAAAGGAAGGCACTCTTCCCGGGAGGATCCAGACTAGCGCCCACGCTCTCCGAAGCCCATAAGTGTTATCACAGACATACAAGTCACAATACCGTGACTGCAACAATACTGTGATTGTAATAACAATACCGCTGTAGGAATATCGTGGATGCAACAACACCGTTGTTGTAGGAATACCGTGGATGCAACAATACCGTTGTTGTAGGAATACCCTGGCTGCAACAATACCGTTGTTGTAGGAATGCCGTGGATGCAACAACACCGTTGTTGTAGGAATACCGTGGATGCAACAATACCGTTGTTGTAGGAATACCCTGGCTGCAACAACACCGTTGTTGTACGAATACCGTGGATGCAACAACACCGTTGTTGTAGGAATACCGTGGATGCAACAATACCGTTGTTGTAGGAATACCCTGGCTGCAACAATACAGTGATGCGATAATACCGTGACTGCAGCAATTCCCAGCCAGCCCACACCTTTACCCTTGATATACCTTTGGCGAGTTTCGAGTCTTTCTACTCCAAGAGCCGGCCATGGGCCAGGCTCGTCTGGTTCTAGCCTGATCAATTATACTGTTGCTGCTGGAGTCCCGCTGTCCCGCATATCCATCACAGCCTGGTTGATGTAGCACTGGTAAAGATATCTGTCCAATTTCCTCTTGAAGACTTCTACACTTGTTCCAGCAGTGTTTCGGATATCTTTTGATAAGATGTTGAATAATCTGATGCCACGGATGTTGATAGTGTTCCCTTATTATGATAACCACCGCACCCCTGCGGTGCGGTGGTATGTTATGCTCCGGTATGTTATGGCAGTGTGCAGATTTGTGACCAGGCCGACGAGTAATTTCCAAGTATATATTATGTATATCTCCAGTGAGTACATGTTCAAGACTTTAAGGCGTTCCCAGCAATTTAAGTACTTTACTGGGTCTATGTGGGCCTCAAACGATCTCTGCATTTGTTCCAGCGCTGATATTTCTCCAGCTTTTAATGGGGCCGTCAACACTGAACAATATTCCGAATGAGGAAGCATTAGCGATTTGAGAAGTGTCACATTACCCACCCTGTCATCCTCCTGGCAGTCGTGATCATTGTCTTATTATGTTCTTTGAAAGGAAGGTCAGCTGACATAATTATTCCCAAGTCTTTCGCGTGTTCCTTTCGTTCTATTTGACGATGCTCTTGAGTTTTATATACAGTATTCCTTTTGAGTTCATAATTCTTTCCATGCCTAAGTAGCCGGAATTTATCACCAGTGAACGTCGTGTTGTTCTCCACTATACCCACTGGAATACACTGTTTGTATCTTCCTGTAATTTTTCAGTGTCTTCTATCGAAGTGATTTTCATGCTTAGTTTAGTGTCATCTGCAAATAATACAAAACTGTGACGGGTGTTTATATCTTTGTCTGCTATGAGGATGAGAACCAGCAGAGGTGCCAGGACAGTCTTTATGGAGACGAAAACTAACAGATATTTCGGTCAAGCAGTGATTGGATCAAGAAAGTTCATCGTTTCCGCTTGGAAAGTTAGTTGTTCGTAGCCAGATCAATCAGGCTATGATGGATTTGTGTGGCAGCGGGCCAACAGGAACAACAGCCTGGTTGACCAGGTAAACACCAGAAGAGCCTGGCCCATGGCCGGGCTTCGGGAGTAGAAAGACCCATGGAACTCAAAGGCATATCAAAGGTAGCTCCGCAAGCTGTGCCTGCCCAGGGTGCCACTGTGCCAAAGGGTGCCACTGGGTGCTTCAGGGTGCCACTAGGTGTCCCAGGGTACTACTAGGTGCCCCAGAGTGCCACTGAGTGCCCCAGTGTACCCCCACGTAATCCTCAACACGCCCACCAGCTGCAACACTCATTGTCGGAGATGGTGGCTACACTTTCTCACTTCACTTGCTTCAGCACTGTCAGTGTTGGCGGCAGCTAAGTGGTGATCACTATTGCTGCTGTCCCCGTGGTGGTGACCTTGTCGCTGCTATCCCCGTGGAAGTGGTCCTGACGCTGCTATCGCCGTGGTGGTGGTCCTGATCTGCTATCCCCGTGGTGGTGACCCTGACGCTGCTATCCCCGTGGTGGAGGCCCTGACGATGCTATCCCTGTGGTGGTGGCCCTGACGCTGCTATCCCGTGGTGGTTGCCCTGACGCTGCTATCCCCATCGTGGTAGCCCTGACGCTGCTATCCCGTGATAGTGGCCCTGACGCTGCTATCCCCGTGGTGGTGGTCCTGATCTGCTATCCCCGTGGTGGTGACCCTGACGCTGCTATCCCTGTGGTGGTGGCCCTGACGCTGCTATCCCTGTGGTGGTGGCCCTGACGCTGCTATCCCCTCGTGGTAGCCCTGACGCTGCTATCCCCGTGGTGGAGGCCCTGACGCTGCTATCCCTGTGGTGGTGGCCCTGACGCTGCTATCCCGTGGCGGTTGCCCTGACGCTGCTATCCCCGTCGTGGTAGCCCTGACGCTGCTATCCCGTGATAGTGGCCCTGACGCTGCTATCCCCGTGGTGGTGGCCCTAATACTGCTATCCCCGTGGTAGTGACCCTAACGCTGTTATCCCCGTGGGCCCTAGCATCCGCCAGGTCCAAAAGTGGCCCTGCAGCTCTAACAACCTACTCATTCCTCAGACGAGTCTAACTGACACCTGTAACATGCCTCTAAGCGGTTTCAAGGGTTGTCCTACCCTCGTGCCTCGCCCTGAGTCCAAATAGTATGACAAGGATATGATATTACCTACTCAGAGTATAATGATATCACCTCCCTTCCCTGTTTTCGATGGTGCGGGCAAGTACTATGTTCACTCATCAGCTACAGCTGTGAAAAATACCACTGATGCCGGGAATGGTTCAACTCTCGCCTATAAAAGAATCTACTAGGATTCTCTGTATATTTTCAGCGGAAAAATCTAAATAATATTGAAAGTGTCAACGTCAACCACTTTCCTTTCTCCCATTTGGCAAAAAAAAAAAAAAATCTTTCCCCTCCCCCGCGTACTATCACTAGGAAAGATCAGGGGGAGGGGCAACAGTATTCTTCCCGATGATTAATTACCTGTGGAATTAATTCGACTTAGATGAATGAAAAATGGTGTTTAGAGTGGCGGCAGCAGCGGCCCTCCCTGAGCACCAGCATCCCTGGCCAGAATAACGCCTGTGCAAATACCTGATACGTTTTTTTATTTAACCACTTTATAATCACCCCATCACCACAATTATCACCGTAACCATCCACCATCATCCCAACCATGTTCATCAGGAACTGCAAGAAGCCTCTATCGCGTGCCTTCAATATTCTATGGAGAGGTAGTCTAGACACGGGAATAATCTCACAGTAGTTAAATACAACTGACAGAGCCTCACAAAGCAATGGCAAAGAACTATAGACCAATATCACTAACGTCCTAAATTATAAAAATATTTGAAAGGGTTCTGAGAAGCAAGATGGCTAACATGGATTCCCAACAATTGTACAACTCGAGGCAACACGCGCTGAGAGCAGGTCGCACCACTGTTACATGGTCTTGGGTACACTGGAAGACAAACAAAATGTGGGATGTTGTACACGCAGACTTTACAAAAGCCTTCGACAAGTGCCGCCATGGTGAAACAGTGCATGATATATGTGCAAAAAGGATAACTGGAAAAATAGGTAGATGGATTTTCAACTCTCTAACATATAAAACGCAAAGAGTAATAGTAAAGTCAGAGGCTGCCACAGTGAAAAATTCTTTTCCACATCCTATTCCTCATCCTTATAAATGACAGGGATGTAAATCATGGCACCGTATCATCCTTTGCAGACGATACTAGAATTTTCATGAGAGCCATCATGTGAGGACACTGTAAATCTCCAGGTGAATATAAACTAAGCCTTCCAATGGACCGTGGAAAACAATATGTTCACTAAGGACAAATTTCAGTTACTCAGGTTTGGAAAACATTAAGAAATAAAAGCTAGAACGGAGAATAAAACTAATTCTAACCACTCAATAAAGCGAAAAACTAATGTGAAGAACCTAGGAGTGACAATGTCATAGGATCTCAATTTCAAGAATCAGAGCAGTGACATTATCACAACTGCAAAGAAAATGATAGGATGGATAATGAGAGACTTCAAAACAAGGGATGCCAAGCCAATTATGATCCTCTTTCAGTCACCTGCTCTCTCTCGGCTGAAATACTCCTATATGCTAACAACCCCTTACAAGGCACGTGAAATTGCAGATCTAGAGAATGTACAGAGAACCTCCACTGCATATACAAGTTCAGTCAAGCTGAGAACGTTCGGAGTCCCTTGACCTGTACTCCTTGGAACGTATGCAAGAAAGATGCATCATAATTTACACCCGGAAAATACTAGGAGGGCTGATCCCAACTCTATACAGACCGGGCCGCAGGGGCGTTGACCCCCGGAACTCTCTCCAGGTAAACAACTCACTTCTTAGGAAAGCAAGAGGCTCGGCAGACGGTGCAAAATAACCCCAATGAAATGTAGGGGTGCCACGAGTACACAGAGGCAACATAAGTGTATGGGGCCCAACCTCTCATCATAAATAAGGAGGATTACTAATGATTCCTTTGTTGTTCTCAAGAGGGAAATTAATAGATTCCTAAAGGTCATTTCCTGATCAGCCGGGCAGTGGTTCGTACGTTGGACTGCGTGCAACCAGTAGTAAAAGTCTGGCTGATCAGGCCTTAATACACCAGGAGGTCTGGTCTAAGACCGGGCAGCGGGGACACTGACCCTCAGAACATTCTCCAGGTAGATGATTGAAGCTATTAACCCCCCACCCTCTTCCTCTTCCCCCGTGATAACCATCACTCCAGTCATCCACAACAAACAGCAGCAGCAACTTGGACAGCCACACACTCGTGTCTCAACATAACTGCATCAAGTCATATTCTCCAAGTTAAATCCTATTACTACCAATTCCCACAAAGCGAGGCTGTATCCTTCCGGGAGAGAAGATTAGGCAGCCCAGGGGAGTGAGGGCGGGGGCGGGGCGGTGGACAGTCAGGCGAGGGAGGATATGTGGATGAAGAGGCAGGGAGAAGACGAGGGGCGGACGGGAAGACGAGGAGAGGAAGGGCGGAAAGTGAAGCGGGAGATGATTAGAGGGAGAGAAATAGTGGTGGGGAAGGAGGTGGCTGGAGTAAAGGAAGTGCTTCTGAGACCTTTAACATTACCAAACACTAACACAGACAACTTCCAAAACCAAGGAGCTATATATATATAGTGTGTGTGTGTGTGTGTGTGTGTGTGTGTGTGTGTGTGTGTGTGTGTGTGTGTGTGTGTGTGTGTGTGTGTATGTGTGTGTGTGTGTATGTGTGTGTGTGTGTGTGTGTGTGTGTGTGTGTGTGTGTGTGTGTGTGTGTGTACTCACATATTTGTGGTTGCAGTGGTCGAGGCTCAGCTCCTGGCCCCGCCTCTTCACTGGTCGCTACTAGGTCACTCTTCCTGTTTCATGAGGTTTATCATACCTCTTCTTAAGGCTATGTACGGATCCTGTCTCCACTACATCACTTCCCAGACTATTCCACTTCCTGACAACTCTGTGACTGAAGAAATACTTCCTAACATTCCTGTGATTCATCAGAGTCTTCAACTTCCAATTGTGACCCCTTGTTGCTGTGTCCCATCTCTGGAACATCCTGTCTCTGTCCACCTTGTCAATTTCTCTGAGTATTTTATATATCGCTATCATATCCTTCCCTATCTCTCCTGCCTTCCAGTGTCGTCAGGTCGATTTCCCACAACCTCTCCTCGTTGGACATGCCCCTTAACTCCGGGACTAGCCTTGCTGCAAACCTTTGCACTTTCTCTAGGGTCCTTCCATGCTTGGTTAGGTGTGGGTTCCAAACTGGTGCTGCATTCTCTTATGTAAGCCTGACATTCACGGTGTACAGGGTCCTGAACGATTCCTTATTGACATGTCGGAATGCTATTTTTAGGTCTGCTAGGCGTCCATATGTTGCAACAGTTATTTGGATGTTGTGTGCCTCAGATGTGCCAGGTGTTACACTCATCCTAACATCCTTTTCCTCAAGTGAGGTTTGTAGTCTCTGACCCCCTAGACTGTACTCCTCCTGCGGTCTTCTTTGCCCTTCCCCAATCTTCATGACTTTGCACTTGCTGGGGTTTAACTCCAGGAGCCAGTTTCTGGACCAGGCCTGCAGCCTGTCCAGATTCCTTTGTAGTTCAGCCTGGTCCTCGTCCAACTGAATTCTTCTCATCAATTTCACATCATCTGCAAACAGGGACACTTCTGAGTCGATTTCTTCCGTCATGTCGTTCACATAAACCAGAAATAGCACCGGTCCTAGGACTGACCCCTGTAGAACCCTGCTCATCACAGGCGCCCACTCTGATACCTCGTCACGTACCACGACTCGCTGATGCCTTCCCGACAGGTATTCCCTGATCCATTGCAGTGCCTTCCCTGTTATACCTGCCTGGTCCCCCAGCTTTTGCACTAATCTCCTGTGTGGGACAGTGTCAAAAGCCTTCTTACAGTCCAAGAAAACGAAATCTATCCACCCCTCTCTCTCTCTCCTGTCTTACTGCTGTCACTGTGTCATAGAATTCCAGAAGATTTGTGACACAAGATTTCCCATCCCTGAAGCTGTGCTGGCTGTCACTGATAAGCTCAGTCCTTTCTAGGTGCTCCACCACTCTTCTCCCGATAATTTTCTCCATGACATTACATACTAGACATGCCAGTGACACTGGTCTGTAGTTCAATGCTTCATGTCTGTCTCCTCTTTTAAAAATTGGGACTACATTTTCTGTCTTACATACCTCAGGTAGTTGCCCTGTTTCAATAGATGTGTTGAAGATTGTTGTTAGTGGCACACATAGTGCCTCTGCTCCCTCTCTCAAGACCCACGGAGAGATGTAAACTGGCCCCATCTCCTTTGAGGTATCTAGCTCGCTTAGCAGCCTCTTCACTTCTTCCTCGGTTGTATGGACTGTGTCCAACACTTGATGGTGTACCCCACCTCTCCATCTTTCCAGTGTTCCTTCTGTCTCCTCTGTGCACACTTCTTTGAATCTCATGTTGAGCTCCTCACATACTTCTCGGTCGTTTCTTGTGATCTCCCTTCCTTCCTTCCACAGCCTGATTACCTGGTCCTTGACTGTTGTTTTTCTCCCGAAGTGGCTTTACAACAGCTTAGGGTGAGATTTGGGCTTTGCTGCTATGTCATTTTCATATTGTCGTTGGGTCTCCCTTCTTACCTGTACATATTCGTCTCTAGCTCTACAACTGCTCTCCTTATTCTCCTGGGTCCTTTGCCTTCTATACTTCTTCCATTCCCTAGCACACTTGGTTTTGGCCTCTCTACACCTTTGAGTGAACCAAAGGCATGTGCCTTTGGCCTTCTCGTTATTTCTGTTACCCTTGGGTACAAACCTCTCCTCGGCTTCCTTGCAAATTGTTGTCACATTCCACCATCTCAATGACTGACTTCCCTGCCAATGCTCCGTCCCACTGAACCTCGTGCAAGAAATTCATGCCTTTCTAGTCCCCTCTCTTGTAGTTTGGCTTCATTTGTCCTACCCTTTCTGCTTCCCTTTCCACTTGTAACTCTATGTATTTGAAGATCAGAACCACGTGGTCACTGGCCCCGAGGGGTCTTTCATATGTGATGTCTTCAATATCTTCACTACTCAAGGTGAATACTAGGTCCAGTCTTGCTGGTTCATCCTCTCCTCTCTCTCTCTCTCTCTCTCTCTCTCTCTGGTAGTGTCTCTTACGTGTTGGTACATGAGGTTTTCCAGTACCACCTCCATCACCCTAACCCTCCACGTTTCTGGGCCCCATGTGGCTCCAAGTTCTCCCAGTCAATTTCTTTGTGATTGAAGTCTCCACAATCAGTACATAATGAAAGCTGGCAGAAGAAAAACAGGAGATTGAAAACATCATCAAAGACGAGCCCTTCTGGCCACTTCAGCCAGTGCGGCAATCACTTCTGTTACTCTCATCGCACTCTTGCCTTGGCCTCCTGCTGTTCTGTGGTGGGTTATACATCATGCAATTACAACCTTGGGACCTCCAGACTGAAGTGTTCCTATTATGTAGCCACTTGCTTCTCCTCTGTCTCCTCTTTCCATCTCATCAAAATCCCATTTATTTCTAATGAGCAGTGCCACTCCTCCACCCACTCTCTTGTCTTTCCTCAAGATCCAATATCCTGTTGGAAAGATTGCATCTGTTATCATTCCTGTGAGCTTGGTTTCGGTGAGAGCTATGATGTCCGGTGATGCCTTTTGATTCTTTCCTGCCACTCCCACTTATTCATTATTTCATCAACATTGGTGTACCATACCTTCAGGTTTCCTCTCCAACATTGTATTCTGGGAGGTCTGTGGGGGTGGGGGGCCTGGTATTGTGCTGTGGGATTCTACCGCATACTGTGGGGTGGGAGCTGTGTGGATTGTGGTTTGTGTTGGGATAGCATGTTTGGCTGTGGGGTTCTGATGGTGGTTGT
The DNA here is from genome assembly GCF_026875155.1 of Cherax quadricarinatus. NCBI lineage: Eukaryota > Metazoa > Arthropoda > Malacostraca > Decapoda > Parastacidae > Cherax > Cherax quadricarinatus. Next base: position 35,131,958 of record NC_069430.1, on the reverse strand, counting down.
GTGTGTACTTGAGTTTGTTGCTCTTCCCAGTTCTGGTTGTCCTCTGCTGACTCTGTCCTTGTCTCTCTTCCTAGCCACTTTCATTTCTGTGTCTGCTCCCTCAGCTGCTGTCATTCTGTTCTTGTTCTGTTGTATTCTAGGAACACCCTCTTCTATGTTGATTCCATCAGCCATGGTTTCTCTTGCAGGATCCTGTTCCACACCATTTCTGTCTTGAAAATCAGTTTGGCCGACTTCTCCCCTTCAAGTACCCTCCCATTCTGTGAAAATTTACTATCTCAGTCATTTCCTCCATTTCTTTGATGATGTTTTCAATCTCCTGTTTTTCTTTTCTGCCAGCTTTCATTATGTGTCCTCCCTTCACTCTCCTGAAGCCCATGAATAAACACTGACTTCTCCCTCTATTCCTCCCAGTGCCTTTCCTTCTGTGTCTGTGTGGAGAACCGGTTAGATACGCACACTTTCCTGCATGAAACAACATATAGCAATCAGCACTTACTGTTAACAGCACAATGTCCAGCAGCCTCTCCCTGGCCATTTCTTCAGGGTGCCATTCCAGGTCCACCGTGGCTGTAGATTAACAAGTGGGTTAGCTACCAATTTGCCCCAAAGGAGCATATATCTCAGCATTTCATAATTATCTGAAATACTTAGTGGTATTCACTTGGTTTTGGTGTAAAGCCTTATCACGGCCTCGTATAGGACATCCCTAATCATCTTTGTCTGCCCATGGACTGCAGTTCATTATGGCATTACAAGTGAGATTAAGACTTACCTTGCTCATGTAACATGAGCTTATGGCATTGACAGTGCCATTAAGGCCAATATCGGTGACTTGACTGAAGGCTTGAGTGTCTCAGGAAATGTTGCTCTTGTTCACCACTACGTCGGGAAAGTTCGTTGCACTCACAATACCAGTTGCACTTCACCATTCAGTACCATCATTTGTTCATAGTTTCGTGGTATTATCCACAGCAGGGAGAACACGGAGATGCAATAAAACTACATGATTAGTTTTACCAAGAATTTCCTGAGTCGTATATGGGAACTAGTCTAACATTCCTAGTTTCCTGAGATTGTCAGAATGAACAAGAGTCAAGAACACACTGGTCCCTACTGTCCCTTTGCCTTTTAACGATAAGGAGGCAACACCATCATGACACGTCCCATCCGTTCCTTGAAGTAATCTGATGCCCACCGCCCTCATCGCCCTCCTGCTCATTGTCCCTACAAAAGATATGCTGAACTCAGCTTTAGATCTCTTCCTTGCTACACATTGCAACAGTATTCAATACAAGAAGGTGGGTTTCTTGTCATCAATCTAGCTATAGACTAGAATTCCTGATAGTCCCAACTTGAAGATAAAGTGGGGCACAGGTTTTCCCTTAATTTTCTTGATAAGGAGAAAAGAGTAATTACTCTTAACTCTCACTGTCTAGTTGCAACAAGAACTCTAGCAAGGAGAGGAAAGCGTGCCTTGTGATGCTATGATACAAACATGTGGGTTTAATGAAACTGCAAGGAAGAGTCCACTAGCCCATTCTGGGAGGGCTGAGGGGGGCTGAGAGGGCTGAAAGATACCCCTTTACTGGAGAATTTTCTCCACACTCTGGGTGCTGCTTATTTTTTCCTGTAACTCTTGGTGGCATGGTCGAGCCTCTGCATGGAGCTTGTCACTCTCTCTACCTTCTCTCCCCCTCACTGCTATCCCTGCTCTTAATGGCTCTACCCCTACATTCCTTGGCCTCTCTTGGTGGACTGACAGGGCTTTAGTGTAAGTCTTGCCTCCTTCCTTTCCACTGGACTCCTTGTTTAATAGGGGTGTACCTCCTTAAAATGTCATGTCTCCACTGAGCAATAGCCCTGTAACTTGCTTCAGCATATTTACCTCATATTTTAGGGCCCGTATCCTGGCTTCTGCAGCTTCAGCTTGTGACTCCCATTTCTTCTCCACCTCCATCCTCTTTTCCATTTGCACAGAAAGCTCACCAAGTTTGCTCTCCCACTCTTGTTGCATCCTTATACATTGCTCTTCCATCTATTCTTCCTTATTAGGACCATCTTCCTCCAATCCCCTGAGTCTTCGACTTTCCCTCTGAGCCCCCATTTTTTTGTAAATGTGTGTGTGGGCACATGCATGGTTACCTATTTGTGGTTGCAGGGGATGATGAAGTACTGGTACTGCCTCTTATTTTGCCGATCATCAGGGCCTTGTGGGCCCTGTCATACCTGTTCTAAAAGCTATGTATGGAACCTCGCTACACTATTTCATCATCAAAGTCACTTCACCTTGACCACCCTGATGCTGAAGAAACACTTCCTGACATCCTGTGTCTTGTCCGCATCTTTAAACTACCAACATCACCCTCTTGTTCCTGTCTCGCCTCTCGAGTAGTTTATCTCTGTACACTATATTAATTAATTTGAGTATTTCCCATGTCGCTCTGGTGTCTCCCCTTCTTGAACTGATTGTACCATTTATCTAAACGTGTATGGTTTTAGTGGAATTAACAATGAATTTTTATGTCTGTGAAGCTTGGGGTGGAGGCGCCAAGCGACCCTACCTCCCTGACTGCACTTTGTGTGAGTAACCTCTCGTGAATACACACGTCTGAAAGGATTTTGCGCAAACACACACACACACACACACACATCAAATGTTTATCTACAAGTGTCTTTGGCAACTAATAACACACTAATTTTTCCAACACCTTGAAGCTGGTGTAGCTACTGAACCCATATTGACATGCTTGATCTCCTCATTACCCTACAGGAGTCTCCCAGCTCAAATCAGTACATTTTATTACCTTATATATGTAACCCATTATGTGTGAAAGAATATATCAGAGGAAATACTGCCATCTTTAGTTGTCGTCATAACATATAGAATAATGTAGCAGCACACCGTATCAGACCATGTAATTCATGCAGAACTGTGTAGCCATGCACTATGTTCCCACTATTACGAACACAGGTAAAGAATGGCCTATGAGACCTAGTCGTAATGGAAAATGGGGCAAACAAAATTGAACAGTAGACTATAAAGTATATTTGCCTTCACCAGATACATACAAGTATGTACAATATGTACAGCTAGGCAAGTCTGCCAATGCTTACCGCAAGTGAACGACGTTGCTTCAGTTGTGGCAGGCTTGCCTGTGATTGGTCAATGAACCAATGTACTGATTTAACACTGGGTACCCTACTGATCGTTAGACCCTTAGCATCCAGTTTGCTGGTTGGGAGGTAGCCTATATGTGAGTGTGACATACACTGAATAAATTGTAACATACTCTTTGCATGCCACACCCCCACCCCAAAAGGGCTCTAATAGCCAGGACTAGGCCTCCACCTCCATGAGTAGTGTGCTGCCATGGCACTGAATAATAAGGGAAACTCCTTTCTTCTCAGCCATCCAACTCATTAGATAGGGCTCAACTTTTTCTCGAGACTCAAAGTTAAACTCTGTCCTAGAGCGAGACAGCAGATAGTAAGGCTAACATTGGTTCAAGACGATCTCTATTCATGCCAGGCTGTTGGGAAGACAGATTAGACCGCTAGGACAAGGAGCAGTTGGCTTCATTTGTGTCAGCTAGCCTGGCTGCTTCTAATGCAGTGATCAACAAATGATCTTCAAGAAAGACTAACCTCTGGTCCAATAGCTTCCAGCTCCGGACCGCGGGGGGCGCTGATCCCCAGAATAACCTCCAGGTAGGTTAGCCACCAAAAGTAACTGCACTAAGTCGGAAAAATTGGCGACACCACTCGCTTTGTACCATTTTGTGAAATGTTTTGACTGCTGCCTTACAAAGTCTACATGAGACTGACCCAGCTAACATTTGCACAATTTGAATTCCTTCCTGTAATTGGCAGGAATACAATGATGTACCCCAAGAACTGTTGATTTAACCTGATAATCAGCAAAATTTTTATCAAAAACAGCTGTGAACTTCAATGCTTTGCCATACAATGGTGTATGCACAAGTGCTGTCCAATGCTCCCCTGGCCACTTCAGTGCACAAGCCTGGTTTTCAAATGCCTCGAAAAACTGACTTTTTGCATGCTAAAGTTATCACCAACAGCCTGCTTAAACTGGCACCTGAGCTAGCTACACTCAAGTCTTGAAACAACCAGAAAGCAACGTGCATTTGCAAAAGAGGAGTTTGATAGAGAGGAGAGGAGGCTCAGACACCATCCGCCTAACCCGTGTTCGTGGCATAACCCACTAAAAATGCTGTTTGCAATGCACGCAACAAGCAGCAAAAGCACAGTACGACTTGCAAGATACACAGTAGCAAGACTGATAGGCTGTACAAAAAGCGATAGGGAGGCAATCTGAACGATACCAGGACCAGCTATAGCTCCAGCTCCAGCTCCAGCTCTAGATCCTAGACAGGCTCCCATGTTACGAACACAGGAAAGAATAGCCTGTGAGACCTGGTCGTAATAGGAAATGGAGTAAAAACTCAACAGTAGACTATAAAGTAAATTTGCCTTCACCAGATGATATATACAAGTATGTACACTATGTACAGATGGAATAGTAAGTGTACACCACGATGACAGATGGCAAAGCAGAAGCCAGAGTGCACCATACTCAACCAACAGTTAGGCAAGTCTGCCAATGCTCACCGCAAGTGAACCACGTTGTTTCAGTTTTGGCGGGCTTACTTGTGATTGGCCAATGAACCAAGGTACTGATTTAATGACAGGTACCCTATTGATTATTAGACCCATAGCACCTGGTTCGCTGCTTGAGAGGCAGTCTATATGGGAGTGTGATGCATGCCGAATAAATTGTAACATAGTCTGTGCATGCAACACCCACAATGTAATCCATGCAGAACTGTGCAGCCACGCACTATGTTCCCACCACGTAACTCATGCAGAACTGAGCAGCCGCGCACTATGTTCCCACATTGTAACGCATGCAGAACTGTACAGCCGCACACTGCAGGTGTTCCCAACATGTATATAATACTATATACAAAATATAAAACTCTTGGTGAGCCTGGGCCGGGATACTGGCGGCAGCGGCAGCAGCAGCAGCAGCAGTAGCAGTAGTGTGGCTGAAATATCAGAGTGAGAGGTAAAATTGAGCTGAGACTCGGGCCCAGAGTTTCCGCGTGATTGCTGTGTGATAAGCTGCTACCCGAGGATACTACACCGCCACCACTACGACCACAACAACGACCTCGGTTATAACGTTTATCGTAAGTCACCTCACACATCACCGCACCTTGTCTTACCTCCTGACTCGGCTGCTGTTCACGTTTACACCACCACCAATCACCACCACCACCAGCCAGCCAGCATTACCATCATCTCCATTCATCAGTCACCACCATCATTACAACTACAGCCACTAGCATCGCCTCAACAACCACACTCTCTCACTGTCAACACACGATATTTTGTAATAATGTTAGTAGAATTATCGACAATATGTTAGTCAAAAGGACGCAAGTACAACTAATACGACATTTTATTGTAGCAACGTTTCACTCTCTAGGAACTTTGTCAGGCCGTTACAAACATTACAGGTTGATTGACTGATTCGTCAAGAGCTGTGTCCTGGCAGGGGCCTTTATCCTAAGATGATCAGTCTGAGAATCTCTAAGATGTCAATCTAATTCAACTGTTCTGTGGCTGCGATCAGGGTCTTGCTGTAGTCTCTGTGCGTTCCACTGCAAAACGCATGGACTCTGTTTTGTCCATCATGCATATGTTCACGATCTTTACAATAGTTCTGAATGTCTCTTAGTTTTCCTCTGAGTCTATAAGGTCGCATATGATATCGGTGAAGCATGTGATCGTCGACATTTGATGGCTAGAAGGTAATATGGGATGCCCTGGTCTGCTCTTTTTGACTACAGTGTTCCTAACTGATAACTGTTGTGGTGCTAGAGCTGATGGGTTAGCTGTAGTCTTTTCCTGCAGCATGGGACCCGTTGGCTGCCGTTGTCAGGTGGGACCTTGAGCAGAAGTATTGGAAACTGGCTGGGCAAGTGCCCGACCCCATCGCTGATGCTTCCTCGACTTCCTTCGTCTTTGTAGCGGGGGAAGTGGCCCTGGATTCCTTGTTACTACAGCCTCCTCTGGACGAGGCTGCTGCTCAGTGGCAAGGGCTCTGATGCTGGAGGATGGACGGCCGGAGTTTTCCCTTCTACCTTGAGACGGCGGAACCTCTCCGGGCAGTGCAGGTTCCAAGCAGCTTCTTGCCGCAGTTCGGACATCTAGGCTCCGTAGCTTCACCCTCCTTCAGTTTATCCAAGCAGTCCTTGGTTGAGTTAGGCCCGCTATAGATGCCGCATATTTCCTTAAACTGACATCGGGCGCTGAGGTAGTTGTATCTCTGGCACCTTTAGCACCTCAAAGGTTCTGGGTTGTATGTCCTAACCTGGTATTTTCCACAACAACCGAGATCCAGTTGAGCTGGGAAAGGTCCTCTATATTGGATCAAGACCTGCCTCGTGGGTACGTTGCCGTCCTTCTTGCCTCTGAGCCGTTTCAACTTTCAGGATGTTTTCGTTACTATATATTGCATCGAGAGGCATGTCTAATGGATAGCGCATTAGTACGCCTTTTGTTACCCCCTCTATGGATTTTAGTTCTTTTAGAACAAGTGGTGATTCGAGGTGGTTCACCTTCTGCAGTACATCATAGGACTGTTTCAGAGAGTGAGAAACTGCCCTTTCAGATTTAGGGACACTTGACATCTTCAGGCCGTATATCTTCAGGTGAATTATAACAGAATGCGGGGTGTCGTGGTGCCCTTTGCTTATCAACCTGAATTTGTCAACTGTAGACGGCTTGGTTTGCCCGATCTGAGGCAAGGAAACACTGTGTCTCCTCTGAGACTTTGGGGCTACTGCTACCTGCCAACCTTCTCCATCCAGCATATCTGGGGTTAGGATGAGTGTGTCTTGATCTATCCCTATCTCACTAGCCCGGCTGGTTTCGCTTGCTTCGCTGTCCAAGAGCTCTGTGAGTGGTCTCGCAGCTTCTTCGTCAGAACTGCACCCAACATTTCCAAATTCGGGTCCTCGGATGAGTCCTTGGAACATTGTGACCTGTTCCTTTCGGAAGAAGCCATGCACTTGTGTCCGAAACGCACACGAAACGTTTTCTAATAAATATGTCCTAGTGTTTGCTTACGTGTCTTTCTAAACCAACTTGTCGGTATTTATTACCAAGGTTTATACCAGACACATGTGCACCATCTTGGTATCTTCATTGTAGAAGTTCCGCCATCCAGTGGCTTTATCAATACAAATTCAAGGGCACAATTAGAAGGCATTAAAACTATATAATTATGCCTTTGAATCTGCATTGATAAAGCCACTGGTTAGCGAAACGTCTACAATAAAGATACCCAGATGGTGCACGCTGGTTACTTGATACCAACATTAACAAAACACTGGTTACTTGATACCAACATTAACAAAACACTGGTTACTTGATACCAACATTAACAAAACACTGGTTACTTGATACCAACATTAACAAAACACTGGTTACTTGATACCAACATTAACAAAACACTGGTTACTTGATACCAACATTAACAAAACACTGGTTACTTGATACCAACATTAACAAAACACTGGTTACTTGATACCAACATTAACAAAACACTGGTTACTTGATACCAACATTAACAAAACACTGGTTACTTGATACCAACATTAACAAAACACTGGTTACTTGATACCAACATTAACAAAACACTGGTTACTTGATACCAACATTAACAAAACACTGGTTACTTGATACCAACATTAACAAAACACTGGTTACTTGATACCAACATTAACAAAACACTGGTTACTTGATACCAACATTAACAAAACACTGGTTACTTGATACCAACATTAACAAAACACTGGTTACTTGATACCAACATTAACAAAACACTGGTTACTTGATACCAACATTAACAAAACACTGGTTACTTGATACCAACATTAACAAAACACTGGTTACTTGATACCAACATTAACAAAACACTGGTTACTTGATACCAACATTAACAAAACACTGGTTACTTGATACCAACATTAACAAAACACTGGTTACTTGATACCAACATTAACAAAACACTGGTTACTTGATACCAACATTAACAAAACACTGGTTACTTGATACCAACATTAACAAAACACTGGTTACTTGATACCAACATTAACAAAACACTGGTTACTTGATACCAACATTAACAAAACACTGGTTACTTGATACCAACATTAACAAAACACTGGTTACTTGATACCAACATTAACAAAACACTGGTTACTTGATACCAACATTAACAAAACACTGGTTACTTGATACCAACATTAACAAAACACTGGTTACTTGATACCAACATTAACAAAACACTGGTTACTTGATACCAACATTAACAAAACACTGGTTACTTGATACCAACATTAACAAAACACTGGTTACTTGATACCAACATTAACAAAACACTGGTTACTTGATAACACTATAAAATAAATAATGACTGTATTTACTATGTCATATTATCTCTTGTGTCACTGATGATAACGTATCCTAGATGAATGAAGTGTATGATAACGTATCCTAGATGAATGAAGTGTATGATAACGTATCCTAGATGAATGAAGTGTATGATAACGTATCCTAGATGAATGAAATAAATACTAATATATTCTAGAAAACTTTCTTCAGTTATTCTACAACTATCCAAGTCAACGCTATGTTTTTCCTGGTGAAGGTTCTTGATCGAAGTAATTGGAGCTATCTTCCTTGCCCCATGATCAATCCTGATTACGTCTAACTCCCCATTCACTGGCACACCCAGTGAAATTAATAATAATAATAATAATAATAATAATAATAATAATAATAATAATAATAATAATGTTCAATAGTTATTCCTGTTATATGAACTTCATGATCTTGCCAGTATTCAGACTGAACTTCAGCAGGTATCAATTTCACATCCTTCTCAATAATTGCACGTGTGTACTCACCTAGTTGTACTCACCTAGTTGAGCTTGCGGGGGTCGAGTCCGAGCTCCTGGCCCCGCCTCTTCACTGATCGCTACTAGGTCACTCTCCCTGAACCGTGAGCTTTATCATACCTCTGCTTAAAGCTATGTATGGATCCTGCCTCCACTTCATCGCTTCCCATTACTATTCCACTTACTGATTACTCTGTGGCTGAAGAAATACTTCCTAACATCCCTGTGATTCATCTGTGTCTTCAGCTTCCAACTGTGTCCCCTTGTGTGTGTTTGTGTGTTAGTAACCATTTTGTCCTAGGCACATGTCGATTAGACACTAGGCCTGTGTGTATGTGATATCAGGTGTGTGTGGTATCAGGTGTGTGTGGTGTCAGGTGTGTATGTGGTATCAGGAGTTTGGTGCCACGTGTGTGTGGTGCCAGGTGTGTGTGTGTGTGTGTGTGTACTCACCTATTTGTACTCACCTATTTGTGGTTGCAGGGGTCGAGTCCTAGCTCCTGGCCCCGCCTCTTCACCGGTTGCTACTAGACCCTATCTCTCCCCGCTCCATGAGCTTTATCAAACCTCGTCTTAAAACTGTGTATGGTTCCTGCCTCCACTACGTCATTTTCTAGGCTATTCCACTGCCTTACAACTCTATGACTGAAGAAATACTTCCTACTATCTCTGACTCATTTGTGTCTTCAACTTCCAATTGTGGCC
>NC_069430.1:35014760-35117260 GCF_026875155.1 Cherax quadricarinatus | reverse complement strand
GTAGCATGAAGAGGAACACCAGTAGTAACAGTAGTATTGTTGGGGTACAGAGGTCACATGCGCGGGTGCACAGCTTACTAAGCCTGGGTCACCCTGGGCCAGCTTGCACCTCCACATCGGGACCTTCCTCGCTCATAAAGCTGGCTACCAACCCTTCATTTGCATTTAGCCAGGCGCTAGTACAAGCGTGACCCGTTTGTGTGTCGTGGTGTACTGCTCAAGATCAGTATGTAGCAGGTGCTTGAGGGTCTTGGTCCCAAATCTGCATGCACACTGTTATAACATACTGGAGTGAGAAATGTGGAGGAAAATGTGGAATAACCGAAGTGAAAAGTAGGGGCACCGTGGGCAAAATAAGAAAACAGTGTATCAATGTGGGTGCCCCCAGACTATTCAACATCTTACAATTAGATATCAGAAACACTGTTGGGACAAGTGTAGAAGTCTTCAAGAGGAAACTGGACAAGTACCTCCGCCAAGTGCCAGATCATCCAGGCTGTAATGGATATATGGGCCAGGTGGCCGCCGGCAGCAACAACCTGGTTAACCAGGCAACCACCAAACAAGTCTGACTCAGGGCCGGGCTCCGGGAGTAAGAAAACTCTTGATACCCATAAAAGGTGAAGGTGTATCAAAGGGCAGGTTAGGCCTGGTCAAGGACTAGGCCGCGGGGGCGTTGACCCCCAGAACACCCTCCAGGTAGACTCAAGGTATGTTTGATTAAGTTAGGAAGCAACTAAACAAGAGACTAGCTATGTTAGGTCAGGGCAAATTAAACTAGATTAAGTTAGGTTAGGATAAGTTAGGATTAACTTAGGTTAGAATAGGTTGTGCCTGCTAGATGAAGACTAGCCACGCTAGATTACTTTAGAAAACAGGTCAGCTAGGAGTTCCTGATTAGATCTAGTAATTACTTTCTTAGCCTGGCCTCTACCTTGCTGAGGATGGCTAGGAGTTCTTGCTTAGACCTAGTAGCTAGTTTGCTAGGCTGACCCGTCCAGTATTGCGGCTGGCTGGGTGTATGTGTCACTATCACCATGGTAACGCCGACGCTGCTGCTGCTGCTAGCTTCAAACAGCCCCCCCCCCCCCGGCTTCCATATCTCCCCTACCATCCAACCCACCCTCTCCCCCCTTCCGTCCCTCCTTCCCTCCTGTTGGCAAACAAACACAACTTGACATGTCCCACAAAGAACATCTTACTCTATCAACACTTGCTAATACACTAACAACATAAGTGTATATGACAACACCTACCATATACTGTACATTTGCTAATACATACACTAACAAAGGTATATATAACAACACTTGCCATACACATTTGCCAAAATATACACACTAACAAGTGAATGGTAACACTTGCTGTATACATTCGCCAATATATACAGTAACAACACAAGGGCTGGGGTATTAGCACAATGCTGGTTAAGCGTGTACAAAACAGGACCAACCACTTCAAGCTAGCAACCAGGAGGCCTGGTCTGTGACCCGGACCCTGGGGCAGTGACCTCCGGAAGTGACAACAGGTATACCCCCAGTTCCTAAATAGTAGAAGTATATAGTGTAACTAACTACAAATGATCACACACACACACACACACACACACACACACACACACACACACACAACACAAACACAAACACACACATACACACAAACACACACAAAAACATACACACAAACACACAAGAACACACACAAAAAACACACACACACACACGGAAACACATACACACAACACACCAAACACAAACACACAAACACACAAACACACACACACACAAACACAAACACACAAACACACACACACACACACACACACACACACACACACACACACACACACACACACACGAAGATAGGGGAAGGGCACAGAAGACCACAGACAGAGTATAGGCTAGGTGGCCAAAGACTGCAAACCTCACTCAAGGAGAAAGATCTTGGGGTGAGTATAATACCGAGCATGTCTCCGGAAGCACACATCAGATAACTGCTACAGCATATGGGCGCCTGGCAAACCTGAGAACAGCATTCCGATACCTTAGTAAGGAATCGTTCAAGACACTGTACACCGTGTATGTCAGGCCCATACTGGAGTATGCAGCACCTGTTTGGAACCCGCACTTGATAAAGCACGTCAAGAAACTAGAGAAAGTACAAAGGTTTGCGACAAGGTTAGTTCCAGAGCTAAGGGGAATGTCCTATGAAGAAAGATTAAGGGAAATCGGCCTGACGACACTGGAGGACAGGAGGGTCAGGGGAGACATGATAACGACATATAAAATTCTGCGTGGAATAGACAAGGTGGACAAAGACAGGATGTTCCAGGGAGGGGACACAGAAACAAGAGGCCACAATTGGAAGTTGAAGACACAAATGAGTCAGAGATATTAGGAAGTATTTCTTCAGTCATAGAGTTGTCAGGCAGTGGAATAGCCTAGAAAATGATGTAGTGGAGGCAGGAACCATACACAGTTTTAAGACGAGGTTTGATAAAGCTCATGGAGCGGGGAGAGAGAGGGCCCAGTAGCAACCGGTGAAGAGGCGGGGCCAGGAGCTAAGACTCGACCCCTGCAACCACAAATAGGTGAGTACAAATAGGTGAGTACACACACACACACACACACACACACACACACACACACACACACACACACACACACACACACACACACACACACACCTGATATCACATACACACAGGCCTAGTGTCTAATCGACATGTGCCTAGGACAAAATGGTAACTAACACACACACACAACTAACATGATGAGAAATTAGGAGAAAGCTTGATTGTAAAAAATGATATAAGATTATGACGTAGAAAACAATGAAAGAACAGGGTGTGTGTATAAGGGAGTAAAATGGAAGAGCTGAAATAAAGGAAACAGACTCCACCAGCAGAATAATACCATAAATTATGAAAGGCACGAAGCCCAGTAGTTAAATTATCACCTGCAGTGGCGTCTAAGTTATATACTGTTTAGCGGACGTACTGAGGCAGCAACCAATTGATCAGTGGTAACAACTACGTTACTGCAGTGTTGTCAAGAGAACAATCTGGAGAGTGTAGTAGTGGAGGCAGGATTCATACATAGTTTTAAGATGAGGTACGATAAAGTAATCAGTCCCTCAGCCTGGAGTCGATGTGTTCAGTCCATCAATCTTGTAGAAAGTACAGCATACGGCCGTAGAAGTAGCTTATACAGTGTAGTCAGGCGAGGCGAAGCAGGAGGCGGGGTCATAGTGGTACCAGGGAGTGGACCTAGTAGCGACTAGCGAAGAGGCGGGGCCAGGAGCTATGCAACCACAAATTGGTAAGGACAAATAGGTGAATACATACACAGGATACACTGAGCACAGGTAGTAACAGGTGGCTGGCGGAATTTAATGTAGATAATTGTCATGTAGGAGAAACGTGAGACAGTGAATCAGCTCACATGAGGAATACAGACTGACAATATACCAAAAATATTACATAAAGAGAAGGATCTAGGAGTTATTATTAACAAAAAAAAATGTGACCGGAAGATAATATAAATGAATATAAATGGAGCGAAACAGAATGACTTCAAGAGTGTATCAGTCTGTAGTGGAAGGAAGGCGGGGTAGGGGTCGGCCTAGGAAGGGTTGGAGGGAGGGGGTAAAGGAGGTTTTGTGTGCGAGGGGCTTGGACTTCCAGCAGGCATGCGTGAGCGTGTTTGATAGGAGTGAATGGAGACAAATGGTTTTTAATACTTGACGTGCTGTTGGAGTGTGAGCAAAGTAACATTTATGAAGGGATTCAGGGAAACCGGCAGGCCGGACTTGAGTCCTGGAGATGGGAAGTACAGTGCCTGCACTCTGAAGGAGGGGTGTTAATGTTGCAGTTTAAAAACTGTAGTGTAAAGCACCCTTCTGGCAAGACAGTGATGGAGTGAATGATGGTGAAAGTTTTTCTTTTTCGGGCCACCCTGCCTTGGTGGGAATCGGCCGGTGTGATAATAAAATAAAAAAAATAATAAATATAATTAGAAACATAAGAAACTCATATACCGCACTAGTAAACTATAAAACAGCTATCAACTATATGAATGGTGAATTATTCAGAAAGTTTTTCATAATTTACATTAGGTCAAAACCGGCACACGCAGCCGTTGTGTGCTGCCCACACCTGAAACAAATCACAGGTGCGAGTTAGAAAATGTTAAAGAATGCATGACAAGACTATGTAACCTAAACAAGATTATAAAAAAAGAACCATTAACGTAAAAATGAATGAAATAAAACCATTAATAGAGAAAACCATAAGTTAACAGGAATTAAATAATACATTTATAGTGGAAGTACAACCAGTAAGATAAACCACATGGCAGGAAGTAGTCATGAAGTACAACCAGTAAGATAAACCACATGGCAGGAAGTAGTCATGAAGTACAACCAGTAAGATAAACCACATGGCAGGAAGTAGTCATGAAGTACAACCAGTAAGATAAACCACATGGCAGGAAGTAGTCATGAAGTACAACCAGTAAGATAAACCACATGGCAGGAAGTAGTCATGAAGTACAACCAGTAAGATAAACCACATGGCAGGAAGTAGTCATGAAGTACAACCAGTAAGATAAACCACATGGCAGGAAGTAGTCATGAAGTACAACCAGTAAGATAAACCACATGGCAGGAAGTAGTCATGAGAAACATGACTTGAATTATATTGAAGTTACTGTCCATGAAGTGTCAGTAAGTGACAAGTGTATTACAGATATGCAGGTACTGATAGTGAAGACAGCAGATGTGTATGAAACACAGGTGCTGATAGTGAAGACAGCAGATGTGTATGAAACACAGGTGCTGATAGTGAAGACAGCAGATGTGTATGAAACACAGGTGCTGATAGTGAAGACAGCAGATGTGTATGAAACACAGGTGCTGATAGTGAAGACAGCAGATGTGTATGAAACACAGGTGCTGATAGTGAAGACAGCAGATGTGTATGAAACACAGGTGCTGATAGTAAAGACAGCAGATGTGTATGAAAATACACAGTTGTGCCTGATAGTGAAGACAGCAGATGTGTATGAAACACAGGTACTGATAGTGAAGACAGCAGATGTGTATGAAACACAGGTACTGATAGTGAAGACAGCAGATGTGTATGAAACACAGGTACTGATAGTGAAGACAGCAGATGTGTATGAAACACAGGTGCTGATAGTGAAGACAGCAGATGTGTATGAAACACAGGTACTGATAGTGAAGACAGCAGATGTGTATGAAACACAGGTACTGATAGTGAAGACAGCAGATGTGTATGAAACACAGGTACTGATAGTGAAGACAGCAGATGTGAGTAAGAATGAAAATGATGCAGAGGTAAAAAACGTAATCCACGAGAAATTTACAAAAAGCCTAAACATCTGAGAAGAAAAAAATCAAGAGTAAATGCAACCGAATAAGACAAAAAAAAGTATAAAAACCAGTGATAGGTTTCAGAAATACTTTTTTTCCTGCAGAACAGAGAAAAAATGAAGATAAATGTATTGTAAACGACGAGGAAAAGAAGAGTTGAAGGTTGCAGACAGACCACGTGGCCAGTGTTAAACAAGAACATTTAAAACATTCAGGACTAATATTTACCAATGTTTGAAAGCAAACAATGTGAGAAGCAAGAGTGTGCGGCACCATGATGCCTCAGACAACACCTAACACAGGACCAGAAAATTCTATGGTGCCACAAAATTCTATGGTGCCACAAAATTCTATGGTGCCACAAAATTCTATGGTGCCACAAAAGAGCAAACAAAATTTAAGTGAGCAAAGTGACAACAAAGAAAAGTAAAATAACAAAGTAATTGGAATTTTAACTTTTTTAAACACACCGGCTGTTTCAGGTACGGTGACCCCGCCCCTCACCCCCCCCAAAAAAAAAACACGTTCACCATCATTCACTCAATCACTGTCTTGCCAGAAGTGTGCTGACATCACAGTTTAGATGACCTCCAAAATGCAACACCTTCACCCGTCGCCTGGACTGCTGGTACTGTAGAACTTCAACGTGTGTAAGTGTATCATGAGAGATCATTAACAAAAACTCTATTCCTGGAACTGCAAATAAGTAACTATAAATCAGATGTATTTTGGTCGCTTAACAAACTATCCCACAAGTCGGACCGAAACGTCGTCACGTTTCTCTCACCTATGTGCGGGTTATTTGTGTATTGCAGCACTGCTCTGCCTGAACCCACGCAACAGGAATAGTCCTGAACGGTCATAAATCTCGTGCATATGTATGTATGAATATATTCTTGTATGTGTGTATACATTGGTGGCACTCAGCGATACTTAGCAGTATCACTCTCCCAGAGTTGTACGACACTAGTGTTCAATGTGTCAATAAAGACCTGCTTTTATATACCTGGAGGTATACCTCGAGGCATACCTGGAGGGTGTACCGAGGGTCAACGCCCCCGCGGCCCGGTCCATGAGCAATATAGGCCTATCTTAATAAAACTCAAATTGTAATGAATGGTTTTGAAAACCGACAAGTTGAAGAACTTAGACACTTATGCAACACATGGGAATCTTTATTGAAGAAACGTTTCGCCACACAGTGGCTTCATCAGTCCAATACAAAGTAGAACTGGGTAAGGAGAGGAGAAGTTTGAGGTAATCAGTCCTCAACCTGGAATCGATGTGTTCAGTCCATCACTCTTGTAGGAAGTGCAGCACAGGGCCAGAGAGGTGGCTTATATACTGCGGTCTCCTGCTTCCTCTGCTTCATCTCATCTGTCTGCAGTATATAAGCCACCTCTCTGGCCCTGTGCTGCACTTCTACAAGAGTGATGGACTGAACACATCGATTCCAGGTTGAGGGACTGATTACCTCAAACTTCTCCTCTCCTTACCCAGTTCTACTTTGTATTGGACTGATGAAGCCACTGTGTGGCGAAACGTTTCTTCAATAAAGATTCCCATGTGTTGCATAAGTGTCTCAATAATATTATAAAAAAACAATATATATTTTAAATTTTACTGAAAGTTTCAGACAGGAAAAATTCTCCTAAAGTGCTGAAGGAAACCATATAAATATATTGGCACCAACAACATGCAATAATAATTCTAACTTACCTTCAAAAACCATCATTTACGAAACCGACAAGTAGATGACTGAGACACTTGTGCAACACTTGCGTATCTTTAAGGAAACGTTCGCCAACCAGTGGCTTTATCAATCCAATGCAGAGAAAAACGGTGGAAGATATGAAGATGGATTTGAGGGAATCAGTCCCTCAGCTTCGAGATGTACTCAGTCCACCAAGCTTTTATAAGTTGGAGGACTGAACACATCTCGAGGTTGAGGGACTAATTACCTCAAATCGATTCATCTTCGCATCTTCCACCGTTTTGCTCTGTATTGGATTATCATGATAAAGTCACTGGCTGGTGAAATGTTTCCACAAAGGTAGCCAAGTGTTGCACAAGTGTGTCATTCATCTACTTGCAAACGACGTACAACAATGTTCAGAGTTTGAATCACACAGAAACGAAATCCAGGATTAGTAGATATAACGTTGACCAGAGAGCCCCTGCACATGACACTAGTTAATAATAGTAATAATAATTATTATTATTATTTCTACAAGTATATGTACAACGTATACAGAGCTAGCTGATATCAGTGACATACTATGTAGAAAACTCCTTGTTATGCAGAGAGTTTCAGCCAAATAAAGTTCATTTTGTCCCCAGGATGCGACCCACACCACTCAGCTAATACCCATGTGCCTATTTACTACTAGGTGAACAGGGGCAGCGGGTGTCTTAAGGAAACACGCCTGAATGTTTCCACCCGCACCGGGGTTCAAACCACGGACCTCAATGTGTGAGCTGAATGCGCGAGCAACCGAGCTACGGGACACCGTAGCATTAATCTTTCCTTAGCTGTTGGAAGTCTGAAGCCGATCACATGAAGCTTTTTTGGTTAAGAAAAACTGGAGGAGGAAAGAATTCAAGCTACTATTTAAAGTTGCTCCTCGAGGATACTTAACGCGAAGTTGTCGGTCTTAATAGTGAGTCTGAATGTCGGTCTTAATAGTGAGTCTGAATGTCGGTCTTAATAGTGAGTCTGAATGTCGGTCTTAATAGTGAGTCTGAATGTCGGTCTTAATAGTGAGTCTGAATGTCGGTCTTAATAGTGAGTCTGAATGTTGGTCTTAATAGTGAGTCTGAATGTCAGTCTTAATAGTGAGTCTGAATGTCGGTCTTAATAGTGAGTCTGAATGTCGGTCTTAATAGTGAGCCTGAATATCGGTCTTAATAGTGAGTCTGAATGTCGGTCTTAATAGTGAGTCTGAATGTCAGTCTTAATAGTGAGTCTGAATATCGGTCTTAATAGTGAGTCTGAATGTCGGTCTTAATAGTGAGTCTGAATGTCAGTCTTAATAGTGAGTCTGAATGTGTCTTAATAGTGAGTCTGAATGTCAGTCTTAATAGTGAGTCTGAATGTCAGTCTTAATAGTGAGTCTGAATGTCGGTCTTAATAGTGAATCTGAATGTCGGTCTTAATAGTGAGTCTGAATGTCGGTCTTAATAGTGAGTCTGAATGTCGGTCTTAATAGTGAGTCTGAATGTCGGTCTTAATAGTGAGTCTGAATATCGGTCTTAATAGTAAGTCTGAATGTCAGTCTTAATAGTGAGTCTGAATATCGGTCTTAATAGTGAGTCTGAATGTCGGTCTTAATAGTGAGTCTGAATGTCAGTCTTAATAGTGAGTCTGAATGTGTCTTAATAGTGAGTCTGAATGTCAGTCTTAATAGTGAGTCTGAATGTCAGTCTTAATAGTGAGTCTGAATGTCGGTCTTAATAGTGAATCTGAATGTCGGTCTTAATAGTGAGTCTGAATGTCGGTCTTAATAGTGAGTCTGAATGTCAGTCTTAATAGTGAGTCTGAATGTGTCTTAATAGTGAGTCTGAATGTCGGTCTTAATAGTGAGTCTGAATGTCGGTCTTAATAGTGAGTCTGAATGTCGGTCTTAATAGTGAGTCTGAATGTCGGTCTTAATAGTGAGTCTGAATGTCAGTCTACAGAACTAAATAACTACAGATCAATATCTACCTTGCCTTTGGTCTCTAAAATCTTGGAAAAAGTAATACATAAACCAGTCTACTCCAACCTGCTGTCCCATAACATACTGAACCCCTGCCAGTTTGGGTTTAGGCCGAAAAAAAGCACGAATGATGCAATTATTCAGATGCTCGATTTACTATATACAGCAACTGTAAAAAATTAATATATCTGGGGATCTTCATAGACCTAAGGAAAGCATCTGATACAGCAGACCACGATATCTTGCACCTAAAACTAGAGCATTACGGACACAGAGGACACTCTCTCAATTACCTAAAATCTTATCTTAGTGGTAGACACCAGTATGTATACACAAATGGCGTGACCTCCAATACTTAGCCTGTAGTTGTTGGAGTGCCACAGGGAAGTGCCCTAGGTCCTCTACTCTTTCTTATTTACATCAATAACCCAAATGCATCGCGACTCCTTAAACCAGTTCTATTCGCAGATGACACCACTTAAGTCTTCTCCCACCCAAACCCGGCTATACTTGCTAACACTGTAAACAGCGAGCTACATAAAATATCAAACTGGATGACGACCAACAAACTTACTCTCAATATAGACAAAACCTACTTCATGCTTTTTGGAAACATAGCATTAAATATCCAGCAAAATATACCGATAAATGGTTCACCCATTACAAGACACACTGAGGGCAAATTTCTAGGTCTCCACCTTGACTGTAATTTTAAATTTCAAACCCACATACAGCATTTAACTAAGAAAGTTTCCAAAACAGTATCTTTTCCAAGATACGATACAATGTACCCCAAGGGCGCTCCTTACTTTATATCACTCTCTAATATACCCTTACCTCACCTATGGTATGTATGCTTGGGGATCTACCACAGTCAATCACCTTAAACCTTTAATAACCCAACAAAAAGCGGCGGTGCGGATGATCACAAACTCCAGCGCCAGACAACACACCCCACCACTCTTCAAAAGCTTGAACTTACTTATATACAAAATATATACACTTATTACTGTGCCTACTATAAATACAGAACACTAATTAAACTCCAGTATCAACCCTCCACTCAAACTTCTAGACAGCTTCAACAGAACACACAGACATACCACGAGGCACAAAACACTTTTTGACATCCCTCGTGTCCGTCTCACACTATACAAAAAAGCAGTGCACATAAAGGGCCCGAAGATCTGGAACTCTGCCTGAAACAGCAAAAGGTCCCCTGCCCACAAATCAATTTAGGACTATACTAAAAATATAATCTCATCTCTCAGTAATAAACATACCCACACTATGCGAAACTCTAAGCAAATTTAAAGCAACTCTCCCGAATATTTTATTATCCCTTAACTATTATTACAAACTCAAAAATGTTTGAATCATAAATTGTACTACCTCATATTAATAATAGAGTAAAATATTGAATATTTGTATTCTTCCAGTCTTCACCTGTCTAGACTAGACTAGTCTGGAAGTATTAGGTTAAGTCTGCCAGAAATGCCTCGGCATGATAGTGACTTTCTTTGTTCCTAGCAAAATAGGAAATGTAAACACACATTGTAACCTTAGCAAAGAAATAACATTTTATTTTATTTTATTTTTAATAGTGCGTCTGAATGTCAGTCTTAATAGTGCGTCTGAATGTTAGTCTTAATAGTGCGTCTGAATGTCAGTCTTAATAGTGCGTCTGAATGTTAGTCTTAATAGTGCGTCTGAATGTCAGTCTTAATAGTGCGTCTAAATGTCAGTCTTAATAGTGCGTCTGAATGTCAGTCTTAATAGTGCGTCTGAATGTCAGTCTTAATAGTGCGTCTGAATGTCAGTCTTAATAGTGCGTCTGAATGTTAGTCTTAATAGTGCGTCTGAATGTCGTCTTTGGTTCTTAATAGTGCGTCTGAATGTCAGTCTTAATAGTGCGTCTGAATGTCAGTCTTAATAGTGCGTCTGAATGTCAGTCTCAATAGTGCGTCTGAATGTGACTATTGATCTGACCTATCAGCATCTTTTACAACTTTCTGTTTTTAAGTATCAAATATAAATCATCCACCAGTCGAGATAAAGATTGAGTTGAGCAGCTAGCAAGGTGAACTTCGTGGAGGTGATGAGAGGAATGGGGTGAGGAGGGAAGAGAGGAATGAGAAGGCGACACTGGGGGGTAGGTTCTTTGTGAAGGTGATGGGGCTGGGGGTGGGGAAGAAGAGGGGAAGGCGACATTAGGGCAGACTATCTTTATGACGGTGATATGGGGGTCAGTAGAAGAGAGCGAGGGATGGAAGGAGGGAGGGTGGGAGGGAGGGGTAGTAGGAGACTCGCCTTATATTCACTCAACGTAATGGACTGTGGAGTCTCTTTCCTCTTGCCCTCCCCACCCACCTTGGTGGTGATAGTGTTGTTGCTGATAGTGGAACAATGGTGGTGGTGGTGGAGGGAGTGAGGCACCACATGCCTCACTTCACTGTTTATATGCACACCCATTTCTCAAAAATAAAAACAAAACAAAACAAAAAAATAACATCAGCTGAGAAATAAGCAACAGAAGCACCAACAACAAACGAAGTAAAAGCAGTATCATCACCATAAGCAGGAGCAGCAGAGACAACAGCACAAACAGCCATGTAAAACAGTGTACCATCCTCTTTCCTTCGTTACCTCCGCTGTTCTCACTCCACACCCTCCCCTCTCCCTCACACTTATCACGTCGCTGTGGTTACCAAATTCATTCTTTCCCGTGCGCTGTTCTCAAGATTTTTGCAACTGTGAAGCCTCAGGCATGGTTTCAAAAATCTGCGGAAAAGTACAAAGTATAGTGAATACAGTGAATATTAACTCTGAGGGAGAGACTGAGCCAGAAGTTTACTGTTTACTGGAGAGAGAGAGAGAGAGAGAGAGAGAGAGAGAGAGAGAGGAGAGAGAGAGAGAGAGAGAGAGAGAGAGAGAGAGAGAGAGAGAGAGAGAGAGAGAGAGGAAGATCTCTCCCTCCGCAAATACATCTCTCAGTACACTACAAAATACGATATTGGTACTGAGGGTCATCAAACTTATTACATACTGATATACTTACAAGTTTAGAATACTTAAATGATGTGCACATGTCTGTTGTGCTACATAAAGGGTATTATCCATCACTAGATGAAAATAATAAAAATCTAAGTTACCAGACGAATGAAAATGATCCATATGATTTAAAATTAATTATAGCTCAATACCGCTCTGCACAAATCCTCAACGAAACACAAGTGACAGTAGAACCGGCAAACACGTGAAAAATGGTCTCAGCATGTGTGACATTCAAGAGAAGCGACATACCTGAGATACTGAGCAACTTACAAGTACCCAAGAGTAGCATCACATGTAGGGTGATGGTGAATGTAAGATACACACATCCATCACAGCCTGGTTGATCCGACAATTGGAGGAGGAAATTGTCCAATTTTCTCTTAAACATTTGTACATTTGTGCCAGTGGTGTGTCTGATACCTTCTGGTAAAATGTTAAAGTCTGGGACAACGGAAATTGATACAATGCTCTCTTATTGTGCCCACACCACCCCTGCTTTTCACTAGGTTTATTCTACACATTCTCCCACATCTCTCACTCCAGTGTGTTATGGCAGTGTGCAGATTTGGGACCAGGCCCTCAAGTACTTGATACGCGTATTATATCATACATCTCTCCTCCACTCCAGCGAGTATATATTTATAATTCTGAGGCATTCTATGCGGGCCATAAATGGTATTTGAATCTGTTCTAACTCCGTCTTTCCTGCCCGGAATGGGGCCGTCAACGCCGAACAATACTCCACGAGAGTAAGCAGCAGCGAATTGACAGTGTCTTCACTGCACTAATTCCCTTGTTTTAAAAGCTCTCATTATCCACCCATCAATTTCCTGGCCGTCGTGACATCTGCCATGTGTTCTTTGAGACAACGATCACAATAAGACCAAAGAGGAGTGGAGGAGGACTGGCCAGCAAGGAGTGGGGAGGACTGGCCAGCAAGGAGTGGAGGAGGACTGGCCAGCAAGGAGTGGAGGAGGACTGGCCAGCAAGGAGTGGAGGAGGGCTGGCCAGCAAGGAGTGGAGGAGGACTGACCAGCAAGGAGCGGAGGAGGGCTGGCCAGCAAGGAGTGGAGGAGGACTGACCAGCAAGGAGTGGAGGAGGACTGGCCAGCGAGGAGTGGAGGAGGACTGGCCAGCAAGGAATGGAGGAGGACTCGCCAGCAAGGAGTGGAGGAGGACTGGCCAGCGAGGAGTGGAGAAGGACTGGCCAGCGAGGAGTGAAGGAGTACTGGCCAGCGAGGAGTGGAGGAGGACTGGCCAGCGAGGAGTGGAGGAGGACTTGCCAGCGAGGAGTGGAGGAGGACTGGCCAGCGAGGAGTGGAGGAGTACTGGCCAGCGAGGAGTGGAGGAGTACTGGCCAGCGAGGAGTGGAGGACTGGCCAGGGAGGAGTGGAGGGGTAAAGGGGGGTTAAAATATACACATCAAACAGTTAGTGATAAAAGAGGTAAGGAAGAATGAGGCTGATAAAGGCACTTGACGGGAAGATACAACAACCACCAATATCACATCAAATAGTAGCCGCTAAAACAGCCAGCAAAGAAAAAAGAAGATGAAAGCACATGACGGGGAAAACACACCACCACAAACAGTAGCTGATAAAATAGGAAAGAAAGGAGGAAGAGAATGAAGGCACTCAACAGGAGTAATACACAAAGCGGCAGCTATACACCAGCGCCACAAGAGAGCAGGGAAAATTAAAACACTGACAACATATAATGGACACAGTAACAAAACAAGGGAGAAAACACGTGGAAAATGAAGTTGCAGGCAACACGGAACCACAATTGAGTTTCAAGAGGGGGAAGGTGAGCGTAGGAGGGTGTGGAAGGGTTTGGGAGGGCATAGGAGGGCGCAGGAGTGTAGGAACCAATGCTGTTTCGACACAATGATTCAGCACCATGACCCAGAAATGTGGGTGAGTAGAGGAGAGAGTAGGAGGATGTAGGAAGTTGTAGCAGTAGGGTGTAAGAGGGGAGTAGGAAGTGTGGGAGGATGTAATAGGGGAGTAGGAAGTGTGGGAGGGTGTAAGAGGGGAGTAGGAAGTGTGGGAGGGTGTAAGAGGGGAGTAGGAAGTGTGGGAGGGTGTAAGAGGGGAGTAGGAAGTGTGGGAGGGTGTAAGACGGTGAGGAAAGATGTAATAGGGCATAGCAGGCTGTACGATCCGTTTGGAAGTATGTAGATGAACCCGTATGTGAGATGGGCACACTTGTAAGCCAGACACACATACCTGCGATCCAAACACACACATACCTGTGATCCATCAAATATACCTGTGATCTACACACATACCTGTGATCCAGACACACATACCTGTGAACCAGGCACACACATCTGTGAGCCAGGCACACATACCTGTGAGCCAGGCACACATACCTGTGAGCCAGGCACACATACCTGTGAGCCAGGCAACACATACCTGTGAGCCAGGCACACATACCTGTGAGCCAGGCACACATACTTATGAGTCAGGCAACCATACCTGTGAACCAGGCACACATACCTGTGAGCCAGGCACACATACCTGTGAGCAGGCACACATACCTGTGAGCCAGGCACCATACCTGTGAGCCAGGCACACATACCTGTGACCAGGCACACATACCTGTGAGCCAGGCACACATACCTGTGAGCCAGGCACACATACCTGTGAGCCAGGCACACATACCTGTGAGCCAGGCACACATACCTGTGAGCCAGGCACACATACCTGTGAGCCAGGCACACATACCTGTGAGCCAGGCACACATACCTGTGAGCCAGGCACACATACCTGTGACCAGGCACACATACCTTGAGCAGCACACATACCTGTGAGCCAGGCACACATACCTGTGAGCCAGGCACACATACCTGTGAGACCAGGCACACATACCTGTGAGCCAGGCACACATACCTGTGAGCCAGGCACACATACCTGTGAGCCAGGCACACATACCTGTGAGCCAGGCACACATACCTGTGAGCCAGGCACACATACCTGTGAGCCAGGCACACATACCTGTGAGCCAGGCACACATACCTGTGAGCCAGGCACACATACCTGTGAGCCAGGCACACATACCTGTGAGCCAGGCACACATACTTATGAGCCAGGCGCACATACCTGTTAGCCAGGCACACATACTTATGAGCCAGGCGCACATACCTGTAGCCAGGCACGAACATATCTGTGAGCAGCACACATACCTGTGAGCAGGAACACATACCTGTGAGCCAGGCACACATACCTGTGAGCCAGGCACACATACTTATGAGCCAGGCACACATACCTGTGAGCCAGGCACACATACTTATGAGCCAGGCGCACATACCTGAGGGTCAAGTAGACATACCAGTGGGTTAGACAGACACACGTGTGTGTGAGGAAGACACACCTTTGGGTCGGGCAGACACGCTTGTTGGTCAGGCAGAAATATATGTTAATCAGGCAGACACCTGTGGATCAAGTGTACACACATGTGGGCCAGGTACACACCTGTAGGTCAGGTACATTGATGGGTGAGGCAGACCCCCTATCGGCCAGGTACACACCTGTGAGCCAAGTATACACAACTGTAGGCCATGTTTGCATTTGTGGGTGACGTATACACACCTGTGGATCGGTTAGATACACTCCTGTGGGATAAGTACATAGGCTTGTGGGTGAGGTAGACACCTGTGGGCGAGGTAGACACACCTGTGGGCTAGGTTGACACACTGTACCCTTGGCTGCCTCCCTCAGCTTCACTCTCTCACAGGTGACACTATAAGGAAAATCCTTGTGTGGGATTTATGGAGTGACGTCAGTGAGAGCCAATCTGGAGACTCACTCCCACTCCAAGTTAAAGCTGATGGCACGATAAAGTGCTGAACCTGCCACAGTAATGGAAGAGGGGGGGGGGTGAAGGGCAGGGGCGCAGGGCAACGCCAGAAAAAGAAAAAACAAGGGGGTCAGGTGTGTCTTGCACAAGAGTCACGAAGCAGAGAAAGAGGAGACAAACAGATCAGGACAGTGACAGAAAAGGAAGCAATTAAATCAGCACAAGGTCACGGAACAACAGGGGTAAAGGGGGTGAAAGAAGGTATACACATAAGAGTCAAGGTACCAGTATAATCGTGACAGTAGTATCAGGAGTGATTGGGGTTACAGCAGTTGTGAGGTTATGCGAGTACTTCTTTCTGGTAGCAATGGTAGAATTATCGATAAAATGTTAGCTGTAACGGTTTGACAAAACTCTGGAGAAACGTTGCCACAATAAAATGTCACATTAGTTGCATCTGTGTCCTTTTACCTGCTGCTTGCTAGAAAGGTCGCCAGAGTGGTTCCATTTTCATCAAAATTCACTTTACCATATTGTGTGGCTACCCTGATCTACACGGCATTTTACAAGGTTACAAGGGAAAAACCTTGTTAACTTAACACACCCATCACACGGTGAAGTTTTCATGCCATACTCTACACTGGATGGGTTCTAGCATGGTAATGAAATCTGTCAGGCGGACCTGGGAGACTTCACTAGAGCAAAGAAGATATCGTCAAGTATCTCAACCACTGATTCGGTAGCTACGGCAGCTTTAAAGGTCTCATTTCAACAAGGCTGGGGATTCGTTGTCATGATTCCTAACGCAGCTCTGCTAGTTTTACGATAAAATAAAATCTCGTATCATGAACTAGAGTGGACAGAAACACGAGTCATAAATGTTATCGTGTAACTCTTGTGATGATGGTTCTTGTAAACAACTTGGTGAACCAGCTGAAGCCTTCACTGACCATTCATCATTACGCAGAGGACTGGGAAGAATTCTAAGATTTGTAGCGGCGGCGGCGGCGGCGGCGGCGGCGGCAGCAGCAGCAGCAGTTGTAGTAATAAAACAGCAGTTGCAGTAGTCGTAGTAGCAGCAGTGGCAGTAGCAACAGTAGTAGTAGTATTAGTAGTAGCAGCAGTGGCAGTAGCAGCAGTTGTAGTAGTAGAAGCAACAGTTGTTGCAGCAGAAATACTACGTACCAGCAGCAGTATGGTATTGCATGAAGCTCTACTCGCAGAGGTCGCAGAATTCACACAATTATTTACATACACAGACACGTTACAATCGCAGACACTAATACTAACACACAACAGCGAGAGTGAGAAAGTTTGTGTGTGTGTGTGTGTGTGTGTGTGTGTGTGTGTGTGTGTGTGTGTGTGTGTGTGTGTGTGTGTGTGTGTGTGTGTGTGTGTGTATGTGTGTGTGTGTACGTACGTACTCACCTAATTGTGGTTGCAGGGGACGAGTCATAGCTCCTGGCCCCGCCTCTTCACTGGTCGCTACTAGGTCACTCCCTGCTCTGTGAGCTTCATCATACCTCTTCTTAAAGCTATATATGGATCCTGCCTCCACCACCTCCCTTTCCAGACTAATCCTGACAACTTTGTGACTGAAGAAATACTTCCTAACATCCCTGTGACTCATCTGAGTCTTCAACTTCTAATTGTGACCCCTTGTTGTTGTGTCATCTCTGGAACATCCTATCTCTGTCCACCATGTCGAGTCCTCTCAGTATTTTGTATGTCGTTATCATATCCCTCCCTATCTCCCCTGTCCTTCAGTGTCGACAGGTCGATTTCCCTTAACCTCTCTTTGTAGGACATGCCCCTTAGCTCCAGGACTAGTCTTGTTGCAAACCTTTGCACTTTCCTTAATTTCCTGATGTGCTTCGGCAGGTGAGAGTTCCAAACTGGTGCTGCATACTCCAATATGGGCATGACGTACACGGTATACAGGGTCCTGAACGATTCCTTACTGAGATGTCGGAATGCTATTCTTAGGCTTGCTAGGCTCCCATATGCTGCAGCAGTTATTTGACTGATGTGCGCCTCAGATGTGCTCGATATTACACTCACCCCAAGATCTTTTTCCTTGAGTGAGGTTTGTAGTCTTCCGCCCTTTAGACTGTGCTCTGCCTGCTGTCTTCTTTGCCCCTTCCCCAATCTTCATGACTTCGCACTTGCTGGGGTTTAACTCCAGGAGGCAGTTTCCGGACCAGGCTTGCAGCCTGTTCAGATCCTTTTGTAGTCTTGCCTGGTCCTCCTCCGATTGAATTCTCCTCATAACTTCACACTGGCTTCAAACAGAGACACTTCTGAGTCTATTCCATGATATCATGCCATTCACATATACAAGAAAGAGCACCGGTCCTAGAACTGACCTCTGTGGAACCCCTCTAGTCAAAGGCGCCCACTATGACACCTTGTCATGTACTATGACTCGCTGATGTCTTCCCGTCAGGAATTCTCTGATCCACTGCAGTACCTTCCCTCTTATCCCTGCCTGGTTCTCCAGCTCTTGCATTAATCTTTTATGTGGAACTGTGTCAAAAGCCTTCTTACAGTCCAAGAAAACGCAGTCTACCCACCCCTCTCTCTCTTGTCTTACTGCTGTCACCTTGTCAAAAAACTCTAGATTTTTGACACAGGATTTCCCATCCCGAATCTGTGCTGGTTGTCGTTAAGCTCATTCCTCTCTAGGTGCTCAACCACTCTCCTCCTGATAATCTTCTCCATGACTTTGCATACTATACATGTCAGTGACACTGGTCTATAGTTTAATGCTCTGTGCATGTCTCATTTTTTTTAAAATTGGAACTACATTTTCTGTCTTCCATACCTCAGGTAGTCGCCCTGTTTCAGTAGATGTGATGGTGACTGCTGTTAGTGGTACACAGAGCACCTATGCTCCCTCTCTCAGGACCCATGGAAAGATGTCCAGCCCCATCGCCTTTGAGGTATCTAGCTCGCTAAGCAGCCTCTTCTCCTCCTCTGTAATATGTATTATGTCCAGCATTTCATAGTGTACTCCACCTTTCCGTCTTTCTGGAGCCCCTTCTGACTCCTATGTGAATACTTCTTTGAATCTCATGTTGAGCTCCTCGCATACTTCTCGGTCGTTTCTTGTGATCTCCCCTTCTTCCTTCCTCAGCCTGATTACCTGGTCCTTGACTGCTGTTTTCCTCCTGATGCGACTGTACAACAGCTTCTGGTCAGAGATGGCTTTCGCTGCTATGTTATTTTTGTATTGTCGTTGGGCCTCCCTCCTTACCTGAGCATACTCATTTCTGGCTCTTCGACTGCTCTCCTTATTATCCTGGGTCCTTTGCCTTCTACACTTCTTCCATTCTCTAGCACACTTGGTTTTGGCCTCTCTACACCTTTGGGTGAACCAAGGGCTCGTCCTGGCCTGCTCGTTATTTCTGTTGCCCTTGGGTACAAACCTCTCCTCTGCTTCCTTGCATACTGTTGTCACATATTCCATCATCTCATTTACTGGTCTCCCTGCCAGTTCTCTGTCCCACTGAACCTCGTGCAGGAAATTCCTCTCGTAGTTTGGCTTCATTCGTCCTGTCCTTCCTGCTTCCCTCTCCACTTGTAACTATGTATTCGAAGCTGAGAACCATGTGATCACTAGCCCCGTGTGTGTGTGTGTGTGTGTTAGTTACCAT
The DNA here is from genome assembly GCF_026875155.1 of Cherax quadricarinatus. NCBI lineage: Eukaryota > Metazoa > Arthropoda > Malacostraca > Decapoda > Parastacidae > Cherax > Cherax quadricarinatus. The sequence continues at coordinate 35,097,657 of NC_069430.1, read as the reverse complement.
TTGGTCCTAGGCACATGTCGATGTGTGTGTGTGTGTGTGTGTGTGTGTGTGTGTGTGTGTGTGTGTGTGTGTGTGTGTGTGTGTGTGTGTGTGTGTGTGTGTGTGTGTGTGCGCGCGCATGCATGCGTGTATTCACCTATATGTGCTCACCTATATGTGTGGTTGCAGGAGTCGAGTCATAGCTCCTGGTCCCGCCTCTTCACTAGTCGTTACTAGGTTCATTCTCTTACTCATTGAGCTTCATCATACCTCTTCTTAAAGCTATGTATGGATCCTGCCTCCACTACATCACTCTCCAGATTGCTCCACACCCTGACAACTCTATGGCTGAAGAAATACTTCCTAACATCCCTGTGACTCATCTAAGTTTTCAACTTCCAGTTGTGATCCCTTGTTCCTGTGTCACATCTCTGAAATATTCTGTCCCTATCCACCATGTCAATTCCTCTCAGTATTTTATATGTTGTTATCATGTCCCCCCTATCCCTCCTGTCTTCCAGTGTTGTCAGATTGAGTTCCCTTAACCTCTTCTCATAGGACAAACCCCCTCAGTTTCTAGACTAGTCTTGTTGCAAACCTTTGCACTTTCTCCCATTTCTTGACGTGCTTGACAAGATGTGGGTTCCATACTGGTGGTGCATACTCCAATATGGGCCTGATGTACATGGTGTACAGTGTTGTGAATTACTCCTTACTTAGACGACGAAATGCTGTTCTCAGGTTTGCCAGGGGCCAGTATACTGCAGCAGTTATTTGATTGATGTGCGCCTCAGGAGATGTGCACGGTATGATGCTAAACCCAAAATCCTTTTCCTTGAGTGAGTTTTGCAGCCTTTGACCTCGTAGGCTGTACTCCGTCTGCGGTCTCATTTGTTCTTCCACAATCTTCATAACTTTGCACTTGCTGGGGTTAAACTCCAGGAGCCATTTGTCAGACTAGGGTTGCATCCTGTCCAGATCCCTTGTAGGCTTACCTTATCCTCTTCTGTTTGTATTCTCCTCATTAATTTCACATCGTTTGCAAATAGGAACACCTCTGACTCTTTCCCTTCCGTCATATCATTCACATATACAAGAAAAAGTACCGGAACCCCACTCGACACATGCACCCACTCTGACACTTCGTCCCGGACCGACACACGTTGTTTCCTTCCTGTCAGGTATTCCCTGATCCACTCCAGTACTTTCCCTCCTATTCCTGCCTCCTCCTCCTCTAGTTTTTTAAGCAGTTTCTTGTGTGGAACTGTGTCGAAAGCCTTCTTACCGTTCAAAAAGATTCAGTCTATTCATTCTCTCTCTCTCTCTCTCTCTCTCTCTCTCTCTCTCTTCTCTCTCTCTCTCTCTCTCTCTCTCTCTCTCTCTCCTGTCTTCTGTTACCTTGTCATAGAACTCCAACAGGTTCGTGATGCAGGATTTCCCTTCCCTGAAGCCGTGCTGGTTGTCAAGTATTAGTCCATTCAGTGGTAGGAGGGAGGTAGATAGATATAGAGAGTGTACTCACCAAATTGTGGCTGCAGGGGTCGATACTCAGCTCCTGGCCCCAGTGTTGGTGTGTTGGTGTGTTGTGTTGGTGTGTTGTGTTGGTGTGTGTGTGTGTGTGTGTGTGTGTGTGTGTGTGTGTGTGTGTGTGTGTGTGTGTGTGTGTGTGTGTGTGCGTGCGTGCGTGCGTGCGTGCGTGCGTGCGTGCGTGTGTGCGTGCGTGCGTGCGTCTGGGCGCGCGCTCTTCACTGGACTACAACAGTAGTTCAACAATATATTTTGTACGAGGGTTCTCTGGGAGGCAGCACATGTCATGATGGCTTCCATCACTTTGTAATATTTTCCTTACCAGCCTGAATAAAGGCAGCTGTTTTATGACGAAGTCTACCTCCAGGTGTCTCAGTGATGGACACCTTCCAGGATGACCTGGTAGTTGTGATGGACACCCTGGAGGGTGACCTGGTGGTTCAGTGATGGACACCCTCCAGGGTGACCTCCTGGCTGAGTGGACACTTTCAATACGTCAATACTCTTCTTCAAATACTGTCAGTAAAAGTATACTCAACACTGTGGCACACAATCCTGCCAGGAGAGCAAGAACTGATTTGGCTCATGATCCAAGGAACTGAAAGCTTGTCGTGGGTTGGAACCCATAGCAAGCTTTGGAATTTGTGGGGATTCGAGTTAAAGCCACAACCATTCTGGTGTGAGATTCGTCTGTAAAGACCCGCACGTGTTCACAGTGTTCTTAACTTTATTAGTGTATAGAAATATATATAACTCGTTCCAGGAAGCTTATTAGGCCGGCACTAGCCTAATAAGCACTGGCTTGCTAGTGTTAGTGCTAGACTGCTGATATTAGTACTGGCATGCTAAATTTAGCACTGGTTTGCTAGTTTTATCCCTAGGTTGCTAGTTTTATACTTGGTTTTCTAGCTTTACACTGGCTAGCTAGTTTTATCTCTGGCTTCCTATTTTTATACCTGGCTTGCTAGTTTTAGTCCTAGTTTGCAAGTTTTAGCCATAGCTTGCTATTTTTTAGCACTGGCTTGCTAGTTTTAGCAATGGCTCGCCAGGGGTTCCAACCACTGGTGCGGCGAGCTGATCTCCGATTCTCCAGGTGCTGTGACACTTATCTCCCCGCCTCCCTTCCCCTCATGTGCTCCCCCTCTTCGTCCCTCCCCTCCTCCACCGTTGACATCTCACCTCCCCAGCTCTTCCCCACTTTCTCCCCTCCCCTTCACACCATCTTTCTCAGATATTTTGTTAGTGATGGAGCAGTAATGTGATTAGTGTCCCGGGATTTCTAAAGACGCGAATTTAAGAAACCTGCAAAAAAGGCTTAATCTCTGGAAGTTTGCCAGAGCTTTATATAAAGTTGCTGTACCGGTGTTGCTGGACCAGTGTTGTAGGACCAGTGTTGGTATACCGGTGCTGGTGTGCCATGGTGTACCAGTGTTGTACCTGTGGTGTGCCATGCTGGCGTACCAGTGTTGGTGTACCGGTGGTGTGCCATGGTGCACCGGTCTTGGTGGACCAGTGTTTTGGACCAGTGTTGGTGAACCAATGTTGTAGTACCTGTGTTGTACCAGTGTTGGTGTGCCAGTGTTGTACTAGTGTACCAGTGTTGTACCACTGTTTGTGTACCAGTGTTGGTGTACCAGTGTTGCACCAGTGGTGTACCAGTGTTGTACCAGTGTTGGTGTACCAGTGTTGTACCACTGTTGGTGTACCAGTGTTGCACCAGTGGTGTACCAGTGTTGTACCAGTGTTTATGTACCAGTGTTGTACCACTGTTGGTGTACCAGTGTTGTTGTACCACTGTTGGTGTACCAGTGTTTGTGTACCAGTGTTGGTGTGCCAGTGTTGGTGTGCCAGTGTTGGTGTGCCAGTGTTGGTAACTAGGTGCTGCCAATAAAGCATGTCTCATCTGCTATATTTAAGGTGTTCACACCAGGTTCACAGGTAGGGCGCTCTTTAACGTTCAGAGGACGGAGGCTCGAGTGCTCACACCAGGTTCACAGGTAGGGCGCTCTTTACCGTTCAGAGGACGGAGGCTCGAGTGCTCACACCAGGTTCACAGGTAGGGCGCTCTTTAACGTTCAGAGGACGGAGGCTCGAGTGCTCACATCAGGTTCACATGTAGGGCGCTCTTTAACGTTCAGAGGACGGAGGCTCGAGTGCTCACATCAGGTTCACATGTAGGGCGTTCTTTAACGTTCAGAGGACGGAGGATCGAGAGCTACACCACTACAGAAGACAAGAGAGGGTCATTGCGAGATTTTTAAAGGTGCTACGGAAAAAATACTAGAAACTAAACCTTGTATGGCTAGAAGACAGAAGAACCAATAAGACATGATCACCACGTAGAAAACCACGGGAGTGGGTGTTAGTGGTAGATGGGTGTGGAGTGTGGGTGGGAATGGTAGGTGTGAGTGGGTGGGAATGGTACGTGTGAGTGGGTGGGAATGGTACGCGTGAGTGTGGGTAGGAATGGTAGACGTGAGTGTGGGTGGGGATGGTAGGCGTGAAGGTGGGTGGGTATGGTAGGCGTGAGTGTGGGTGGGAATGGTAGACGTGAGTGTGGTGGGGATGGTAGGCGTGAGGGTGGGTGGGAATGGTAAGCGTGAGTGTGGGTGGGAAAGGTAGACGTGAGTGTGGGTGGGGATGGTAGGCGTGAGGGTGGGAGGGAATGGTAGGCGTGAGTGTGGGTGGGAATGGTAGGCGTGAGTGTGAGTGGGAATGGTAGGCGTGAGGGTGGGCGAGAATGGTAGGCGTGAGTGTGGGTGGGAATGGTAGACGTGAGCGTGGGTGGGAATGGTAGGCGTGAGTGTGGGTGGGAATGCTAGGCATGAGTGTGGGTGGGAATGGTAGGTGTGTGTGGGTGAGAATGGTAGGTAGGTAGGTAGGTAGGTGTGTGCGCGTGTGTGCGTGCGTGCGTGTGTGTGTGTGTGTTGTGTGTGTGTGTGTGTGTGTGTGTGTGTGTGTGTGTGTGTGTGTGTGTGTACTCACCTATTTGTGGTTGCAGGGGTCGATTCATAGCTCCTGGCCCCGCCTCTTCGCTGATTGCTACTAGGTCCTCTCTCTCCCTGCCCATGAGCACTATCATACCTCGCCTTAAAACTATGTATGGTTCCCGCCTCCACTATGTCACTTTCTAGGCTATTCCACGGCCTGACTACTCTATGACTGAAGAAATACTTCCTAACATTCCTTTGATTCATCTGAGTTCAACTTCCAACTGTGACCTCTTGTATCTGTGTCTCATCTCTGGAACATCCCGTCTTTGTCCACCTTGTCTATTCCGCGCAGTATTTTATATGTCGTTATCATGTCTCCCCTGACCCTCCTGTCCTCAGGTGTCGTTAGGCCGATTTCCCTCAACCTTTCTTCGTAGGACAATCCCCGTAGCTCTGGGACTAGTCTTGTTGCAAACCTTTGCACTTTCTCTAATTTCTTGACGTGCTTGACCAGGTGTGGATTCCAAACTGGTGCTGCATACTCCAGTATGGGCCTGACGTATATGGTATACAGAGTCTTGAACGAATCCTTACTGAGGTATCGGAACGCTATCCGTAGGTTTGCCAGGCGCCCGTATGCTGCAGCAGTTATCTAATTGATATGCGCCTCAGGAGATATGCTCGGTGTTATACTCACCCCCAGATCTTTTTCCTTGAGTGAGGTTTGCAGTCTTTGGCCATCTAAACTATATTGTGTCTGCGGTCTTCTTTGCCCTTCCCCAATCTTCATGACCTTGCATTTGGCAAGGTTAAACTCAAGGAGCCAGTTTCTGGACCAGGCTTGCAGCCTGTCCAGGTCTCTTTGTAGTCCTGCCTGATCCTCGTCCGATTTGATTCTTCTCATTAACTTCACATCATCTGCAAACAAGGACACTTCTGAGTCTATCCCTTTCGTTATATCATTCACATATACCAAGAACAGCACAGGTCTGATCCCTGTGGAACCCCGCTTGTCACAGGCGCCCACTCTGACACCTCGTCATGTACCATGACTCGTTGTTGCCTCCCTGTCAGGTATTCTCTGATCCATTGCAGTGCCTTTCCTGTTATGTGTGCCTGATCCTCTAGCTTTTGCAGTAACCTCTTGTGAGGAACTCTGTCGAAGGCCTTCTTGCAGTCCAAAAAAATGCAGTCGATCCACCCTCTCTCTCTTGTCTTACTTCTGTCACCTTGTCATAAAACTTCAGTAGGTTTGTGACACAGGATTTTCCTTCCCTGAAACCGTGCTGGTTGTCAATTATACACTTGTTTCTATCCAGGTGCTCCACCACTCTCCTCCTGATGACCTTCTCCATGACTTTGCATACTATACACGTTAGTGATACAGGTCTGTAGTTTAGTGCCTCATGTCTGTCTCCCTTTTTAAAAATTGGGACTACATTTGCCATCTTCCATACCTCAGGAAGTTGCCCAGTTTCAATTGATGTGTTGAAGATATTTGTTAATGGCACACACAGTATCTCTGCTCCCTCTTTAAGGACCCACTGGAGAAATGTTGTCTGGTCCCACCGCCTTTGAGGTGTCAAGTTCGCATAGCAGCTTCTTCACTGGTTCCAGGACTGACCCCTGTGGGACCCCGCTCATCACAAGTGCCCACTGTGATACCTCATCACGGACCATGACTCGCTGTTGCCTCCCTGTTAGGTATTCTCTGATCCATTGCAGTGTCCTTCCTGTTATATGTGCCTGATCCTCTAGCTTCTGTACTAATCTCTTGTGAGGAACTGTATCGAAGGCCTTCTTGCAGTCCAAGAAAATGCAATCAACCAATGCCTCCCTCTCATTTCTTACTTCAGTTACCTTGTCATAAAACTCTAGCAGGTTTGTGACACAGGATTTGCCTTCCATGAATCCGTGCTGGCTGTCATTTATAATCTTGATCTGCTCCAGGTGCTCCACCACTCTCCTGATAATCTTCTCCATGACTTTGCATACTATACACGTCAGTGACACTGGTCTATAGTTCAGTGCTTCATTTCTGTCTCCTTAAAGATGGGGACTACATTTGCCTTCTTCCATACTCCAGGTAGTTGCCCAGTTTCAAGGGAAGTGTTGAAGATTTTGGTTAGAAGCACAGTCTCTCTGCTCCCTCTCTAAGGACCCACGGAGAGATGTCCGGTCCCACCGCCTTTGAGGTATCAAGGTCACTTAGGAGCTTTTCCACCTCCTCAGTTGTGTATAATTCATCCAACACTTGTAGGTATATCCCTTGTTGGTGTACCCCACTGTTTTGTCTCCCCAGTGTCCCTTCAGCCTCCATTGTAAATACTTCTTGAAATCTCATGTTGAGCTCCTCACATACTTCTTGGTCATTTCTTGTGAGTTCCCCACCTTCTTTCCTCAGCCTGATTACCTGGTGTTAGGCAAGACACATATGCAACAGTTAGGTATCTTTATTTCGAGACGTTTCGCCTACACAGTAGGCTTCTTCAGTCGAGTTGGTACAGAACTGAGATCAACTTGGACAACTTCTACTAGTGAGACTGGCTGGATTTGAGAGGGACATGACCTCCCCACGACTACATTCTTACCTCTACCAGTGACCTACATCTCACCTCCTGGCGGATATAAGGCTCCATCCTGTCATTTCAACTCCATATTGTTTCAGACTATGGAACAAAACTCTTCTCCAGACTGAGGGACTGACCACCTCAAAACTTCAAGGGTGATGGACTGATTACATAGTCTTCAAGTCTTTTCTGCTTCTATCAACTTTTCTGTACTCGACTGAAGAAGCCTACTGTGTAGGCGAAACGTTTCGAAATAAAGATACCTAACTGTTGCATATGTGTCTTACCTAACAACCTGTCGGTATTTTATACCATTTTAATGTTCACACTGATTACCTGGTCCTTGACTGTTGTCTTCCTCCTGATGTGGCTGTAAAGCAGTTTCGGGTCAGACTTGACTTTCGATGCTTTGCCGTTTTCATACTGCCGCTGGGCCTCCCTCCTTATCTGTGCATACTCGTTTCTGGCTCGTTGACTGATCTCTTTATTTACCTGAGTCCTTTGCCTTCTGTACTTTTTCCAGTCTCTAGAGCACTTAGTTTTTGCCTCCCTACACCTTCGGGTAAACCAAGGACTCGTCGTTCGTGTTCTGTTTGTGTGTGTGTGTGTGTGTGTGTGTGTGTGTGTGTGTGTGTGTGTGTGTGTGTGTGTGTGTGTGTGTGTGTGTGTGTGTGGTGTTTTGTGTGTGTGTGGTGTGGTGTGGTGTGTGTGTGGTGGTGTGTGTGATTGTGTTAGTTACCATTTTGTCCTAGGCACATTTTCGATTAGACACTAGGCCTGTTTGAATATGAGTACGTGTGTGTGTGTGTGTGTGTGTGTGTGTGTGTGTGTGTGTGTGTGTGTGTGTGTGTGTGTGTGTGTGTGTGTGTGTGTGTGTGTGTACTCACCTAGTTGTACTCACCTAGTTGAGGTTGCGGGGTCGAGTCCGAGCTCCTGGCCCCGCCTCTTCACTGATCGCTACTAGGTCACTCTCCCTGAGCCGTGAGCTTATCATACCTCTGCTTAAAGCTATGTATGGATCCTGCCTCCACTACATCGCTTCCCAAACTATTCCACTTACTGACTACTCTGTGGCTGAAGAAATACTTCCTAACATCCCTGTGATTCATCTGTGTCTTCAGCTTCCAACTGTGTCCCCTTGTTACTGTGTCCAATCTCTGGAACATCCTGTCTTTGTCCACCTTGTCAATTCCTCTCAGTATTTTGTATGTCGTTATCATGTCCCCCCTATCTCTCCTGTCCTCCAGTGTCGTCAGGTTGATTTCCCTTAACCTCTCCTCGTAGGACATACCTCTTAGCTCTGGGACTAGTCTTGTTGCAAACCTTTGCACTTTCTCTAGTTTCTTCACGTGCTTGGCTAGGTGTGGGTTCCAAACTGGTGCCGCATACTCCAATATGGGCCTAACGTACACGGTGTACAGGGTCCTGAATGATTCCTTATTAAGATGTTGGAATGCTGTTCTGAGGTTTGCTAGGCGCCCATATGCTGCAGCAGTTATTTGGTTGATGTGCACTTCAGGAGATGTGCCTGGTGTTATACTCACCCCAAGATCTTTTTCCTTGAGTGAGGTTTGTAGTCTCTGACCCCCTAGACTGTACTCCGTCGTGGCCTTCTTTGCCCTTCCCCAATCTTCATGACTTTGCACTTGGTGGGATTGAACTCCAGGAGCCAATTGCTGGACCAGGTCTGCAGCCTGTCCAGATCCCTTTGTAGTTCTGCCTGGTCTTCGATCGAGTGAATTCTTCTCATCAACTTCACGTCATCTGCAAACAGGGACACCTCAGAGTCTATTCCTTCCGTCATGTCGTTCACAAATACCAGAAACAACACTGGTCCTAGGACTGACCCCTGCGGGACCCCGCTGGTCACAGGTGCCACTCTGACACCTCGCCACGTACCATGACTCGCTGCTGTCTTCCTGACAAGTATTCCCTGATCCATTGTAGTGCCTTCCCTGTTATCCCTGCTTGGTCCTCCAGTTTTTGCACCAATCTCTTGTGTGGAACTGTGTCAAACGCCTTCTTGCAGTCCAAGAAAATGCAATCCACCCACCCCTCTCTCTCTCTTGTCTTACTGCTGTCACCATGTCATAGAACTCCAGTAGGTTTGTGACACAGGATTTCCCGTCCCTGAAACCATGTTGGCTGCTGTTGATGAGATCGTTCCTTTCTAGGTGTTCCACCACTCTTCTCCTGATAATCTTCTCCATGATTTTGCTACTATACATGTCAGTGACACTTGTCTGTAGTTTAATGCTTCATGTCTGTCTCCTTTTTTAAAGATTGGGACTACATTTGCTGTCTTCCATGCCTCAGGCAATCTCCCTGTTTCGATAGATATATTGAATATTGTTGTTAGGGGTACACATAGCGCCTCTGCTCCCTCTCTCAATACCCATGGGGAGATGTTATCTGGCCCCATTGCCTTTGAGGTATCTAGCTCACTCAGAAGCCTCTTCACTTCTTCCTCGGTTGTGTGCACTGTGTCCAGCACTTGGTGGTGTGCCCCACCTCTCCGTCTTTCTGGAGTCCCTTCTGTCTCCTCTGTGAACACTTCTTTGAATCTCTTGTTGAGTTCTTCACATACTTCACGGTCATTTCTTGTTGTCTCTCCTCCTTCCTTCCTTAGCCTGATTACCTGGTCCTTGACTGTTGTTTTCCTCCTGATGTGGCTGTACAACAGTTTCGGGTCAGATTTGGCTTTCGCTGCTATGTCATTTTCATATTGTCTTTGGGCCTCCCTTCTTATCTGTGCATATTCGTTTCTGGCTCTACGACTGTTCTCCTTATTCTCCTGGGTCCTTTGCCTTCTATATTTCTTCCATTCCCTAGCACACTTGGTTTTTGCCTCCCTGCACCTTTGGGTAAACCATGGGCTCATCCTGGCTTTTTCATTATTCCTGTTACCCTTGGGTACAAACCTCTCCTCAGCCTCCTTGCATTTTGTTGCTACATATCCATCATCTCATTAACTGGCTTCCCTGCCAGTTCTCTGTCCCACTGAACCCCGTTCAGGTAGTCCTCATTCCTGTGTAGTCCCCTTTCTTGTAGTTTGGCTTCATTCGTCCTGGCCTTCCTGCTTCTCCCTCCACTTGTAGCTCTACTGTGTATTCGAAGCTTAAAACCACATGGTCACTGGCCCCAAGGGGTCTTTCATATGTGATGTCCTCGATATCTGCACTACTCAAGGTGAATACTAAGTCCAGCCTTGCTGGTTCATCCTCTCCTCTCTCTCTTGTAGTGTCCCTTACGTGTTGGCACATGAAGTTTTCCAGTACCACCTCCATCATCTTAGCCCTCCATGTATCTTGGCCCCCATGTGGGTCCAAGTTCTCCCAATCGATCTCCTTGTGGTTAAAGTCACCCATGATCAGGGGCTTTGCCCTGCATGCATGAGCTCTTCTGGCCACTCTAGCCAGTGTGTCAACCATCGCTCTATTGCTCTCGTCGTACTCTTGCCTTGGCCTCCTGCTGTTCTGTGGTGGGTTATACATCACTGCTATTACCACCTTGGGACCTCCAGAGTGAAGTGTTCCCGCTATGTAATCACTTTCTTCTCCGCTGTCTCCTCTCTCCAGCTCATCAAAATTCCAGCGATTTTTGATCAGCAACGCCACTCCTCCACCCCCCGTTCCCTCTTTCCTCAGGATTTGGTATCCCGTTGGAAAGATGGCATCTGTTATCATACCTGTAAGCTTGGTTTCTGTGAGAGCTATGATGTCCGGTGATGCTTCTTTGACTCTTTCATGCCACTCCTCCCACTTATTTGTTATTCCATCAGCGTTTGTGTACCATACCTTCAGTTTCCTTTCCAACACTGTGGTTTGGGGGGCCTGTGAGGGTGGGAGACCTGGTGGCATACTGTGTGATTCTATAGCTCGGTGTTGGGTGGAGGCTGTGGGTATGGATTGTAGTGTGTGTTGGGATGGTGTGATAGGTTGTATGGTTCTGAGAATAGTTGTGTGTGTGCTTGCCCTTGCTGTTCTGTTCTGCTCTGACTGACCTCTGCTGGTTCCCTCCTTGTCTCTTTCCTAGCTCCTTTCGCTTTTTTGTCCTCTCCCTCAGCTGCTGTCGTTCTGTTTTGTTCTGTCTCTGTCTAGGAACACCCTCTTGTACTCTTCCGAGTATTTCAATCGTGGTTTCTCTTGGAGGATCCTGTTCCGCACTGTTTCCGTCCTGAGAATCAGCTTGATTGGTCGGTTTCTCCCTTCGAGTACCCCCTATTCTCTGAAATTTACAATCTCGTCCATCTCTTCACCTATTTCCGTGATGATTTTCTCAATCCTCTTTCTTTCTTCCTCTGCCTTTCAGTGTGTGTCCTTTCCTCTCTCTCCTGAAGCCCATGGATAAACACTGATTTTGCCCTTTCTTCCTCCCATTGCCTCACCCTCTGTGACTCTGGATCCTGCTGTATGTGGTCAGTTTCTCCCTTGATTTTTCCAGTGGCTCTTGATAGCCTGGTTGTGCCTCAGCATTCGACCTATCACTCTCTCCATCTGCAACCAGCTGTTCCCTTTCACTCCTTGGTCCTCCTTGGCAGGATGATATGACCTTAGCATAATTCATAATTCCTTCCTTCCTGTTCGGCCTCGCAGCTTCATATGCTGTGTCATCTCTGGTCACTGCCCCTGTAACTCGCTTCAGCCTATTTATCTCAACTTCTAGGACCCTTATCTTGGCTACTGCAGTTTCGACTTGTGCCTCCCAATTCTTTGTCTCCTTCTCCAACCTCTTTTCCAATTTCACAGAGAGCTCTTTCTCCATTTTTTCAGAAAGCTCTCCTAATTTTCTCTCCCACTCTTGTTCCATCCTTTTCCACTGCTCCTCCATCCACTCCTCCCTACCAGAACCATTCTCATATGATCCTTGGTTCCTGCGAGTCCCCACCATTTTTTTTTTTGTGTGTGTTTGTCTGTGTGTCTGTGTGTGTGTGTCTGTGTGTCTGTGATGTGTGTGATTGTGTGTGTGTCTGTGTGTGTGTCTGTGATGTGTGTGATTGTGTGTGTGTGTGTGTGTGTGTGTGTGTGTGTGTGTGTGTGTGTGTGTGTGTGTGTGTGTGTGTGTGTGTGTGTGTGTGTGTGTTGTTGTAGAATCCAGAAAGGAAGCAACACAACTCTACTCAGGTGGGTATGAAGGCCAGGCTCACCAAACGCTCCTTCTGCGGGTCATCACATGACTAAGACCCGTGTCAGGAAACACTTGTCCTGTTTCCTGACAAACCTTACCTTACCTACCAGGCTCTTCCCCACCCGCCGCCAGCTGCAACACTCGTCACAGGGTAGGAAAATACTTGATCTGGCTCAAAGGAAACACCGACCCTGGTTCACAAATGCACCTTTCACCAGTCACTTACTACAACGAGAGGCGAGCCCCCCGCCACACACATAACGGGGTGGGGCAGATGACGAGATGGAAAGGGAATAAGCAGGTGACGAGGTAGGGTGGACCTGGAAAGATGGCAAGGCAGATGGCAGGGAGGGGTACACAAAGCAGCAGGTAAGGTGAAGGTAGGGTAGTAGGTAGATCAGCAGTAGCAGCAGGTAAGGTGAAGGTAGGGTAGTAGGTAGACCAGCAGCAGGTAAAGTGAAGGTAACATCACAGTATAATTTCCTCGTTAGGACGGTTGCCATGTGGGGCGTGACGACCATTTCTCGGTGCCTGATGGAGAGACCTGCCCAAGGTTGCCCAACTGCCCACACCTGCCCATGATCCAATGGGAAGAGACACACCTGCCTCCCATACCTGGGGGCGGGATTACCATGGTGCTCTTGTTTGACTCTATGAGAGGGAAGGAGTAGGGTAAGGAGAGTAGTAGTTTTATGAGAGGGAAGGGGTGGTGGGTGGAGAGAGGTTAACAGGTTTATGAGAGGGAAGGAGTGGTGAGTGGAGACGGGTTAACAGGTTTAAATAAACATGATATGCCAGGTAGCAAGTAGCCTAATTAATCTTCCTCTGACTCGTTATTTACAAGTCACTCAGCCTTACTTAGGTAACTGTATTTACTCAGCCAGCGTAGATCACCTTAAAACCCACTCAAAGTGAATCAATGTGTACTCACCAGCCTCAGACCACCTTAAAACCCACTCAACTGAGTCAGTGTGTGCTCACTAACCACAAACTACTACAGATCCCACTCAAGCTGACTCAATGTGTATTCACCAGCCTCAAATCCCCTTAAAACGCACTCAACTCTTCCTGAATTACCTAACTTCAACATTTTATCGCACAAATTTGGGATAAACTCAATTACTTTCCTCTGGAGGTCACCTTAATTACAAAAACAAGGTTACTCCCGGCACAGCATAGGACGAGACAACACAATCAAGTGCTACAGTACTTAAACTTCTTCAAAGATTGGGATTTGATCTGAGAGGCGATTCAATTAGCCTGAGGTGTCTAAGTGTGTTTCAGGATCGTCAGGCGGCGCGAGACGCAAGAGGGGAAATAGCAAAGAACTACAACACGGTCACTGGCTTTTGAAGACGCGAAATAAGCTCTTGTTCGGTCAAAATTTCTCTCAAATAGAATTTTATCGGAGTGAAACTTTGTCCCACTGAAAGTTTTTTTTATTTTATCCAAGTGTCTTTTTATTTCATTATGACGCCTTGTGGTTTCACCAACTACCCGACCTGGTTCACCTTGCTAACTAGTCTGCCTGGTTCACCTTGCTAACTAGTCTGCCTGGTTCACCTTGCTAACTAGTCTGCCTGGTTCACCTTGCTAACTAGTCTGCCTGGTTCACCTTGCTAACTAGTCTGCCTGGTTCACCTTGCTAACTAGTCTGCCTGGTTCACCTTGCTAACTAGTCTGCCTGGTTCACCTTGCTAACTAGTCTGCCTGGTTCACCTTGCTAACTAGTCTGCCTGGTTCACCTTGCTAACTAGTCTGCCTGGTTCACCTTGCTAACTAGTCTGCCTGGTTCACCTTGTTAACTAGTCTGCCTGGTTCACCTTGTTAACTAGTCTGCCTGGTTCACCTTGCTAACTAGTCTGTCTGGTTCACCTTGCTAACTAGTCTGCCTGGTTCACCTTGCTAACTAGTCTGCCTGGTTCACCTTGCTAACTAGTCTGCCTGGTTCACCTTGCTAACTAGTCTGCCTGGTTCACCTTGCTAACTAGTCTGCCTGGTTCACCTTGCTAACTAGTCTGCCTGGTTCACCTTGCTAACTAGTCTGCCTGGTTCACCTTGCTAACTAGTCTGCCTGGTTCACCTTGCTAACTAGTCTGCCTGGTTCACCTTGCTAACTAGTCTGCCTGGTTCACCTTGCTAACTAGTCTGCCTGGTTCACCTTGCTAACTAGTCTGCCTGGTTCACCTTGTTAACTAGTCTGCCTGTTCACCTTGCTAACTAGTCTGTCTGGTTCACCTTGCTAACTAGTCTGCTGGTTCACCTTGCTAACTAGTCTGCCTGGTTCACCTTGCTAACTAGTCTGCCTGGTTCACCTTGCTAACTAGTCTGCCTGGTTCACCTTGTTAACTAGTCTGCCTGGTTCACCTTGTTAACTAGTCTGCCTGGTTCACCTTGCTAACTAGTCTGTCTGGTTCACCTTGCTAACTAGTCTGCCTGGTTCACCTTGCTAACTAGTCTGCCTGGTTCACCTTGCTAACTAGTCTGCCTGGTTCACCTTGCTAACTAGTCTGCCTGGTTCACCTTGCTAACTAGTCTGCCTGGTTCACCTTGCTAACTAGTCTGCCTGGTTCACCTTGTTAGTCTGCCTGGTTCACCTTGCTAACTAGTCTGCCTGGTTCACCTTGCTAACTAGTCTGCCTGATTCACCTTGCTAACTAGTCTGCCTGGTTCACCTTGCTAACTAGTCTGCTTGGTTCACCTTGTTAACTAGTCTGCCTGGTTCACCTTGCTAACTAGTCTGCCTGGTTCACCTTGCTAACTAGCCTGCCTGGTTCGCCTTGCTAACTAGTCTGCCTGGTTCACCTTGCTAACTAGTCTGCCTGGTTCACCTTGCTAACTAGTGTGCCTGGTTCACCTTGTTAACTAGTCTGCCTGGTTCACCCTGTTAACTAGTCTGCCTGGTTCACCTTGCTAACTAGTCTGCCTGGTTCACCTTGCTAACTAGTCTGTCTGGTTCACCTTGCTAACTAGTCTGTCTGGTTCACCTTGCTAACTAGTCTGTCTGGTTCACCTTGCTAACTAGTCTGCCTGGTTCACATTGCTAACTAGTCTGCCTGGTTCACCTTGCTAGTCTGTCTGGTTCACCTTGCTAACTAGTCTGCCTGGTTCACCTTGCTAACTAGTCTGCCTGGTTCACCTTGCTAACTAGACTGCCTGGTTCACTTTGCTAACTAGTCTGTCTGGTTCACCTTGCTAACTAGTCTGTCTGGTTCACCTTGCTAACTAGTCTGTCTGGTTCACCTTGCTAACTAGTCTGCCTGGTTCACCTTGCTAACTAGTCTGCCTGGTTCACCTTGCTAACTAGTCTGCCTGGTTCACCTTGCTAGTCTGTCTGGTTCACCTTGCTAACTAGTCTGTCTGGTTCACCTTGCTAACTAGTCTGCCTGGTTCACCTTGCTAACTAGTCTGCCTGGTTCACCTTGCTAACTAGTCTGCCTGGTTCACCTTGCTAACTAGACTGCATGGTTCACATTGCTAACTAGTCTGCCTGGTTCACCTTGCTAACTAGTCTGCCTGGTTCACCTTGCTAACCAGTCTGTCTGGTTCACCTTGCTATTATGCTGGTTACCTTGCTACTGCCTGGTTCACCTTGCTAACTAGTCTGCCTGGTTCACCTTGCTAACTAGTCTGCCTGGTTCACCTTGCTAACTAGTCTCCTGGTTCACCTTGCTACTAGCTGCCTGGTTACCTTGAACCTCTGCTGGTTCACCTTGCTAACTAGTCTGCCTGGTTCACCTTGCTAACCAGTCTGTCTGGTTCACCTTGCTAACTAGTCTGCCTGGTTCACCTTGCTAACTAGCTCTGGCCTGCTAATCCCTTGGCTAACTAGTCTGCCTGGTTAACCTTGCTAATTAGCCTGCCTGGTTCACCTTGCTAACTAGCCTGCTTGGTTAACCTTGGTAACTAGCCTGCCTGGTTCACTTTGTTAACTAGCCTGCCTGGTTCACCTTGCTAAATAGCCTGCTTGGCTAACCTTGCTATTATGCTTGGTTAACCTTGTTTACTAGCCTGCCTTGGTTCACCTTGCTAAACTAGCCTGCTGGTTAACCTTGTACTAGCTGCTGTTACTTTGGTAATAGCCTTGGTTACCTTGCTTACTAGCCTGCCTGGTTACCTTGTAACTAGCCTGCTGGTTACTTGGTAACTAGCTGCCTGGTACCTTGGTAACTAGCCTGCCTGGTTACCTTGGTAACTAGCCTGCCTGGTTACTTTGCTAATTAGCCTGCCTGGTTACCTTGGTAACTAGCCTGCCTGGTTACCTTGGTAACTAGCCTGCCTGGTTACCTTGGTAACTAGCCTGCCTGGTTACCTTGGTAACTAGCCTGCCTGGTTACTTGGTAATAGCCTGCCTGGTTACCTTGGTAACTAGTCTGCCTGGTTACCTTGTAACTAGCCTGCCTTTACCTTGGTAACTAGCCTGCTGGTTTACCTTGTAACTAGCTGCCTGGTTACCTTGGTAACTAGTCTGCCTGGTTACCTTGGTAAGTAGCCTGCCTGGTTACCTTGGTAACTAGCTGCTGTTACCTGGTAACTAGCCCCTGGTTACCTTGGTAACTAGCCTGCCTTGTTAACCTTGGTAACTAGCCTGCATTTTTACCTTGGTAACTAGCCTGCCTGCTTACCTTGGTAACTAACCTGCCTGGTTACCTTGGTAACTAGCCTGCCTGGTTACCTTGGTAACTAGCCTGCCTGGTTACCTTGGTAACTAGCCTGCCTGGTTACCTTGGTAACTAGTCTGCCTGCTTACCTTGGTAACTAACCTGCCTGGTTAACCTTGGTAACTAGCCTGCCTGTTACCTTGGTAACTAGCCTGCCTGGTTACCTTGGTAACTAGCCTGCCTGGTTACCTTGGTAACTAGTCTGCCTGGTTACCTTGGTAACTAGCCTGCCTTGTTACCTTGGTAACTAGTCTGCCTGCTTACCTTGGTAACTAACCTGCCTGGTTAACCTTGGTAACTAGCCTGCCTGTTTACTTTGGTAACTAGCCTGCCTGGTTACCTTGGTAACTAGCCTGCCTGGTTACCTTGTTAACTAGCCTGCCTGATTACCTTGGTAACTAGCCTGGCCTGTATAAGCCTTGAACTAGCCTGCCTGGTTACTTGTGTAACTAGGCCTTGAACTGGTTACCTTGGTAACTAGCCGCCTGTTACCTTGGTAACTAGCCTGCTGGTTCCTTGTAAACTTAAAAAAGCTGCGTTAACTTATCTCAGTCGTTACCTTGACGCTGCCTGAATTACTGACAGCCTAGAATACCTTGTCTCTGGCTTGGTTACTGCAATAGCCTGCTGGTACCTGGTAACTGCCTGGATATACCTGTCAACTGCTTGTTACAATAGCCTCGTTACTTTAAGCTACCTCCGGTATATTGAAGAAAAAGACAAAGTTGGTTACCTGGCTTAGACTAGTGCCTCGGTACGGTAACTACCTCCTGTTACGCTGTAATAGCGCCTGGTACCTTAACTAGGATGCTATACTTTAAAGCAACTGCTTCTACCTGAAAGTTGGATTGATTAACACTGTCCAACAGCCTGGTTTACTGGTCAACATAGCTCCTGGTTCTGTAACTAGGCTTAGGTGTTGATAATAGTGACTGTTACATCTTATTCCTACCATAGCGTACGACTTGTATTGACTGAAAGGAGACCTGGTAGTATGGGAACTTAACAGTACTGACTTGACTAGTTGCCTGGTCATAATATCAATAACCTGCATTCTCTTTTAACAAAAGGGATGTATTGGCGGCGGAGGCCTACAAAGGATGATGAGTTAGGACTGAATAGAATGTAGAAAAATACCCAGTTAGATTAAGAACCATGTGCAACAGTTTCGTATGTTTACACTGTTCAAGTATGCCATATTAGCGTACACAGGCTTTCATCAATAGAGATAGTGTAGTCCATGAAAAATAAGACTCGCTAGATACTCTTTATTTCACTACACCTGCTACCTCTGTATTAGACTGAAGAAGCCTACTGTGTAGGCGAAACGTTTCAACAGTAAAGATACCCAACTGTTGCACATGTCTATTAATCATCAACATGGATGTAGACTGCAATTTCTCATTATCTACACTCAGTTTAATAGGCGACTTAAGTTGCGCTGGGAGAGAAAGAAGAGGAACAGGAAGGAGGAGGAGGAGGACGAGAAGAATGAGAACAGTCTAAGGCTTTATTTCTTAGCCACCGGAAACTGAAAGAGGTAATTACACACTAAAACTGCGAGTAAACATGTTTACATGTTTACATGTGTTTGCGCCCAGGCCATATGTTTACCTGTACTTGCCTAGGTGTGTTTTCAAGGGTCGATCCATGGCTCCTAGGACCGCCTAGATCTGCTTTACTGGTTGCTAGCCTCAAAGCGGTGAGGTGACACCTACTTTTGAAACCGTGAAAGGTGTTCGCATACACCGCTTCTTTATCTAGTTCCATTTCCACTTATCACTCTGAAAATCACAAGTACTTTCTAACGTTCATGTAGTTGATCAACACGTTTACATGAATATATATCTCCCAGTTCCCTCTCTCTGCATCTACAACATATAACCTGAGTATTTTGTATGTCATGATCATGTTTCCACTGGTCCTCTCTCTCTCTCTCTCTCTCTCTCTCTCTCTCTCTCTCTCTCTCTCTCTCTCCTGGAGTTGTTAGGTCAAGTTCCTTAAAGTCACTCCTCGACGTCTATTGCCCCTCAGTCCTGGTACCAGTCTCGATGTGAGCCTTTCAAAGTTACTTATTTCCATCACATGCTTGGTCAGGCGTGGGCACCATGCTAGCGCCTCATACTCCAACATATCCAAACTTGTGTATAACATCATTAATGAATCTAAGTTCCTAAAAATAGTTCTTAATTGAGCTAGTTTTGCATATGCTGCTGAGCTACACGTGCCCTTGATACAATTTTTAGATTATGCTGCACAGTTCTGGTCACCGTATTACAGAATGAATATAAATGCTCTGTTAAACGTACAAAGGAGGATTACAAAGTTGATACCATGTATCAGAAATCTTTCCTATGAGGAGGGACTGAGGGCCCTGAATCTGCACTCTCTAGAAAGGCGTAGAATTAGGGGATAAATGACTGAGGTGTATAAACAGAAAACAGGAATAAAAATAAGGGATGTAAATCACGTGCTAAAAGTATCTAACCAAGACAGGACTCAAAGCAATAGTTACAAGCTGAAAAAAATAAGGTTCAGAAAGGATATACGAAAGCGCTGGTTTGGTAATAGAGTTGTGGATGAGTGGAACAAACTCCTGAGTACCGTCATTGAAGCTAAAACCTTCTGTAGTTTTAAAAATAGGTTAAACATATACATGACTGGGTGTGGGTGGGTGTGAGTTGGGCCTGACTGGTTAGCGCTAGTGGGTCTGATGCAGTGCTCCATCCTTCATAAGTAGATGTGACTTGGACCTGACTGGTTTCGGACAGTAGGTTACTTGGACCTGCTTGGCATTGGCCAGTAGGCCTGCTGCAGTGCTCCTTATGTTCTTAACTCTGAAGGGTAACGAGAGCTTTCCTACTTCAGCAGCTTGTCAGGGGCCAGACTTGTCATACAACTGATACGTACTGCAGATGATTTGCTCAGTGTGATAATTATACCCAGACATGTCTCCTTGTACGTTGTCTACCGTGTCTCCCAGTTGTACTCAGTGTTCGGTCTTCTCACTTTCAGTACTCATAATTACTTTAATAAGTCTCTCTACATGGAAAATGTTTCACTACCTCCCTCGGGAGAAAGTTTCTAAATACCTGGAAAGAAAATCCCTATATATACCTGGGAGAGAGAGAGAGAGAGAGAGAGAGAGAGAGAGAGAGAGAGAGAGAGAGAGAGAGAGAGAGAGAGAGAGAGAGAGAGAGAGAGTCAGAGACAGAGACAGAGACAGAGACAGAGAGAAATTGACAGACAGCAAGTTGTCAACTTTACCTATACTAAGAATCAGCTTTCATACGAACATAAGAAAGAAAGAACACTGCAACAGGCCTACTGACCCATGTGGAGCAGGTCCATGCCCCCCCCCCGATTAACCCAATGACCCCCCCCCCCGGATTAGCCCAATGACCCACCCAGTCTGGTCACCTCCACTCAAAGAAGGAGCACGGCACCAGACCCAGCTGCACAAACTAGTCAGGTCCAACTCACACCCACCCACATCCACTCATGTATTTATCTAACCTATTTTTAAAACTACACAACGTTTTAGCCTCAATAACTGTACTCGGGAGTTTGTTCCACTCATCCACAACTCTATTACCAAACCAGTGCATTCCTATATCCTTCCTGAATCTGAATTTTTTCAACTTGAAACCATTGTTGCGAGTCCTGTCTTGGCTGGAAATTTTCAGCACGCTATTTACATCCCCTTTATTTATTCCTGTTTTCCATTTATACACCTCGATCATATCCCCCCTAATTCTACGCCTTTCGAGAGTGCGCAGATTCAGGGCCCTCAGTCTATCCTCATAGGGAAGATTTCTGATACATGGGATCATATTTGTCATCCTCCTCTGTCCGTTTTCCAGAGCATTTATATCCATTCTGTAATACGGTGACCAGAACTGAGCAGCATAGTCTAAATGAGGCCTAACCAAGGATATATAGAGTTGAAGAAAAACCTGAGGACTTCTATTATTTATACTTCTAGACATGAAGCCAAGAATTCTGTTAGCTTTATTGCGAACACTAATGCACTGTTGTCTTGGTTTTAGATTGCTGCTAACCAGAACTCCTAAATCCTTTTTGCAATCAGTAGTATTAAGATCTATATTATTTAGTTTACATGTGGCATGGTTATTTACCTGTCCAACATTTAGAACTTTGCATTTGTCAATATTAAACTGCATCTGCCACTTCTCCGACTATTGCATCAGTCTATTCAAATCATCCTGGAGTGCTATAGTGTCCTCATTAGAATGAATTGGACGGCCTATTTTGGTGTCATCAGCAAATTTGCTAATGTCGCTATTTATTCCCTCATCTATGTCGTTTATGTAAATTGTGAACAACAACGGGCCCAACACTGACCCCTGAGGAACACCGCTTGTGACGTGCCCCCATTCTGATTTCTCTCCATTTATGCAAACTCTCTGCTGCCTATTTGTCAGCCATGCCTCTACCAAGGAAAAAATTTCTCCTCTTATTCCGTGTGCCTTAAGTTTCCTCAATAGCCTCTGGTGTGGAACTCTATCGAAAGCCTTGCTGAAGTCCATATACACAATATCATATTCATTACCATGATCTACCTCCTCAAACACCTTAGTGAAAAAAGTTAATAAATTCGTAAGACAGGAACGCCCCTTTGTAAAACCGTGTTGAGATTCATTAATCAATCTTTACCCATCAAGATGGCTACGAATTGCTTCGGCAATTATTGATTCCATAAATTTTCCCACAATGGAGGTAAGGTTTATTGGTCTATAGTTGGAAGCCAAGGACCTGTCACCTGCCTTGTAAATAGGTATTACATTTGCCATTTTCTACTTATCAGGCACTATCCCAGTTTATAGTGATATGTTAAAAAAGATTAGCCAAAGGTCTGCTAAGTTCCTCTTTACATTCCTTTAACACCTTTGCAAACAGTTCATCAGGACCTGGGGATTTGTTAGGTTTTAGTTTCTCTATTTGTCTGAGGACCATGTCACTAGTTACCGCAATCGTACATAGTTTATCATCATCCTGTTCTACATAATCTATTATTTCAGGAATATCGCTAGTATTTTCCTGGGGGAAAACTGAGAGGAAGTAGGTATTGAGAATTTCACACATATCCTTATCACTGTCAGTGATCTGACCAGAGTTACTCTTAAGTGGGCCAATCTTGTCCCTAATCTTACTTCTGTATACCTGAAAGAACCCTTTTGGGTTAGTCTTTGAATCCCTTGCGACCTTAGCCTCATAATCCTTTTTGCTTTTCTTATACCTTTCTTTATTTCTCTCTTTAATGAATATATTGATTTCTTAACTGCCCATCCCCTCTTTTGATATGCCTATATATGCCTCTCTTTTGACCAATGAGATGTTTTAATCTATTGTTCATCCATTTGGGATCATTTTTGTTAGATTTAATTTCCCTACTCGGAACAAAAATTGTCTGGGCAGCTAGAACTATGCTCTGAAAAACGTCATACTGACAACCAAGATCACCTACCTGACCCATAGTCAGGACATCCCAATTTAGCCCACCAAGGCAATTTTTCAGCGAAAATCTGGGACAGAGATTTGATTGCAGTTATCTGGGTAATTACATGATATATTGAAACTAAGTGATTTGTGATCACTTTCCCCAAGCTCATCATTAACCTCAAGATTATTAACTAGTGAATCTTTGTTAGCAAGAGCCAAGTCAAGCAGATTGTTTCCTCTTGCTGGTTCTGTCACAACCTGTTCTAAAAAGCAATCCTGAACCGTATCAAGAAAGTCACTAGACTCAAGATTTCCTGTCATATTGTTCCAATCAATTTGTCTAAAGTTAAAATCTCCCATTATGAATTTCGTCCCATAACAGCTTACTGCACTATCAAGGTTTGGGGGCCTATAAATCACACCCAAAATTAGTCACGTCCCTCGAGAAACTGTAGCCAAACAGATTCTGTGTTCGATGTTTCTAATCTTATATCATATCTAAGACAACAATTTAAATTTTCTCTGACATACATCGCCACTCCACCACCCTTCCTGTTGACCCTATCAGTGTGGAATAGTTTATAACCCTTTATGTTGCATTCAGAAGGCATTTCTCTATCTTTCAGGTTGAACCAGGTCTCTGTTATACCAATAATATCTATATTACCTACACTTACAAGTAATCTTAGCTCATCTATCTTATTTCTTAGACTCCTACTATTTGTATAGTAAACCTTAAGTGAGCTAGTCATTCGTTGCCCTCTACTATCTCTCTTTGTTTGTTGATCAATTAATTTGCCATTACTAGCAACTTTATTTTGAATATTGTCTTTTAAACATATCCCTGAGGTATCCCGGTAATAACTTCCGTTTTTAACCCTAATGCTGCAGCCTGATTGTTTTCCACAAACACCCATACCTCTATAATCTATCAGTTTAAATTCCTAGACAAGTCATCATTTACCCTTTCAATCGAATTGGCTAATACAACCACTCCATTCCCAGAGAGATGAACCCCATCCCTTGCATACATATCACATTTGCCAAAGAATAGGTCCCAGTTATCAATGAATGGGATTGCACGTTCCTTGCAGTACCTGTCTAGCCAGCAATTTATACCAATTGCCCTAGACATCCATTCATTGCCCACTCCCTTTCTAGGCAAGATGGTACATATGACTTATCCCTCCCTTAGACCTAACTACTTCTATGGCTGACCTGTACTTATCCAGTAGCTCCACTCTCCTGCACTAAGACAGATAATGGGCTTGTTCCCATTACCTGCCATAATATTATCCAACCTGCTGACTATGTTACCAACACCAGCTCCAGGAAGGCACACTCTCTGTCTGACCTTTCTGTCTCTGTTACAAAATGCACGGTCCATATATCTTACCTGAGAATCGCCTACTATTAAAATATTCTTACCTTGATTAGCAGGGGAATCAGTGGTACCTTCAACCTCACTAACCACTGAAGTACACTCGTCTTGAAGAACTTGAAGAACAGAGAATCGATTTCCTACCTTCACATCTTCTCTATTAACTCTCCTCAACTTCCTTCTTCCTGAACTGTGAACCACTTGCCACTTAAAGCAGCTGCCACTATCACTGCAGGTGACCATTTCCTCCTTACCAGTTAAGTCCTTCTCACACTCACTCCCAAACTCATCTATGCGAAGTTTCAGCTTCCTATTTTCCTCCTGAAGAAGTAGAATCTCATTCAACACTTGAACCTGAGATTCTAAAACACTACAACAAGCCATGGTGCTTGGTAACAGCCCACGCTAACTCCCAGGAGCTTAGACAAGTATGACTACACGTGACCACTGACCTGAGCGTACTGATCACTCTTTTCGAAAGCACAAGAGGCTTGGGAGACGTTGCAAAATACATCCAATGAAAAGCAGGAATAATAAGAGATGACAAAATAAATGTTAAGAGACTCCCCCCTTCCTTGACTTTTCAACAGCTTCAACCTTGAGGCTGATGAAACTTCAAGACCGTTCCTGATCGGACTGTCTGCGGCCAGCAGTAACAGCTCGGGTGATCAGACCTTGATTCTCCAGGAGGCCTGGTCTGGGACTTGGCCCCGGGGGCGTTAAACTCCAGAAAACATCTTTCAGGTATCCTCCAAGTAAACTAAGGACTAAAAGAATGCTCCCGCACTCAGAGTACTAAATCAGGAGACAACTCGCCACAGTTACAGATGTTACAATTCCAAATGCCACAATCACTCACAATTTAAAGCAATATATCTACTCACAATTCAAAGTGATATACTGTATATCCACATATAAATCCAAATGATACACAAACACAAATTCTGATAAAAAAAAAAAAAATTAGTAACTACTGACATCAAAATCCCTCACAGATCAGGACACCCACGAGCCATGACATATTCCAACTAACAGTAAGTATAGTGGTAACGTACACCATGGCACTACAAGTATGGTGGTAACGTACACCATGGCACTACAAGTATGGTGGTAACGTACACCATGGCACTACAAGTATGGTGGTAACGTACACCATGGCACTACAAGTATGGTGATCGCGTCCACCATGACACCACAAGCATGGTGGTCGCGTCCACCATGACACCACAAGCATGGTGATCACGTCCACCATGACACCACAAGCATGGTGGTCACGCCCACCATGACACCACAAGCATGGTGGTCACGTCCACCATGACACCACAAGCATAGTGGTCACGTCCACCATGACACCACAAGCATGGTGGTCACGTCCACCATGACACCACAAGCACGGTGGTCACGTCCACCATGACACCACAAGCACGGTGGTCACGTCCACCATGACACCACAAGCACGGTGATCACGTCCCCATGAACACCACAAGCACGGTGGTCACGTCCACCATGACACCACAAGCAGGTGGTCACGTCCACCATGACACCACAAGCATGGTGGTCACGTCCACCATGACACCACAAGCACGGTGGTCACGTCCCCATGATACCACAAGCATGGTGGTCACGTCCACCATGACACCACAAGCATGGTGGTCACGTCCACCATGACACCACAAGCACGGTGGTCACGTCCACCATGACACCACAAGCAGGTGGTCACGTCCACCATGACACCACAAGCATGGTGGTCACGTCCACCATGACACCACAAGCACGGTGGTCACGTCCACCATGACACCACAAGCACGGTGGTCACGTCCACCATGACACCACAAGCACGGTGGTCACGTCCCCATGACACCACAAGCACGGTGGTCACGTCCACCATGACACCACAAGCAGGTGGTCACGTCCACCATGACACCACAAGCATGGTGGTCACGTCCACCATGACACCACAAGCACTGGTGGTCACGTCCACCATGAACCACAAGCATGGTGGTCACGTCCACCATGACACCACAAGCAGGTGTCACGTCCACCATGACACCACAAGCACGGTGGTCACGTCCACCATGACACCACAAGCACGGTGGTCACGTCCACCATGACACCACAAGCACGGTGGTCACGTCCACCATGACACCACAAGCACGGTGGTCACGTCCACCATGACACCACAAGCAGGTGGTCACGTCCACCATGACACCACAAGCATGGTGGTCACGTCCACCATGACACCACAAGCATGGTGGTCACGTCCACCATGACACCACAAGCACGGTGGTCACGTCCACCATGACACCACAAGCATGGTGGTCACGTCCACCATGACACCACAAGCACGGTGGTCACGTCCACCATGACACCACAAGCACGGTGGTCACGTCCACCATGACACCACAAGCATGGTGGTCACGTCCACCATGACACCACAAGCATGGTGGTCACGTCCACCATGACACCACAAGCACGGTGGTCACGTCCACCATGACACCACAAGCATGGTGGTCACGTCCACCATGACACCACAAGCATGGTGATCACGTCCACCATGACACCACAAGCACGGTGGTCACGTCCACCATGACACCACAAGCACGGTGGTCACGTCCACCATGACACCACAAGCACGGTGGTCACGTCCACCATGACACCACAAGCACGGTGGTCACGTCCACCATGACACCACAAGCACGGTGGTCACGTCCACCATGACACCACAAGCATGGTGGTCACGTCCACCATGACACCACAAGCATGGTGGTCACGTCCACCATGACACCACAAGCATGGTGGTCACGTCCACCATGACACCACAAGCATCGGTGGTCACGTCCACCATGACACCACAAGCATGGTGGTCACGTCCACCATGACACCACAAGCATGGTGGTCACGTCCACCATGACACCACAAGCATGGTGGTCACGTCCACCATGACACCACAAGCATGGATGGTCACGTCCACCATGACACCACAAGCATGGTGGTCACGTCCACCATGACACCACAAGCATGGTGGTCACGTCCACCATGACACCACAAGCATGGTGGTCACGTCCACCATGACACCACAAGCATGGTGGTCACGTCCACCATGACACCACAAGCATGGTGGTCACGTCCACCATGACACCACAAGCATGGTGGTCACGTCCACCATGACACCACAAGCATGTGGTCACGTCCACCATGACACCACAAGCATGGTGGCACTCCACATGGACACCACAAATGGTGGTCACGTCCACCATGACACCACAAGCATTGTCAGTTAATTGATATCACAAGCATGTGTGGTCAGTCCACCATGAACCACAACATGGTGGTCCACCGTCCACCATGATAGTCTGCCACAACAACATAGCAAAACTGACACTAAAACAAGTTTGTGCCTTCAGGCACAATTTTAATTTCCCCATATAATCTGAAAGCAACATTTTCATTTAGTTTTTGTGTTCACCTAGTATGGTGTGCTGAGGTGTCGATGACCAACTCGGGCCATCCTCCTAATACCAGCCTGTTCTTTCCAGTGTCACCATGAAACAGACTTGATATTTCGTCTCACAGCTCTTTGTGTTCAAGGCATCTTAGTTGCCCTCTCCGCATTTCAAACGCCATCTTTACATTATTATTTTGTTATGTTTCCGAGTATTTCTATGGTCGTGATCATGTTCCATCTCTCTATGGAAGTGGCTAAATTGGTTCCTTAGTTTGGTTCCAGTGTCCTCTTATCGGAAACCCAAGGAATTCACTATGGCATTATACGGTCTGAGCAACACCAGCTCTATACTCATGTCTGGTCAACCAACCTGCTCATACTACATGTCTGAGCAACATGCTCTTACTGCATGCTCTGAGTCAACACACCTGGCTATACTTGCATGTCTAAGCAACACCTGGCTCTATACTGCATGTCTGAGCAGCATTATTATTGTATTATATTGTTTTATTATTATATTAGGTTAGGTATTACAAATGTGTAACCACTACTGGAGGGACCAAATGGTGGTTCTAGAACTGACGCCACGCGTCGCCTTGTGACCCAGCTGAAGTCAGACTACGGAGTAGTCGAGTCAGTCAGCTCCCAGCTCTAACTCGGTACGGGTCCTCAAGCCAAAGTTCTTAGCTCCATCTACAACTTTAAACCAAATTCATTGCCTTGCCTTTGCCATTAGTTCCATAAAGTCTGGTAATTCATTTCACTTATTAAAGATAATTATTTTGTCACCGCAGACCTTCCTAAAAGCGATGAATGGTGAGATTAGTGGATTATCAATTGAAATTGTTGTATCATATTCTGTTAATAAGAATTTTGAACTTAAGATTAGGTTCCTCGTTGTATAGTATTATTTCATTTATAATTGTAAATGGTTACCTTTATTCACTAACCCGGTAACAATAAAACTAGATTGGTAATAAATAAAATTACCTTAAAAACTGGAGAGTTAATTATGCTCCTATTGTTACGGTGAAGATTAAGTCGTAACACATGCTTGAGCAGTACCAGGTTCTGTACTGCATGCTTGAGCAGTACCAGGCTTTGTACTGCATGCTTGAGCAGTACCAGGCTTTGTACTGCATGCTTGAGCAGTACCAGGCTTTGTACTGCATGCTTGAGCAGTACCAGGCTCTGTACTGCATGCTTGAGCAGTACCAGGCTCTGTACTGCATGCTTGAGCAGTACCAGGCTCTGTACTGCATGCTTGAGCAGTACCAGGCTCTATACTGCATGCTTGAGCAGGCCAAGGCTCTATACTGCATGCTTGAGCAGTACCAGGCTCTATACTGCATGCTTGAGCAGTTCCAGGCTCTATACTGCATGCTTTAGCAGAACCAGGCTCTATACTGCATGTCTGACCAGCACCAGGCTTTATACTGCATGTCTGAACAGGACCAGGCTCCATACTGAATGTCTGAACAGGACCAGGCTTCATACTGCATGTCTAAAGAGGACTAGGCTCCACTGAGTGAACAGGACCAGGCTCCATACTATATGTCTAAAGAGGACTAGGCTCCATACTGGCTCTACAATCTTTAAAACGTCATGTATAACGACAGGTTTTAACACGATGTAATCCATCCTGCGTGATGAGTGTGACAGAGGGGAAACAGTTTTTGCTCTCACTGTGTAACTATCATATACAATAGGGTAGCAACACACTGCAGATGTCTCTAAATTTCCCACGTAAGAAAATAAAAAAGCTTAATTTTATTTACTGGTGCCTTAAATTAGGTCTTAGGTTGGCCAGTTCTGTCTATGTTGCCAAAATTACAAGGTTGTTTGTGCTTCCGGTGATGCTTGCTAACAGACATTTCCCCTTATACCTGCGCCTCATTTCCTCTCAGGCTGTATTCCATGTTTTGTATACCTCTGATGAGTTCCGAGAGTTTTTCCTCTCCCAGAGCCCGGCCCTAGGCCAGGCTCGTCTGGTGCTTGCCTGTTCAACCATGCTATTGCTGTTGGCGGCCCGCTGGTCCATATATTCATCACAGCCTCACAGATCTGACACCTGGTTCTTCTCATTCTGTACCAAATTATTCTTACTTTGAACTCATCAGGATTGAATTCGTTACTTTGATGACAATATTTCAAGGTTAAGTCATCTCTCAGCTTCTTCCTGTCCTCTCTTATTATCTTTCTCATTAGTTGTACGCTCAAGTTTACTCGCCTAAATGTACTGAGGAGTGGTCATACGAGGGGACGATGTCTCAGAGATCAGGGTACCCATACAAAGTAATATATTCAATTAAGTTAAAAAATAAAACGCCAGGCCATGAATGTCAAAAATCGTCCCTATGCTATCTCATTGTGAAATTTCTTTAAAAAAGGAAGAACAAATTTATGTAACCAAAAAAAAAAATTTCAGGGGGTAATTAGTAGCAAAAACTAGGTCCACTGCTGCAATTTCCAGGGATGGGCTGATTGGGCGAGCCTGGGTGCCATCCAAACACCCTTGAGCGTCTCCCTCCCCTTCTCTGATTGGCTGGTGGAAATAGACCTCCAGAGAATGCCACGCTCTGAGTGCCACTTCATATCTTCCTTCACAAGAACCTGCCCACATACTTCGACTAATTAGGTTCGGGGTCGGGAGCGACAGATTATACCAGGACATAATATTGACAGAGCAAGAAGAGTCCCCTCTCCTTGACCTCCCTCCCACTAACACTTCACTTGTATTACGCTCAATTCAGTTAAATGACAGATGAGACCCAGGGCTCAGCTTCACACTGGGTACCCTATGCTAACAAGTATAAGTTCTGGCACACCCATCTAAGGGCTGACCCCCCAGCAGCAGCATACAGACGCAGGGGCGCCCCGTCACACTCAATATAAAACCTCTACAATGCTTATTGGACGTCGATGTGAGAGTTTCACATCGTCTTCCTTTATTCACATTCCACTTCTTCACTTTCTCCCTGTCCACACCCACATCTCTCCACTCCCCCATCCTCACCTTCCCCGCCGCCCACAATACGTTCTCACCATTCAGATTCTTCTTCGTTTTTCCTCCAATTTCAATCCCATTAGTTATTCTCGTTTCCGTCTGCCTATACTTTTGTCTATCTGCTTGCTTGCTTGCTTGCTTGCTTGCTTCCTTGCTTGCTTGCTTGCTCTCTCTCTCTCTCTCTCTCTCTCTCTCTCTCTCTCTCTCTCTCTCTCTCTCTCTCTCTCTCTCCCAGACCTACTTCGACTCTGCTTCACAGTCCATCCGTAAGTTCTCCACCTTGCTTCCCTCTTCTTCACTATGGTAAGGGGACGTCTTTCCCTCAGAGGTATGAGGGGCGTGGTCATGGCGACCACCACAGCCTTGGAAAGTCTTACTGGCAATGCAGTATGTGGAGGAAAAGGATGGGGGGGGGTTAAAATAAGGGAGGAGAAGCAGGGAGGATGGGGAAGGAGGGAGACAAATAAAAGGGAAATGAGGAAAGAAAGTATAGTGGAGATACAAAGAGAAGGGAAGAGATGAGGTAGAATAAAGAGAAGGAAAGGGTGGAAAAGCATTTTCAACTGTCGAGCACTCTAGGTACACTGTCAAGCACTCTACGTACATTGTCAAGCACTCTACGTACACTGTCAAGCACTCTATATACACTGTCAAGCACTCTACGTACACTGTCAAGCACTCTACGTACATTGTCAAGCACTTTACGTACAGTATCAAGAACTCTACGTACACTGTCAAGCACCTTAGGTACAATGTCAAGCACTCTACGTACACTGTTAAGCACTCTACGTACACTGTCAAGCACTCTACGTACACTGTCAAGCACTCTACGTACACTGTCAAGCACCTTAGGTACAATGTCAAGCACTCTACGTACATTGTCAAGCACTCTACATACACTATCAAGGACTCTACGTACACTATCAAGCACTCTACGCACACTGTCAAGCATTCTACGTACACTGTCAAGCACTCTACGTACACTGTCAAACACTCTAGGTACACTCTCAAGCACTCCAGGTACACTCTCAAGCACTCCAGGTACACTCAAGCACTCTAGGTACACTCTCAAACACTCTAGGTATACTCTCAAGCACTCTACGTACACTCTCAAGCACTCTACGTACACTCTTAAGCACTCTAGGTACACTCTCGATCACTCTAGGTACACTCTCAAGCACTCTAGGTGCACTGCCAAGCACTCTAGGTACACTCTCAAGCACTCTAGGTACACTGCCAAGCACTCTAGGTACACTGTCAAGCACTCAAGGTACAGTCCCGAGCACTCTAGGTACTGTCAAGCACTCTAGGCACTGTCAAGCACTCTAGGCACTGTCAAGCACTCTAGGTACTCTGTCAAGCACTCTAGGCACTGTCAAGCACTCTAGGTACACTGTCAAGCACTCTGCACTTCTTCTAAAGCTTTCCACTAACACATCTGCTCTGCACGTCAACCTAACTAGCGTTCAGTGTCGCTGCCATCCACTAATGACGTGCTTTCACTGCCTCCCTGAAGGTCCTGGCATCAATGAGACCGTGAGCCCGGGTGTTCCAAGGCATCAATAAGACCGTGAGCCCGAGTGTTCCAAGGCATCAATAAGACCGTGAGCCCGAGTGTTCCAAGGCATCAATAAGACCGTGAGCCCGGGTGTTCCAAGGCATCAATAAGACCGTGAGCCCGAGTGTTCCAAGGCATCAATAAGACCGTGAGCCCGAGTGTTCCAAGGCATCAATAAGACCGTCGGAGCCCGGAGTGTTCCAAGGCATCAATAAGACCGTGAGCCCGGGTGTTCCAAGGCATCAATGAGACCGTGAGCCCGGGTGTTCCAAGGCATCAATGAGACCGTGAGCCCAGGTGTTCCAAGGCATCAATAAGACCGTGAGCCCGGGTGTTCCAAGGCATCAATGAGACCGTGAGCCCAGGTGTTCCAAGGCATCAATAGACCGTGAGCCCGGGTGTTCCTCAAGCGACCTGTCCACATAAAGACCGTGAGCCCAGGGTGTTCCAAGGCATCAATGAGACCGTGAGCCCGGGTGTTCCAAGGCATCAATAAGACCGTGAGCCCGGGTGTTCCAAGGCATCAATGAGACCGTGAGCCCAGGTGTTCCAAGGCATCAATAAGACCGGGAGCCTGGGTGTTCCAAGGCATCAATAAGACCGTGAGCCCGGGTGTTCCAAGGCATCAATAAGACCGTGAGCCCGGGTGTTCCAAGGCATCAATAAGACCGTGAGCCCGGGTGTTTCAAGGCATCAATAAGACCGTGAGCCCGGGTGTTCCAAGGCATCAATAAGACCGTGAGCTCGGGTGTTCCAAGGCATCAATAAGACCGTGAGCCCGGGTGTTCCAAGGCATCAATGAGACCGTGAGCCCGAATGTTCCAAGACATCAATGAGACTGTGGGCCCGAATGTTCCAAGACATCAATGAGACTGTGGGCCCGAATGTTCCAAGACATCAATGAGACAGCCCAGGTGTTCCAAGACATCAATGAGACCGTGAGCCCGGGTGTTCTAAAGCTAAAGAGCAGTTCCCAATCAAGACTGGAGCCCGGGTGTTCCAAGGCATCAATGAGACTGTGAGCCCGGGTGTTCCAAGGCATCAATGAGACTGTGAGCCCGGATGTTCCATGGCATCAATGAGACTGTGAGCCCGGGAGTTCCAAGGCATCAATGAGACTGTGACCCCGGATGTTTCAAGGCATCAATGAGACTGTGAGCCCGGATGTTCAAAGGCATCAATGAGACTGTGACCCCGGATGTTTCAAGGCATCAATGAGACTGTGAGCCCGGATGTTCCAAGGCATCAATGAGACTGTGAGCCCGGATGTTCCAAGGCATCAATGAGACTGTGAGCCCGGATGTTCCAAGGCATCAATGAGACTGTGAGCCCGGATGTTCCAAGGCATCAATAAGACCGTGAGCCCGAGTGTTCCAAGGCATCAATAAGACTGTGAGCCCAGGTGTTCCAAGGCATCAATAAGACCGTGAGCCCGGGTGTTCCAAGGCATCAGTAAGACCGTGAGCCCAGGTGTTCCAAGGCATCAATAAGACCGTGAGCCCGGGTGTTCCAAGGCATCAATAAGACCGTGAGCCCGGGTGTTCCAAGGCATCAATAAGACCGTGAGCCCGAATGTTCCAAGGCATCAATGAGACCGTGAGCCCGAATGTTCCAAGACATCAATGAGACTGTGGGCCCGAATGTTCCAAGACATCAATGAGACTGTGGGCCCGAATGTTCCAGGACATCACTGAGACTGAGCCCAGGTGTTCCAAGACATCAATGAGACCGTGAGCCCAGGTGTTCTAAGGCATCAATAAGACTGAGCCCGGGTGTTCCAAGGCATCAATGAGACTGTGAGCCCGGATGTTCCAAGGCATCAATGAGACTGTGAGCCCGGGTGTTCCAAGGCATCAATGAGACTGTGAGCCCGGATGTTCCATGGCATCAATGAGACTGTGAGCCCGGGAGTTCCAAGGCATCAATGAGACTGTGAGCCCGGGAGTTCCAAGGCATCAATGAGACTGTGAGCCCGGATGTTCCAAGGCATCAATGAGACTGTGAGCCCGGATGTTCCAAGGCATCAATGAGACTGTGAGCCCGGATGTTCCAAGGCATCAATGAGACTGTGAGCCCGGATGTTCCAAGGCATCAATGAGACTGTGAGCCCGGATGTTCCAAGGCATCAATGAGACTGTGAGCCCGGGTGTTCCAAGGCATCAATGAGACGGTTGTGTTGCAAGAGCAAGTTAGGTTACAACTCTGACAAAAAGGGAAAGAGGTGATAATAGTTACTTGTGTGGGCGGTGACTGGCCACCAGCAGACCTAACTTCAGCACGGGGAGGTCGCCAGATATTGCAAGTCCCTGGTGGCGGTATTTACAAAGCGGGTTTTTTATATAGCTGACGTCATGTCAATACAGGTGGCGGCGGCCATGGTGGAGGAGACAGCCACGGTGGAGAAGGGAGAGGAAGAATAGCAGCAGCAGAAATTGGAGGAAGAAGAGCTGTAGTAGTAGTTAGAGGAAGTGGAGCAGGAGTTGGAGGAAGAGTTGAAGGAAGAGCTGGAGGAAGAGAAGTTGAAAGGGGAGTTGAAGGAGGAGGAAGAGGACGGCGACGAAGGGGGCCATTAAAAGAAAAAGTGGGGTGAAGTGGGAACAATCTTTAAAAAACGCCATTCAGCAGGGCTTGACAGACTTTCAATTTCCGGAGTGAGAGAGCAATGTTTTGGATAGGACTCCGCTGTGAGAGCTTGACGACGGGTGCACACCTCATAGCACCCAACAACTAGCAGAACACATAGCACCCACCACTGAGACTCAGGCACCCACGACTGATGAGTGGAGCTTCCTGAAACAGGAGAAAAATAGGGCGGCACCTAAGGATGAGTTAACAAGGGAAGTAAAACAGAAGAGATAACTTAGCAAAGTGACACCAATTTTATCTGAGAGTAGCCAAAATAAAGAACAAATAAATGAGGAATAGGATATTAACATTAATATTAAGAATATTTTCTTCGAGGAAATGGTGGAAATAATTCAGAGAACAATGAGAAAATGAGAGGAACAAGAAAAAAAATTATTACAGCTGAACAACGGACGACGAAATCGAAGAGGAAATGGGATGAGAGATGTACTAGAGAGTGAAGGAGGGCAGAAGATGCAGGAAGGAGATGTGAGGAAAACTTTTACAGACTTATCCACTGGAGACAACCCTGTACAGAAGATAGGAATCCATCAGGAAACTGTTTACAAAAGACATTCTGTATGGAGAGACAATGGCAGAAACAGATCACTGACGATCTACGACCCTCTGGAAGCTAGAAGGTACTGTGAAGATGAGAGAGGTATAAGGAAGAAGATTAAGAAATTAGAGGAATTATTGAGAGCACAGGCTGCGCGCAAAAAAAAAAAAAAATAGTCTCGAGAACCAACACTCGCCCCAGGACGGAAAACAAACATCTTATCAAACTGATATTTGCATCTGAATTATCACAAGACAAGGACCTTTAGGCTCCAAAAAAAAAAAAAAAAAGAAGGCAAACCTAAGGTGAACACCAGATATAACCACGTGTTCCTGGGCAAGGGGAGAACAGAGACGTAAAGGAAACTGTCTATGGTCTAAATAAAATAAAATGCACAAGGAGACACAGGGAAAAGAGCAGAGGAAGGGAGGGAGGGAAGGGGAGGTGGTAACCCAGTTTTAGTGATTCCCCCCCCCCCACGTAATCACAATAACTCAACCTCCGCGTCGTACTCCTACAACCCAACCCCTCTAACCCCCAATAATTTCACGTGCTACGTGGAAAGAAATGAAATAATGGAACATTCGCTGTGCCAGAAAAGATTCAGGGAGAGAAATAGTAGAGTAAGTCAGGTAGGAAGAAGGGAAGACGCAGATATAATCAGTAGAGAGATAAACACGGTAGGGATCCACACAAAGAAGCACCAATAATAATAATATTATTATTAATGTTATTATTAAGATTGTACAACAATACAGCCATAACAAACCTGGAATCAAAATCAATTTTAAATTATTACAGGGCAACACTAGCATCTGTTAGAACAATGATGCTAATATAGTACAACATAATAATAATTATTATCATTATATTCATGGGAAAGAGCTAAAATCGTAAGAGGCCATAAAGTTCTTGGTGAATGGGAGGCTCTGACTTCTTGGATGTACAGCGTCCATCAACATCAAGGTACACCATTGTACGAGAGAACCAGTACTGGGTAGATGGTACAGAGCAAGGCTTTATGAAGGACTTTAAAGGTTACATACACCGAAATGTATATAGCTCTCATTGTATATACAGTGATTACACAATGAGAGGTGTATATCTCCCTGTGCATACACATCAAGAGGTGGATGTCTCAGTATATACACCGAGATGAGAGCTGTGCGTCTCTCGCTGTACAGATGCTGATTTTTTTCTTTATTCCCTGATTAAAGTATTCTTGACTGGTGATGAACAGGTTACATACAACCTTAGTCACCCCTCAAGTAGTCGACAGACTTTAAACTCAATAAACCAACAACAGAAAGTCGACTGAACATGGTAACATCACGAGTGACAAATTAGAACACAGGTTTACAGCTGGTAATATAGGTTGGTTACTGAGGTTTAAAGCCTGTCGACTACACGAGAGTCATTAAGGCTGCGTGTAACATGTTAACCACCAGTCAAGAATGCGTTAATCCCTTAAATAGGGATTGAAGCAAACTCTGTGTATATACACTGAGATATACACCTCTCGGTGTATATATCTTATTATTAATACAGAACTTGAGAAAAGCTGATGAGTAGACCGAAGCAAGTATACTGCACCTTCAACTTCTTATACAGATAAAGCAATAACATATATTTGCGTAAAGCTTTTGAACGAGATTTTTGCATTTGTGAAGCAATATTTTGAGTTTTATCCCAGTTACATGAGCAACACTGTTTATTCTGTTTCATCTGTCTGGTACGAATATTCTAGTTTCTGCTCTACAACATATCGATAATTTCTGTGCAGGTTTTCTTTATGAAGTTCGCGTTTCTGTAGTAGTTCAGTATCTTTCTATCCTTCAGTAAAATGGTCTACGTTCTCCGTCTACATCTGATCTCTTTTTTTTTATGGCTTTCTCAACTAGACATTATAGAGAGGTTTTGTGAGGTTCTGCATTCAGACTGTCACTTCACTAACTTCAGTTAAAAGTGCTCAAGATATTTCTCCAGGGAATATCTGATGATTGATTTATTACGTTTAAAGCCTATCGACTACACAAAGGTCATAAAGAATGCATGCAACCTATATATATATATATATATATATATATATAATATATATTATATATATATAATATATATATATATATATATATTGCATATATATATATATATATTATTTTATTATCACACTGGCCGATTCCCACCAAGGCAGGGTAGCCCGAAAAAGAAAAACTTTCACCATCATTCACTCCATCACTGTCGTGCCAGAAGGGTGCTTTACGCTACAGTTATTAAACTGCAACATTAACACCCCTCCTTCAGAGTGCAGACACTGTACTTCCCATCTCCAGGACTCAAGTCCGGCCTGCCGGTTTCCCTGAACCCCTTCATAAATGTTACTTTGCTCACACTCCAACAGCACGTCAAGTATTAAAAACCATTTGTCTCCATTCACTCCTATCAAACACGCCCACGCATGCCTGCTGGAAGTCCAAGCCCCTCGCACACAATACCTCCTTTACCCCCTCCCTCCAACCTTTCCTAGGCCGACCCCTACCCCGCCTTCCTTCCACTTCAGACTGATACACTCTTGAAGTCACTCTGTTTCGCTCCATTCTCTCTACATGTCCGAACCACCTCAACAACCCTTCCTCAGCCCTCTGGACAACAGTTTTGGTAATCCCGCACCTCCTCCTAACTTCCAAACTACGAATTCTCTGCATTATATTCACAACACACATTGCCCTCAGACATGACATCACTGCCTCCAGCCTTCTCCTCACTGCAACATTCATCACCCATGCATCACATCCATATAAGAGCGTTGGTAAAACTATACTCTCATACATTCCCCTCTTTGCCTCCAAGGACAAAGTTCTTTGTCTCCACAGACTCCTAAGTGCACCACTCACCCTTTTCCCTCATCAATTCTATGATTCACCTCATCTTTCATAGACCCATCCGCTGACACGTCCACTCCCAAATATCTGAATACATTCACCTCCTCCATACTCTCTCCCTCCAATCTGATATCCAATCTTTCATCACCTAATCTTTTTGTTATCCTCATAACCTTACTCTTTCCTGTATTCACTTTTAATTTTCTTCTTTTGCACACCATACCAAATTCATCCTCCAATCTCTGCAACTTCTCTTCAGAATCTCCCAAGAGCACAGTGTCATCAGCAATGAGCAACTGTGACAACTCCCACTTTATGTGTGATTCTTTATCTTTTAACTCCACGCCTCTTGCCAAGACCCTCGCATTTACTTCTCTTACAACCCCATCTATAAATATATTAAACAACCACGGTGACATCACACATCCTCGTCTAAGGCCTACTTTTACTGGGAAATAATTTCCCTCTTTCCTACATACTCTAACTTGAGCCTCACTATCCTCGTAAAAACTCTTCACTGTTTTCAGTAACTTACCTCCTACACCATACACCTGCAACATCTGCCACATTGCCCCCCTATCCACCCTGTCATACGCCTTTTCCAAATCCATAAATGCCACGAAGACCTCTTTAGCCTTATCTAAATACTGTTCACTTATATGTTTCACTGTAAACACCTGGTCCACACACCCCCTACCTTTCCTAAAGCCTCCTTGTTTATCTGCTATCCTATTCTCAGTCTTACTTTTAATTCTTTCAATAATAACTACCATACGCTTTACCAGGTATATTCAACAGACTTATCCCCCTATAATTTTTGCACTCTCTTTTGTCCCCTTTGCCTTTATACAAAGGAACTATGCATGCTCTCTGCCAATCCCTAGGTACCTTACCCTCTTCCATACATTTATTAAATAATTGCACCAACCACTCAAAAACTATATCCCCACCTGCTTTTAACATTTCTATCTTTATCCCATCAATCCCGGCTGCCTTACCCCCTTTCATTTTACCTACTGCCTCACGAACTTCCCCCACACTCACAACTGGCTCTTCCTCACTCCTGCAAGATGTTATTCCTCCTTGCCCTATACACGAAATCACAGCTTCCCTATCTTCATCAACATTTAACAATTCCTCAAAATATTCCCTCCATCTTCCCAATACCTCTAACTCTCCATTTAATAACTCTCCTCTCCTATTTTTAACTGACAAATCCATTTGTTCTCTAGGCTTCCTTAACCTGTTAATCTCACTCCAAAACTTTTTCTTATTTTCAACAAAATTTGTTGATAACACCTCACCCACTCTCTCATTTGCTCTCTTTTTATATTGCTTCACCACTCTCTTAACCTCTCTCTTTTTCTCCATATACTCTTCCCTCCTTGCATCACTTCTACTTTGTAAAAACTTCTCATATGCTAACTTTTTCTCCCTTACTACTCTCTTTACATCATTCCACCAATCGCTCCTCTTCCCTCCCGCACCCACTTTCCTGTAACCACAAACTTCTGCTGAACACTCAAACACTACATTTTTAAACCTACCCCATACCTCTTCGACCTCATTGCCTATGCTCTCATTAGCCCATCTATCCTCCAATAGCTGTTTATATCTTACCCTAACTGCCTCCTCTTTTAGTTTATAAACCTTCACCTCTCTCTTCCCTGATGCTTCTATTCTCCTTGTATCCCATCTACCTTTTACTCTCAGTGTAGCTACAACTAAAAAGTGATCTGATATATCTGTGGCCCCTCTATAAACATGTACATCCTGAAGTCTACTCAACAGTCTTTTATGTAAAAATACATAATCCAACAAACTACTGTCATTTCGCCCTACATCATATCTTGTATACTTATTTATCCTCTTTTTCTTAAAATATGTATTACCTATAACTAAACCCCATCCAGGGTCCCCATTCCAGCCATAGAGGTGGTACTTCCATATATATATATATATATATATATATATATATATATATATATATATATATATATATATATATATATATATATAGGAGAGGAGAGTTATTAAATGGAGAGTTAGAGGTATTGGAAAGATGGAGGGAATATTTTGAGGAATTGTTAAATGTTGATGAAGATAGGGAAGCTGTGATTTCGTGTATAGGACAAGGAGGAATAACATCTTGTAGGAGTGAGGAAGAGCCAGTTGTGAGTGTGGGGGAAGTTCGTGAGGCAGTAGGTAAAATGAAAGGGGTAAGGCAGCCGGGATTGATGGGATAAAGATAGAAATGTTAAAAGCAGGTGGGGATATAGTTTTGGAGTGGGTTGGTGCAATTATTTAATAAATGTATGGAAGAGGGTACGGTACCTAGGGATTGGCAGAGAGCATGCATAGTTCCTTTCTATAAAGGCAAAGGGGATAAAAGAGAGTGCAAAAATTATAGGGGGATAAGTCTGCTGAGTATACCTGGTAAAGTGTATTGTAGAGTTATTATTGAAAGAATTAAGAGTAAGACGGAGAATAGGATAGCAGATGAACAAGGAGGCTTTAGGAAAGGTAGGGGGTGTGTGGACCAGGTGTTTACAGTGAAACATATAAGTGAAGAGGTCTTTGTGGCATTTATGGATTTGGAAAAGGCGTATGACAGGGTGGATAGGGGGGCAATGTGGCAGATGTTGCAAGTGTATGGTGTAGGAGGTAGGTTACTGAAAGTAGCGTAGAGTTTTTACGAGGATAGTGAGGCTCAAGTTAGAGTATGTAGGAAAGAGGGAAATTTTTTCCCAGTAAAAGTAGGCCTTAGACAAGGATGTGTGATGTCACCGTGGTTGTTTAATATATTTATAGATGGGGTTGTAAGAGAAGTAAATGCGAGGGTCTTGGCAAGAGGCGTGGAGTTAAAAGATAAAGAATCACACACAAAGTGGGAGTTGTCACAGCTGCTCTTTGCTGATGACACTGTGCTCTTGGGAGATTCTGAAGAGAAGTTGCAGAGATTGGTGGATGAATTTGGTAGGGTGTGCAAAAGAAGAAAATTAAAGGTGAATACAGGAAAGAGTAAGGTTATGAGGATAACAAAAAGATTAGGTGATGAAAGATTGAATATCAGATTGGAGGGAGAGAGTATGGAGGAGGTGAATGTATTCAGATATTTGGGAGTGGACGTGTCAGCGGATGGGTCTATGAAAGATGAGGTGAATCATAGAATT
Source organism: Cherax quadricarinatus (assembly GCF_026875155.1). Taxonomy (NCBI): domain Eukaryota; kingdom Metazoa; phylum Arthropoda; class Malacostraca; order Decapoda; family Parastacidae; genus Cherax; species Cherax quadricarinatus. The sequence goes on along the minus strand of NC_069430.1, from coordinate 35,056,770 downwards.
GATGAGGGGAAAAGAGTGAGTGGTGCACTTAGGAGTCTGTGGAGACAAAGAACTTTGTCCTTGGAGGCAAAGAAGGGAATGTATGAGAGTATAGTTTTACCAACGCTCTTATATGGGTGTGAAGCATGGGTGATGAATGTTGCAGCGAGGAGAAGGCTGGAGACAGTGGAGATGTCATGTCTGAGGGCAATGTGTGGTGTGAATATAATGCAGAGAATTCGTAGTTTGGAAGTTAGGAGGAGGTGCAGGATTACCAAAACTGTTGTCCAGAGGGCTGAGGAAGGGTTGTTGAGGTGGTTCGGACATGTAGAGAGAATGGAGCGAAACAGAATGACTTCAAGAGTGTATCAGTCTGTAGTGGAAGGAAGGCGGGGTAGGGGTCGGCCTAGGAAAGGTTGGAGAGAGGGGGTAAAGGAGGTTTTGTGTGGGAGGGGCTTGGACTTCCAGCAGGCATGCGTGAGTGTGTTTGATAGGAGTGAATGGAGACAAATGGTTTTTAATACTTGACGTGCTGTTGGAGTGTGAGCAAAGTAACATTTATGAAGGGGTTCATATATACATTATATATATATATATACATTATATATATATATATATATATATATATATACATACATATATATATATATATATATATATATATATATATATATATATATTATATATATATATATACATAATATATATATATATATATATATATATATATATATATATATATATATATTTATATATATATATATATATATATATATATATATATATAGCAGCGTTCTTCTTGCCTAATAAGACAAGCGAAAATTTGTGTATGCAGTAATTTCGCAAAAATCATTCTGAACCTAAAGAAAAAAAATACATTTCATTGTGTTTGTTTATTATAAAGTTATTGTAAGCTTATCTTAAATATATATAGTTGGATTAGGCTATATTAAACTGCGCCGGTTATAATAAGGTTAGGTGAGTTTTCTAAGGTACTTTTAGTGCAAAGTTATTAATTTTTACATTACATAAATGAAAATATATCTTTAAACGTATAAGAGAAAATTTTAGAAAGGACTTAATTTTAAATGAGTTCTTGCTAAATGACCAGTTTTACCTAGCCAGCACGACATATATATATTGGGGGGTTATCCTCAAATGAAGTTAGGTTTCTTTACACTTGAAGGAGGTTATGATAAGAGTGTTGCATTTATATTTCTGATAATCTCGTGTGTGTGTGTGTGTGTGTGTGTATATATATATATATATATATATATATATATATATTAGTGGTTGTCTTTCCTTCGTGTGTTAGTATGAGACTAGTTAATGGTCTAAGTTGGACCAAAACCTCGCCACAAGTTTCTGCTATGTGAGGGTTATTTGTATATTGTTTTGGTTATCTCCGGCAGCTTCTGTTAACTCTATGTCAACTTTTCAACCTTAGGATCACTGCATCGCTTTTATATTTTTATAGCAGGATGTTTCAATCTGAAAGAACCAAAAGTACAGAAGTAACAGAAGCAAACGAAACAAAGAGAATAGAGAATATGAGATAGAGAACAAAATTCAAAATGTATAAAAATAGAACCACGATGAAAGTAGAGGCCTAAGGAATTCCAAGTAGAAGCGTGAATAATAGATCAAAAGTAATAAAAGTGGCAAAATGAACTACGGAACAGACGTGGGAGAGGGAAGACAGAGTGAAGGGAAGGGGAGGGGAAGGCAGAGGGAAGGGAACAGGAAGGTAGTGATGGGAAGGGGAGGGGAGGGGAAGGCAATGTGAAAGGAAGAGGGAGTGGAAGGCATTTTGAAGGGAAGAGGGAGTGAAGGATAGTGGAAGGGGGTGAAAGAAAGAGGGAGGAGAGGCCTCAACCGCACTACCACTGTCAGGTCCAACACAGTCGGAAAAATAAATAAAGAATTCAGTGGTGCGTTCAAAGCTGTTTAGAGCGACATTTTTAGAAAAGGAAGAGTCAGGTGGGAGAGCCAGGTGGGAGGAATGGGAGGGCCAGGTGGGAGGGATGGGAGGGCCAGGTGGGAAGGATGGGAGGGCCAGGTGGGAGGAATGGGAGGGGCTAAGAAATGAAGCGCCAGGTGCTGGTGGAAGAACATGAGGGTTAGGTGGAGAAATGGGAGAGCCTGGGAAAGGGGAGATAATGGGAGGAGCAGTTGAAGAGAATGGAAGCGTGGATGGCGAGAAGCAAACAGTGAAACACTGATAAATAGGGAGTGAAAACAAGTAAAAGCAGGGGAGGTTGAACACTCTTGAAGGTTTACATGCTCAGTGCTCTAAGTGCTTCATCCTCGTTCTAAAAGCTCTATATTTGCTTCCGATGCTCCCTAGGTTTTTTCTACGTTGAAGGGGCACGTCAGTTCCCCTGTCTTCTGATAATATATTATTTTTCCTTTATAATCTACCTTGTTCATAACTGCTATCGCATTTGCTTCTTTGTCTGCTTTCGTAATGTGAAGTATAGGATCGTTGCTCACACCTCTGTAATATAATTGTCCTCAAAGAATTAAGTTCAAGTTCAAAGTAGCTAACGCTACTTTGAACTTGAACGAGCAGGAACTGTAGCTGCCACAAGTGAATTTAACAGTGAACGTTTTGGCCTTCTCGTAGGAACGGTAGTAGCCGACTCGCTAGCTTTTACCTAACAAGAAAAAATGCGATTATACGAGGAAAAATCATATTTAGGATTTAACTAAATGCATATTTGGCATTTTATGTTGACATTTGCAAGTGGAAAAAGTATTGGAGGTAGTCAAGTGGCAAATGCTGTTAGTTTGTTCTCTAATGAGGTTTCACTTAAAAAGTAATCAACACTGGACAATTTAAGCCACCAACTACATTTTTTTTCCAAAAGCTTGTCTAGGAGTTAAAAAGGTTACTTACTTAAACGTATATCTGGCAGGACAAGCTTGAAAGAGCCTCAAGATCTCAGGAAGCGGTGCTGCATACTAACACAGGCAAATACCAGGACACAAGCACATGGGTAAAAAGAAGGTAAAACACGGTGAGAGACGGAACCGGCCAAAATGATACACAGACACGACCAGAGGGAGGTACAGGGCCAAAGACAGGACCACAATCAACCCCACCCCCGCCCGTGAAAATCCAATACAATCACCCAAGTAAGTGAGAGGACTTTTTCAAGAAGCAGGAAACGACGGCCTTCCCCATCTCTGGGTTACACCTGCCGCTCATCTCTACCTGTTTGAGGAGCCCCAATACCCCAACCTCCTTACCTCCACCTCCGTCTCATCCTCCTACTCCCCCTCCATTTTCTCTTCCACCTCCTCCAGTTAAAACTCTTTATTTACCTTCATGTTTGGGATTCGATGACTTGAAAAATTGTTCAACCCAAGGGGAAAAGGGGAAATATTTTTTTTTTTTTTGCAGAACGTTAGCCCCGGACAGGGCCTCAACGAGCCCAAAACTTTAAAAAAAATCTTAAGTGTTTGCTAAGATTTGTCAGTAAACAATGAGCTCAAAATTTCTCAAAAAAGGAGGCCACTATTATTATCCTTCTTAATTATAAAAATTTTTTCAAATTTATTATTAGTAGTATTAGTAGAAATGTAGTAGAAACTAGAAATAGTATACTGGGTTTAGTAGGTGTATAATAAAGCAATAGAATTGCAAAAAAAAAGAGTAAAAGTATAGCGAAAATTCTTTGTAATGGTGATGGTATGACAATGTGTGAAAAAAAAAGGGAATTACGTTTAAAAGACACTACCCAAAAAAAGGATCCCCCACTCTTCTGTACCAAAAAAGCAAAACACATAAATACCCAAAAATTTTACACTTGCATCAATGCCCCCTACAGACAGAAACACGTAAATTATAAAGGTTCACGTTTCAATTAAACAATTTATTTTTTAAATTTTCCCCCCTTAAAAATCCATTTTAAAAACAGTAAACATACAAGCAAAAACAACAGGTTCAATTTAAGAAACCATCAATAAAAACTAAATGAAATTTCCCACATTTCTAAAGATCATGACAGGCCCCGGGGGAAAATTATGACTATAAATCCTGATCAAAACCCAAGCCCCTTTCAGTTAAAATTGCACCAGGTCTGCAACATCTAGAAGCGAGAGAGAACGGAGGAGTGCCCCCACAAGGGAATGGTAGGGGGTGGGGTTTTTTTTATTTGTTAAAATGAGGAAAACCTCCTAACAAGGGTCTAAGCACATGATGCTCGCCCCCTAGAACTTTTGGATATTAAGCAAAGGGCCCAGACTGCTTTTCAAGCCCCCATGCAAAAAAGAAAAAAAAGAAAAAAGAAAACTAAGATGTGACGTTTAAGTTTCTCTATACAACTTGAACTATTCCTAAGAAGGCCCACACATCCACAACCTGCAGAACCTCATACAACTTACTGCCAGTGTGTAACGCCAGCCGGAAACTCTTTCCAAGAACATACTGTCTGTGTCCCGGTCACTGAGGCAGAAGTCTGCTTTACAGTATAGTTTATAAAGCAGCGTTTGTCTCGGCATCCATTACCCAGGACCCAACATGACCAGAACACTAACACAACTCTTACTTCCACTGCCGGCATGGGAGCACGTTACCCCACTCCTGTTTCTCTGGGACAAAGTGGTGAACCTGTAAGTGGTAGTGGTGGTTGTTCGTAATGATGGTTGTTGTGGTAATGATGGTTATAGTGAAAATGAGTGTTGTGGTGGTCGGTGGTTGTGGTGGTCGGTGGTTGTGGTGGTCGGTGGTTGTGGTGGTCGGTGGTTGTGCTGGTCGTGGTAGTTTTGGCTGCGACACCCGAAGTGGTGTTAGTGTAAGAGTTTTATTTTCGTGTTACTTCATATAAATGTTGAATCCATTCGTAATAAATTGCATTTATATTGTGCCAGGAAATGTGATACAATGTTTTACATAAAAACATATGTTTAAAATCACAGAAATAATTTGTTTTTAAAATAATTCATTTAAATGATAGTAACTGATATGTTTCAGAGTTTTGCAGGCCATTTAACCTGCGCCTCCCACGTCTTGTAACCCCTCACCTTTCTTCTCCCAGGTCGGCCTCGACAGACTCCTCCTCACCGGGTTTCGCCCACTTCTCTTGGCACAACTGACCATTCATCCACCCTCTCCCACGTCTTACTGCCCAACAGATCCCATACTTTTCTTCTCCCACATTTTTAGGCCCCAGCAAACTCCTCACCCAGTTTCTCGCCCGTCTTGCTGCCCCCAACAAACCCCATACTTTTTTCTCCGACATTTTTTGACCTCAGCAAACCCACCTCACCCAGCTTCTCCCAAATGTTATGGCCACGGCAGACCAATCGCCAGGCCTCTTCCTCGCCTTATTACCTCAACAAACCCTTCACACAGTTTCTTCCCTTGACACCCTCGGTCATATGACTCGGAGATCTTCCACACTCCTCCCAGGTTTTTCTCCCAATTAATATATTCCACTCTCAATACTTCAAACTGAATAACAATACCAACCATAAAAACCAACCATACATAAGTACTGTGAGAACTAGGAGAATGTGACAAGGAAGGGTCGGTCATTACAATAATGGTATACAATACCAACAAGAGATATAAGACATATCTGCAACACCTGTTTATCTTTATTTAAAGACGTTTCGCCAACCAGTGACTTTTTCAGTTCAATAACAGATGATATATAAAGTCGGAAGATTACTTAATCTTTCATTATCTTCTGTGTACAGTTCTGCAAGGCTCAGGGACTGATTACCTTATCTTCCGCTGTCTTCTGTGTATAGTTCTGCAAGGTTGAAGGACTGATTACCTCATCTACTGCTGAACGAACAGAGGCTCGAGCCTACAGTATTCCTTGTACTGAATGAACAATACGGGTTTACTTCACAAGTGCTACACATCCAACACGGTCTTGCTTGCTTTGTGGCACGTGTGAATAGCATGCTATATTATTACTATTATCATTATTATTACAGAAAAACGTTAAACCTGTACAAATCACACGTAAGTAAGGTTTGATCTGAGGAAGAAAATAGCTCTAATTCTTGGGATCAAGAGCGCTTGCTCAAGACAGTACATGATAAATTCAACGTCTTCTATGACCCAACACATAACTAGTGACTATGATCCCACACACAACTGGTGACTGATCTCCAGCACAACCGCTAACCGTAACCTCACACACAACTGGTTACCCTACATCTAACCTGTGACTATGACCCCGGAGCAACAAACTGGTGGCCCCCGGTGATTGTGACCCTACTGGAGGACGTTTGCAGGAGTTACGAGGCGAGGGTTCTCATAAAGCACTATTGCCTCGCTGCCTCCTACTGCCACTGTTCCAGTCACTACTGGCCAATGGTAATATCCCACACCAGAGAGTAAGCTACTACCACCAGTGGCTACCACTACTGCTGTGTAAGTCCTGCAGGTGGTCATGCAGGCGAAGGTCCTACAGGAGGTATCAGAAGCATGGAGGTAGTACATAAAACATGTGCAGCAATAAACCTGACGCCAGGGAGACATTAAGACCATAACGTTGCGCTGACGCCTTAACACGAGCGCGCGCGTACCCACTAGACTAGTATCTGCAACTAAGGGAAATGGACCATAAGGAACTAGCTAAAAGAAGTGATCATACCGACCTCCGAGGAGAGATGAAACTAGGGAGAACTTATCACAACATGAACGATACTCAGAGAGACTAACATGTTAGGATATGATGTGATGCTTACATGAGGGATGCAGAGGTTGTCAGAGAGGAACCATCCAAAGAGACTACCGTCCAGTCATACAAGCGAGAAATGGTATGGTGATACCGACAAGATGTGGAAAAAGACACTTATGTGCAGTTCAGGACATTTAAAGGAAACTTTTATTAAATGAAACGTTTCTGAGAGCTTACAGAATTTCCAGTCCTAAGTTCCTCGAGGAAGAATGCACATACATCATATATACTTTTAGTTCACTACACTTTCCCCTACACTTTATACGTGCGACATGAACCCTCAACAAGACCAACACCAATCAAGTTGAAGAAAAGCCTCCAAGTTACTTCGTTTTACCGGTCAGCGACGCTACAATTAACGTTTCTAAAAAAGTTGACAGAAAACTAGCTAAAATATGCACCAGCTATTCAATTACTATCAGAAACCTTGTATAAAAAAAAAATTATTCTGGCACGAATGCTGGAGTGTACATATACCATGTGGAGCTGTGACAAAGTATATATGGGGTAAACAGCCAGATCTCTGGATATTAGGATCGGGGAACATAAAAATGCTTCCAACAGTGATAACCGTAAAAACGTGTGTTCAACATAGGGACGATGTTGGACACCTCATAAAATTCAGTGAGGCTAAACTAGTCATTAAGGAAGACGGCGAAAGTGTATAGAAGCTGCCCTAATTGTTGTCAGCAACACTATCAATCAGAAGTCCGGTAGTTACACAATTTCCAAATTGCTACTCAACAGGATATTACCCATTCTGGGCTACCACTTTAACACGAAGTTGACAGATCCTTCTCAAACCCAACCCGTCTCCCCACAATTACCACTACTACCGCTACCCGAACTATACCCCGGCCGGGATTGAACCCGCGGTCAGAGAGTCTCAAAACTCCAGCCCATCGCGTTAGCCACTAGACCAGCTAGCCACAATAAGATTCGTCCAACTAGGTATATTTCTACACCATAGGAAGGTTAGCACAGGCACCACTGTGACCACAAATGCAAGTTTTTACAGACGAATCTCCAGCTAGCGTGGCCGTGACGAACTCTAGCTCAAATCCCTTCCGGCCACGCTAGCTGGAGATTCGTCTGTAAAAACTTGCATTTGTGGTCACAGTGGTGCCTGTGCTAACCTTCCTATGGTGTAGAAATATACCTAGTTGGACGAATCTTATTGTGGCTAGCTGGTCTAGTGGCTAACGCAACGGGCTGGAGTTTTGAGACTCTCTGACCGCGGGTTCAATCCCAGCCGGGGTATGGTTTGTTTGCAATCGTGTCATTACAATTTCGTGAGTCATACCGCTACCCACGCGACTTTCCACCTGACTCCTGCCACTATATATATATACTCGTTTCTTAGTTATCTCTGTATTAGGTCTGAAGATTTTTTTTCCCACAATCATACAAAAATTAAACAGAAACCTATTAACTCTGATAGGATTGTTGGTCTTCGTGTATCACGAATACCTAAGATGGGGTACAAATTTCTACTTACAATCAGTATAGACTTTAATGTGGGTTAACAGTTCTTAATCTTGTAGTTCCCTCACAGTTCAGGAGGCTTGGTCTGAGACCTGGCATGGGAAGTGATGATCCTAGGACTCAAACATATAGCAGATATAGATAAGCATAAATGGAAGCTAAACACAAAGGTGAGGCTCGGGAATGTTAGGAAATAATTCTTCAGTCTGTGAAATATTAAAATAGGATGAACTGTAAGATCGTGAAGGAAAAGCAAATGTTATACCCAGTTTTCAAGAGTAAATATGACATACATGAAGATGGCAGCTTCCATGCCGACCGACTGTTACCTATTTTCTGTTAACTGTAGTCAGTTTCGGGGGTTACTGCCCCTCGCGGCCAGATCTCAAACCAGACTTCCCGGTTGCTGGCCTGAGCGACCAGGCTGCAGTTGCCAACTGCACACAGACCAACGCACACCACAGCCCAAGTGATCAGGGACTCACTTGAGGAACTTATTAAGTTCTCTCCTGAAGACAGCAAGGAGTTCGTTGGCAATTTACCTTATAGAAGAGTCTTGGCTCCCTTATAGTTAATGAATTTTCTAAGTATGCTCATCGAACCCCTGCTTTTCATTGGAGGTATCTTGCGCCATCTGCCAAGCCTCTTGCTTTCATATTGAGTAATTTCAGTGTACAAATGTTATGGGGCTATAGGACCCAACATGTATTTATGTATCTGTAACAGTTACTCTGGAATACCTAATTATATTGAATTGATGGGGACTCAGCTCTAAATGTGATAAGGGCAGATCACTCTTATGGCTGTAAGGCAGCCGAGTCAAGCCTGTTTTTCTCAATATAATAGGTTATACTATAGACAGACACACACACACACACAATTTAAGTAGTAACATGGGGGCCTGTCCGGGATCCCATGTTACGCTGTTATGTTATCCCTTATACTTTGACAGTAAGGTTCTCACTACATGTTTTAGTGTGGGGTAGCTTTTACATAAAGGCCTTATGTCTAGGGTAATACATCATGACTGATCATCCTCAGTGTCTCTGATCCTTTCACCAGCCCTCTTCACAGGTTATTTAAACTACTACTATAAAAATATAACTGTATTCTAAATAGATATGTACAGAATATACAATTACAGCCTCACATATTCAAAACATAAGCCTGCATACCCCTTAGCTGCTCTCCTAGGACAGTCCACATGGTGCATCTCAACAATGCCCTTCTCTCTTCTTGACATAATTCTAGGCTAACCAGTGTTTTGACACACTTTAGTCACCCTGGGTATGATGGCCACAACTTAAGTTATAAAAACTCACCCCTGGAGCACACATAATGCCCCCCGAAGAATAGAAGAAGGACCCAGAGGTCCTCCCAGTTTGAAATCAACAAAAAAGTGAGAGGGAGGGGACTAGCTCAGCTCCTCCCACACCCACCAAAAAGCAAAAGACTGTTGCCAAGCACAATTCTCCAGTTACCACAATTCTACCACACCTTAATTTTACTTTTACAAAAAGAAATACAACTTTATAAACTACTTACTTAAATTGTGTGTGTGTGTGTGTGTGTGTGTGTGTGTGTGTGTGTGTCTATAGTATAACCTATTATATTGAGAAAAACAGGTTTGACTCAGCTGCCTTACAGCCATAAGAGTGATCTGCCCTTATGACATTTAGAGCTGAGTCCCCATCAATTCAATATAATTAGGTATTCCAGAGTAACTGTTACAGATACATAAATACATGTTGGGTCCTATAGCCCCATAACAACAAATTTGAACGCAATCCCTCGAGAATTGTACAGATGTACATTATAATGTAGCTTTCTCGCCTACGTTCCAAGGGCAGAGTCAGAAGGACCTCAAACGTGACCAGTAATTCAGGTGCTTGGCCGAATTTACGTGGTCAGTGAAGGTTCACTGTACATTCTCCAGCTCCGCAATTTTGCCTGCCTGGAGGCCGTTAGTGCACAGCAACATTCCAGCCTAAAGACAAAAATGACTAAGAGTTTAATCACTGGCATGGCAATGATACCTGACAAGTCGCACGTTCTTTATTGGCCGGAATATTGTAGCAGGAGAGGCGAGGCTCCCACATCCGCCTCTCAGTAAAACTTTCTGCCTTCATTCCTACACCTTCTACCTCTTGATAATAATAATGATAATAATAATTTCTTTTATCGAAGATACATTTGTGCTGCACAGATTTCTTACCTGGTAAGCCCCTCCCTCCCTCCCTTTCCTGCACGTCACCAGTCGCCACAGTAGGATGGGAGACGTGGCCACAAGTCTGAGTGATAGCAGCAAATTGCCTGCTAAATTTAGCCACTGTTGATGGAGGTGGCGACGGCGCCCACTACAACACCTTACAACCCACGTTTGTGCTCCCTCTCAGTGAAGAGAGAGAGAGAGAGAGAGAGAGAGAGAGAGAGGAGAGAGAGAGAGAGGAGAGGAGAGGAGAGGAGAGGAGAGGAGAGGAGAGGAGAGGGAGGGAGGGATTGAGGGAGGGAGGGATTGAGGGAGGGAGGGATTGAGGGAGGGAGGGATTGAGGGAGGGAGAGGGAGGGAGGGAGGGAGCGGGACGGGGAGAGGGAGACTGGGAGGAGATGGGGGGGGGAGGAAGAGAGAATGAACTCATTTCACCTCTAAATCAACAGGATGGGACCACCTCTACAATTAGTCAAGAGAAAGCGGACCTCTTTGCCGAACACTTTGGTACCAAAATGCAAGTTCCTGATCCAGCAAGGGACCCTCCTTGGCTAGCTGCAAGAACTGTGTCAAAACTGTCATTGGTGACAATAAGGCAGAAAGATGTGCATTTCCTTCTTAAATCACTTGACCAAGAAAAGACCGTGAGCCCAGACAAGTTGAGCCCAAGATTGCCGAGATGTGCAGACCAGCTAGCAGCACCTCTAACTCGCATCTTTCAGCACTGCCTAGTACAGTGTAAATGGCCTTCTCTGTGGAAAGAGGGAAATGTAGTCCCTGTTCACAGACAGAAGAGCAGAACAGAAATCAGCAACTACAGACTAGTGTCACTCCTGTCAATCACTGGCAAGATCCTTGAGACAATAATCTCAAGACGAATGACAGTTTTCTGACCACCACTCCTACTTTGTAACCGTCAATATTGCTTCAGGAAAGGTTACTCTGATCCGTTAAACCTCTCCACTAAATGGCACCAGTCACTGGATGAATCCAAAGTCAGCTGTGTGGTAGCACTGGACATTACTGGTGCTTTTGACCGAGTGTGTCACCAGGGCCTCTTGACAAGACTGCAAGCACTGGGAATTGCAGGCTCTATACTACGTCTCCTCAGTGATTACCTTCATGGCAGATCTCTAAGGGTAGTTCTCAATTGAACAGTGTCAGCAAGACATCCTACTGATGCAAGGGTTCCACAAGGAAGTGTGTTGGAACCACTGTTATGGAATGTCTACTTCAATGACCCTCTTCATCTCATCCCAGAATCCCATGCACATGCAGACGACTGTACTCTGACATTTACCTATCCAGCTGCTCTAAACTACATCAATCACCAGCTAAGAGCTATATCAGCTTGAGGAAACCGATGGCAAGTAACATTTGGATCTGAGAAAAAACAAATGATGGTCTCTAGGCACCATGATGGTAATGCATGAGCAGTAGTAAGTATGAATGGGAGAGCGTTGGTACCTGGGGAAGAAGTTGATATCCTTGGTGTGAAATTTGACTCCAAAATGATCATGAAGAACTACGTTGTAAATCTTGCAAACAAGGAAGCCAGGAAGCTTACAGCACTTCGACGTATCTCGCACAAGTACGCTCACACCTTGAGTATGCTCCATTTTCTTGGTTTGCCTCCCCCCCCCTCTCATCTGCGACTGCTTGACAGAGTAGAGAACAAAGCAAGACGTCTCAATCACTCGCCTGGGCCCATCCTGGATAGATATGCCATTTCAGCAGAGCTTTCAACACAGGAGGGATGTGGGTGACCTTACAGCTATGTACAAGGCCAACATTGTCAAAGTACCACACTTAGCTCCACTTCGAGGGCAGCGAGAAGCAAGTTGCTGTACCACAAGACGGGCAGAAAGCAGCAACTTCACTCTGGCTGTAACCTTCTCCAGAACATCACTTCACCTGAAATCATTTATCCCCAGGATGACTCGAGTCTGGAACACATTCGTACAGTATTATGATGTCAACGAGATAAAGTCAGCTGATCAAATGAAAATGGCCCACAGATGGCTCCAACTTCATCCTATTCCCTATTTGTATGCTTTATAACAATAAAAATGCTTTCAAATGAGCTGATATAGGTAACAGCTCTTAGTTTGTCAATAAAGTTAGGAATTCTTAACTTGTAAATAGCTTGTCAATAAAGCTAGGTATCCTTAACCTAACCTTGTCAAACCCTGTGTAAAAAATAAAGGGGGGGGGGAGATAGACAGGGAGACAAAAATATTACGTTTATGGGGAAGCACTAAAACCGTTGGGGTCATTCAGCGCCAGGGGTAATGTTAAGCAATCAGGTTCGATCCAGGGAAGGTAAAGTCCAATTCCCTGGACCAAGAGTCCCTCATCAGCATCAAGGAAGCTCACTTAACGATGGGGAAGAAAAGGAAAACGGGAAGAAATATGAGAAACAAACATCATAAACAATAAATGTGATAATACGTGTAACCTTGGCACATGAGGCACTCAGAGGGTCACCATGTTATTCAGCAGCGCATTATGACATAATGACAAGAAATGGGGTCCACCTTAGTGCAAATTATGGGACCCAAAGCCTCGGAGAAGTGGATAAAAAGGCTTCAAAGAAAAATATTTGGAATTCTTCCTGAAGCCATCTGAATATTCCACTTTCCCTAGCACCTCATCTTTTAATAGTATATTTTATTACATAATATGATACCCAAGACTTAAAAGGATACACTGTTGGTACAAGGATGGCATATACGAATTGGCGTGTAAATGGGGGGGGGATGAAGGGGCGCTGGCCCCAGGCATCCAAATCGGGGGGGTCATCTAATTAGAGAGGGAAATAAGATAGTGATTTTGAAATTTCAGCGGTGATAAATAAATTTTTGGAGGCTCACCGCACTACAGAGGCAGTGATTAACCATTTATTCCTTTATCATGGTGTACCCTTTCTGTCCAGAGAAAATGGTGCCCCCACACAGCTTTATCATCAGTGGAGAAAGTCTCAAAACATTTGCAGGATCCGAAAATGGGGTTCCACGAAGCTTCTTGTGATCTGAAAGGACTTATTCATATCTTGAATCTGAAGAATGACGAAATCATTCACAATGCAATACATTTGGCTAATGAATATTGTGAAAACTGGGGAATAACAATTGCACGAACAAGGATAAGAATAATAATCCCTGGACAGTCAGCAAGAGATAGTGGACTGACGGAACAAGAATGAATAGATTAATGGTAGAGATTGTGAACCGATTAAAAGCCGAAATTGAAGACCGCTGTGTCCGTCTTCAAGGACTCAGCGACCGATTTTCATTTCTTCTGAACTTGACTTCAGTAGTAACTGAAGATGAACAAGAGATATTAAAAAGGGAATGTTCAGACTTCGGAAATTATGATAATGATGAGACAGCCATTCAGTTATATGGCGAAATAACTGATTTTGTGATGCTCCTTCGAGCTGGAGGGAATAAAATTCCCCCTGATCCTAAAGATGCTGTGGAGTCTTTACTGCAGTATGTGAGGGATCTTTCCCACGCTGTGTTTCATACACATTACTGCGCACAATCGCATTTTCAGTTGCAAGTTGTGAAAGGTCTTTTTCAAAACTGAAATTAATAAAAACATATGAGGTCTTCAATGTCACAGGAGCGACTGACCAACCTGGCTATAATAAGCATTGAAAAAGAATTTCTCACAGCTGATGTAACAAGTCAAGTAGTGAAAGTGTTTTCTGACAGGATGTATCATTTAGGGAAAAGAACTTAGTAAATCTGATTCATTTATATTTAAATCTAATGAAGTGAATTAAAAAAATTCCCGAGATTCTGGCCTCACTGAATCTGAATAAAAATTCAGTTTGTACCCACCTTCCACCAGTAGTGTCATGAAACATCCAGTTCTTTATCTGACAGCAGTAAATTGTCAAAGTTGTTCAAACACTACTTGAACCTTATATTTTAATTTATACTTATAATTTTCTTTTACCAGACTATTAGTATAGTGCCATACTTTATTTTTAATTACTTTATATTCTGTACTGTACTATACTACGTTAGTGTATGTTACTATTACATTATCACTTCACAGATAGTATCTACTACCTCACTGTCTCATGTCTCTCACACAGTTCCTGGTGTGACTTAAATTTGTGTAATCATTCCAGAGCTTTCCTTGTGCAATTCTTTACTAGTAACTTAACTATTATACCTCACAGCTTGCCTTCCTAGTCACCTAATACAGGCTACTACCATTTTAGTGTTTTACATTTATTGCTCTACTTGTATTTTTAAACACCAAATTTTACTAATTTACTACCAAGTTCATCAGAGTAAACTTCTCATTGAATCTTATTCCCAGTGATTTGTACACTTTTAGCTTTAATATTAATTTTAACCCTCACTTTCATATTACTGCCTTATTTTTACCATTTATAAATATTTTTACCTTTTACAAATTTTCTTATTAACTGTTATTAAAGTTAATAAGTAATTTTATTTTTTATTAATATCTGTTTTGCCAAATTTCTCATTTACAGTTTATTATTGTTAATAAGAAATTTACTTTTTATTAATATCTGTATTACCAATTATTCCCAATTGAAGCACTGTCATAAATCCCTTATTTTTTTTCACAATCTTACCAAATTTTCCCTTTATTCCCAGTTTATAAATATTACATTAGTGTACGTTCCTATTACATTATTGTGCAATTCCTTGTACTATCTTTAACTGGCTAGCACCAACTACCTCAAACTATTTTCTTTTTAGTGCTATTAATTGCTCAAATTTTATGCTATAAGTCAACTCTTACTCCTAGATTAATTTTATATCATAGTTACTGTCTATCCATTTAATTTTGTTTACCACTACTTATTTTAGTACCTTTATATATTTTCTCCTGAAATAGTTCTCTACATACCAATACCTTGTACTGCCCTATATTCAGTAATTACTTTACTCTTAGTTTTAATAACAATTAAAGGGCTAATTCAGGTGCTAAAGTATTTTTCTTTCTTTGTTCATATAGTCACATTTGTTAAAATAATTAAGGTGCTAATTCAGGTGCTAAAGTATAATACTTTCCTTTATTTTTTTAGCTTTAGAATATTTACATTGTCTTATTCTTAAGTCTAGTTATAGATTCACTATAAATCTTATGATTACAAGCACTGATTCTGATACCAACCTCATATTAAATGACTTAGATGAATCTAACAGCAACTGTAATTACTACACAGCAGAACAAATAAAGGCACTTCTCAGAGCCAACAACAACAACATAACTGTCTTTAACTACAATGTCAGATCTTTAAGCAAACATTACGATGACCTCACAGCGCTACTAAATTCCCTGCATGCCAGTATGTCCATCATCACTCTCACTGAAACCTGGCTAAAGCCAGATACTACAGATGTCTATACCATTCCTGGTTACACAGCCATACACAACTGTAGGCCAGACCAGTAAGGGGGTGGTACAGCTATATACTACTAAGACCAACTTGAATGTATTAATAATATTTGCACAAGAGATGAACATCTGGAATATATAACAGCTAAGTTCAAATCCAAATACCTACGAAAACCTCTCACTGTGATAAACATCTACAGAGTACCACAGTCAAATATTAACCAATTTAGTGAAAAACTAGGAAGCATGATAACTGATGCACACATGAACAAAGACCACTTACTACTCACAGGAGACTTCAATATAAATCTTCTGCAAGACCAGGACCCACATGTAACTGAATTCACAAACGCTATGAGCAACTGCTTGCTGCTACCAACAGTAACAAAACCTACAAGAATCTCTGAGACTAGTGTTTCCTTATTAGACCACATCTGGACCAACACCATATCCCCTTTAAAAGCAGGCATAATCACAGATAATACCACAGACCACTACCCTACCTTCCTCATAACCAATCTAGGTAAATTACCCCAAGACACTACTAAAGTTACCTTCAGACTTCATAATGAGACAGCCATTAATAACTTCACAACAGCAATGACAAACATCGACTGGCAAACTGAGCTAGAAATCATACAGATACTGACGAATGCATTAATAATTTTCTAAAAAAAGACCCAATACCTCTATAACAAGCATTGCCCTAAAAAACTAAACAGATCACAGCTAAGAGACTGAACAGTTCCTGGCTAACACCCAGCATCCTCAAATCCATAAATAAAAAGCACCTATATGAAAAACAGTACAGAACTGGTCAAATAACCAGAGACCAAACAAAACGTTACTCGTCAATCCTAACTAGCCTGATAAGAAGGGCAAAAAAAAATGTATTATGAGAACAGATTATTCAACTTAAAAGGTGATATAAAAAAGACCTAGATATCAGGAAACAGAACAATCAAACTAACAAAACCAGATGAACCCCAACTCCCACCGACTGAAACCGCAGACTTAATGTTTTCCTCTCCACCATAGGAAAAAATCTGATGAGGAAAATCCCAAGCCCAAACATCCCACTTAATGACTACCTCACTGGCACCTACCCGAACACACTATTCCTAGCTCCGACCAACCCAACAGAAGTCGCACTTATTATCTACACAGTAAAGAACAAGGCAGGAGATTTAAATAACTTACCACCCTTTATATACAAAAAAAAGCTTCACAAGTACTGTCACCAATTATTGTAACACTCCTTAACAAATCCATCGAATTCTCTACCTTCCCCACAGTTCTCAAAATAGCGAGGGTCACCCCGATACATAAAGGAGGAGGTCAAGCAGACCTGAATAACCATAGACCAATATCCAACTTATCCTTCTCTCTAAAATCTTTGAAAAATTAATTCATAAGCGAATTTATCCCTACCTCATCTCCCACAACATACTCAACCCCTGTCAGTTTGGGTTCAGGTCTAATAAAAATACAAATGATGCTATCATACACATGCTAGAACTAATATACACTGCACTCGAAAAAAAGAAGTCCCATTGGGAATCTTCATTGATTTACGTAAAGCTTTTGATACAAATTACCATGATTTGTTGCATATAAAATTATCACACTATGGTATAAGAGGGCACTCGGTCAACTACCTAAAGTCATACCTTAGCAACAGAAGCCAATATGTGTACACAAATGGAGCTAACTCTTCCTGTGAGGGAAAAGTTCAATAGATAGGAATAGAGAGGGAGTATATAGTAACAATAGTTTCATTGCCGGCTACTTGTTAAGGTAGGGTAAGTCAAGCTCCCGCTATTCCCGCCTTTTTTCCCCCTCCCCGAAAGTGATAGTTTCATTGCCGGCTGCTTGTTAACGTAGGGTCAGTCTAGCTCCCACTATCCCTCCCCCTCCCTCTTCTCCCCCCCCCCCGAAAGGTGACGTGTGGGGCTCTGGTCAAACAGTAAATCACTCGACTCACAGCTCCCGACACTACTGTAAGTACATGCCTGCCTTGTATTCTAGTGGATTTATTGGTTGAAAGCGTCACTTTTGACCAATAATAAACTTAGTCCTTTCAGTCTTGCTCTAAGTTGACTGTTGTAATAATCACCACATCTTTTAGGTATTGTACTTGCCATGGAGAATGATTTTTAAGCAGTGGGTAACCTGTCTATCTTTTCAGCTTGGATGACAGTGAGGGTCACCTGTCAATCAACAAGAAGAAATGATGGAGAAGACTAATGTCCAGAGACTTCCCCATTTTGGATTTAATTACCTGTGCACCTGTAGGAAATTGCAGGATGTAACCCCACATCATTGCAGCGGTAAAGAACCTGCTTTCCTGTCATCGGGATAGAATACTCAAGGCTCTATCTACTGTGAAGAACTAGCCAGTGGGTCGTAACCAACACCTGCGACCCCCATCCCCCATCATCAGCAACGGCTACGATTTCAACAACACAGTGTCACCAACACCAGACACCCCTATATATATTAGCGTTGAATTAAGTTAATTTATATTTTTTCATTTTTCATTTTCTTTAATGTAGGATTAATATTTCATATTTAAGTGTTTTATATTTTAAATTTCTATATAATAAAGTGTTTATGTTTGTCTGTTATTATTTCTTTTTCTATTCATTAATTTTCCTGAGGAGGAGCCAACCTTAGTAATACTTACTGAAGTTGTTACAGGGCTGAGTAAGCCTTCACACTTCCACACAACCAATTACAGTTGGTGTCCCACAGGGAAGTGTCCTTGGCCCACTTCTCTTTCTCATTTACATAAACGACCTACCAAATGCATCTCAACTACTCAAACCGATACTATATGCAGGTGACACTACATACGTCTTCTCTCACCCAATACTGTAAATACTGAATTACAGAAAATATCTACCTAGATGATGATTAACAAGCTTAGTCTCAATATTGACAAAACCTACTTCATGCAGTCCGGGAACAGAACTACAAATGTTCCACTTAACATAATGATAAACGGTTCACCTATCAAAAAGCTCACAGAGGAAAAATTCTTAGGAATCCAACTAGATAATACTCAAATTTCAAACACATGTACAACAAATTTCGAAGAAAATCTCCAAGACCGTTGGCATACTATCGAAGATACGGTACAATGTTCCACAATCAGCTCTCCTGGCCTTATATCACTCACTCATTTACCCCTATCACACCTATAAAATCTGTGCATGGGGCTCAACAACAATAAATAATCTCAGACAATTAATTACCCAGCAAAAGGCTGCAGTCAGAATAACAAATTCCCACTCCAGGCAGCATACTTCACCAATATTCAAAAGTCTGAACTTACCGTACAAAACATCCATATTTATTATAG
This sequence comes from Cherax quadricarinatus, assembly GCF_026875155.1. Classification (NCBI taxonomy): domain Eukaryota; kingdom Metazoa; phylum Arthropoda; class Malacostraca; order Decapoda; family Parastacidae; genus Cherax; species Cherax quadricarinatus. Next base: position 35,037,638 of record NC_069430.1, on the reverse strand, counting down.
GAACATACATAGAACGCTAAACTCCGTTTTTTACCCTACCTTCAAACTTCTCCTTACCAACCTCTACATAACACACGACCATAACACAAGGCATATTATTATTATAATCAAAAAGAAGGGCTAAGCCACAAAGGCTATACAGCGCTGCAGAGTTGGGAAGGAAGCGAGGGTATTGGATGGCAGAAGGGAGGAGGGATGATCAGTAGGTTATAGAAAACAGCGGGGCAGGGGATAGTACGGGGGTAGAGGGTAGCAAGAGATTGAAGTAGAAAGGGCTGAAGGTATCAGAATTTGTGAAGTCAGTTGTTGTCAATGAGAGAGTCCGGATGAAAGGTGGGTCCATCAGCGAGAAGGGAAGGTAAAGAGAGAGCAGCGGAGCGAAGACGACGATGGAGGTAAATTCTGCGTGCTCGTTGATAAAGTGGGCAGTCCAACAGAATGTGGCTGACTGATAATGGAGCTTGGGAATTCTCACAGATAGGAGCAGGGCGCCTCTCCATGAGATATCCATGAGTAAGATGAGTATGGCCAATGCGAAGACGGGAGAGAGTAGTCTCCCAACCTCGACACTGGTGATAAGAAGATGGCCAGTATCCTATACTCGGTTTAATAGATAACACAAGGCATAGATCACTCTTTGATGTTCCCCATGTCCCTCTCACACTATGTAATAACTCAATGCACATAAAAGGGCCAAAAATTTGGAATTCATTACCTGTGAATACCAAAGAAACACTGTTTATCAATTCAAGACTCTTCTCAAAAACCACTTACTCACCCAAAACTAAATACACAGTACTTAACTCCACCTACAAAATTAACAAATCACTTTCTACTGCCTCAAAATATCATTACACACTGAGTTATTCCCCTAGCCTCAGAACCCCATAATTAAATGCTCAAAGATCAATAAATATTAAATAACTGTATTTCATAACTGTATCTCGTAAATGCATAACCCGTGACCCTATCAAACTATGTTTTTAACTGCATTACTTAATAAAATAATCCATTTTCTTGAATGCACAGAATTCACCTAATGACCATATGAACTGTTTCTGCACTACATATCAATGATTTTATTCGATCTGATCTGATTAATTAATTGTATGACTACATACAGTAAATTGATCATTGTCATATTATACATTGTAATGCTACAAATCTGTACAGCTATAATGCTTCAAAATTGAAATGTTCAAACTTCATTGTTTAAAATACTCAATTGTACTTCAAACTCTAAATTGTTTACTGTAATTTTTACCACTAAATCTATCATAGCTTAGCTAATCTTAAGTTAATTTTAAGCTGCCCATAATGCTCTGCATACAAGGGGCTTTTGGCATGTACACCCAACTACTATAATTCCTTGTACAACTATGTATCATATCTAAATAAACTATTATTATTATTATTATTATTATTATTGTGTGTTTACATATTCAAAATATCTCCCTTTCTCATAATATTTCTCAATACTAAGCCTTATACTTAAGTCTTTGGGGTATACAATCAAAGAGTTGGCCCCGGGCATCACCAGACCTCTGCACCCCACTGCATATACAGTAAATGAGATTTGAGAGATACATTTCAAGTACATAACTGTTACGTGTTTGTCACAAATTACAATGCAAAAATATCATCCAGCTCCTCCGAGCTGGAGCGCGTACCCAGGATACAGCAAGCATTACCCTCTGAACCACAGTGCTGAGTAGCTAGAACAGAAAACTAGCTGCTCTGGAATCCCTAGTTACCCAGATGAGTCAACTGCCTAGCTTGTTAAGGAACTTAGATGCACTCTGTCCCCATAGGCACAGGGGTCTCTGAGCCTATGGGAACAAACATATAATGATAGAGAAGTTCACCATATTTTCAAGACTTTTTGGACTCCCTAAAGCTGGCAGCTGCCCATCCTTTATCCCTGGTGAACTGGAGATAGGTATCAGCCAATGTGGATGCACATGTGTAGTCCCCACATCACCTGCTTACTGTCTGTCCATGCTTGAAGGGCTATACCATCTGGACGCTTTTGGTTACCATTAGATCTACATAGTTGGGGTGGCTCCCTTATTGCTGGGTATCTGCCTGTTGTGAGGTTGTTCTTGATGTTATTAACCTCTTCATGCCTTTCAATCTTTTCCTCAGATCTATGGCAAACAAGACCATGGTATCCGAATCGGTCTGCTGATTCACTGCCACAAATACACCTGCATTTGGCGAGAATAGGGGCGAAGGGCAATGCCAATACGGATGGTCTGTGGGTCGAGAAGTGTGAAAAGGGAGGAGCTGGGAACAGCCAACAGGATCTCCCTGCATGAGCTCTCACTGCTAGGAGGCGGGGTCTTTCCTTCCATGACACACTCTGAAGCCTTGATGAGGCTATATTTCCACTACTGGGCCATCCCAGTGTGACTGTAGTTTATGGGTAGCAGGTCTGGTTTCAGAGTCGGTGAGAATATCCCATAGCATGGCTCTGTCAACGAACTTTTGGTCCACTGGATGCAACAAATGAGGAAAGAAAAGCAGGTAGTGCAATCTGTGATGACCTGTGGACACCACTGCTTCCTAGTCTGACTGGAAATGTATTTGGTCCCACTGCCTGTCTTCTAGAGTAAGCTGAGTACTTTCGTAGAAATATGCCTCATGATACTGTCGCATTTATGCAGTACAAGGTTATCATATAAGGTTGCACATCTTAGGAATATGTTAATATGTTTGGCATAGAGTGTTGCCCACAGCAGTTTGGCCTATACACAAATAACCCGCACACAGAAGAGAGGAGTTTACGACGACGTTTCGGTCCAACTCTGTAAATGGTCCGAGTCGAACCGAAACGTCGCCGTAAACTCTTCTACGTGCGGGTTATTTGTGTATCGTTCCAGTCACGGTATTGTGCCTTTTGTTAATTTTGCCTAATTCCTCCATCTTCCTTTTAAAGGGCACAAAGTGATGCACCAAAGGTTACAGTACTTCGCTGTATCTCGCATCTGCTTAACAGCAGGAGTTGCAAGATTTTGTACAAGGCACAAGTACGCTCACACCTTGAGTATGCTCCACTTTCTTGGTTCGCCTGCCCCCCTTCTCATCTGCGGCTGCTCGACAGAGTATAGAACAGAGCAAGACGTCTCATCTCTTGCCTGGACCAATCCTGGATAGATCTGCCATTTCAGCAGAGCCTTCAACACAGGAGGGATGTGGGTGGCCTTACTGTTATGTACAAGAATCCACTTCGAGGACAGCGAGAAGCAACCTTCTATACCACAAGACGGGCAGAAAGCAGCAACTTCACTCTAGCCGTACCCTTCTCCAGAACATCACTTCATTCGTAACACATTCGTATAGCATTATGATGTCAACGAGATAAAGTCAGTTGATCAAATGATAATGCTGGCCCACAGATGGCTCCAACTTCATCCTGTTCCTTACTTGTATGTCTCATAACAATAAAAATGCTTTCAAATGAGCTGATGTAGGTAACAACTCTTAGCTTGTCAATAAAGTTAGGAATCCTTAACCAGTAAATAGCTTGTCAATAAAGCTAGGGCTCCTTAATCTTACCTTGTCAAACCCTGTGTAAAAAAAATAAGAATTTTATTACAAATCTGACAAGCCAGAGCTAACAAGCCTTGTGATCTCTGAAACCAGTGTCTCTGCAATCTTTTCAATAACAGGGGTTTCATTCCAGTGTAGCCCCCAGCAGAGCCAGACGAGAGCGACATAACTGCTTCGTAAATGTCTGAGTCTTGCACAAACAGTGGCTCCACAGTATGGACAGGGGCTGTTAGAAATGTTGGTGCCCCTGATTTTCCCAGCAGGGTGCTTTACTCTAAGTGCTTAAACAGATACAGTTGCCCTGGGGGAAACTGTATTTTCACTGGTGATTTTCCTGATTGCCCCCACTGCGTTGAACTCTTCAATTTTCTTACTCACCTGAACTCTGATTTTTGCACTGTCAGTGGAACAATGAGGTGGTCTTCCTCTTCCAATTTTGTATTGGTGGGGAAGGGGAATGAAGTTGACAGCACTGAGAAAGTCTCTTAAAGTTTTAACAATTGCTGAGGGCTAGCCTTTTGCCCCTTCTTTCCGGCACAGCTAAGCAGACATTGCCAAAAAGTAGCAAGTTGTGCCATGCCTTGATGGTTGGTGAAGCATTCAGGATAATGGAACCATCATTTACTTTTTTCAAGAGTACAGACTGCTTTGGGAATATGTACGAGGGTCCTGATAGCTGTTGCTTTAACTGCTTCTAAAATATTATCTGTTGGAGAGTGTTCAGGTATTTGAAGTGGCTGTAGGTCATCACTTTCCACAGGATACCCTGAACCATGGCAGCTACCATGTTTGCGGAGGAAACCGATAGTGTTGAGGCCACGAACCTGTAAACATGATCGACACTTGTCTCCTCTAACACTGTATGCTGTGTCATTTCCTTGGCTGTTAGCTTCCATCTGATTAGCATCCATCTAGCTGGCTAGAAGAATGCTAATCAGGAGGAATAGGGAGAAGGGAGTGTGTGTGTGTGTGTGTGTGTGTGTGTGTGTGTGTGTGTGTGTGTGTGTGTGTGTGTGTGTGTGTGTGTGTGTTTTGTGTGTATATATTTTTTTTTCAACAAGTTGGTCGTCTCCCACCGAGGCAGGGTGACCCAAAAAAAGAAAGAAAATCCCCAAAAAGAAAATACTTTCATCATTCAACACTTTCACCCCACTCACACATTATCACTGCTTTTGCAGAGGTGCCCAGAATACAACAGTTTAGAAGCATATACGTATATATATATATATATATATATATATATATATATATATATATATATATATTATATATAATATATATTAAAAACAGAGTAGGGGAGTTAGTAGATAGGGAGATGGAGGTTTTGGAGAGATGGCGAGAATATTTTGAGGTACTTTTAAATGTCGACGAAGAAAGGGAAGCGGTAATTTCATGCACTGGCCAGGGAGGTATACCATCTTTTAGGAGTGAAGAAGAACAGGATGTGAGTGTGGGGGAGGTGCGTGAGGCATTACGTAATATGAAAGGGGGTAAAGCAGCTGGAACTGACGGGATCATGACAGAAATGTTAAAAGCAGGGGAGGATATAGTGTTGGAGTGGTTGGTATTTTTGTTTAATAAATGTATGAAAGAGGGGAAGGTACCTAGTGATTGGCAGAGAGCATGTATAGTCCCTTTATATAGAGGGAAAGGGGACAAAAGAGATTGCCAAATTTATAGAGGAATAAGTTTACCGAGTATACCAGGAAAAGTTTATGGTAGGGTTATAACTGAAAGAATTAGAGGTAAGACAGAATGTAGGATTGCGAATGAGCAAGGTTTCAGAGTGGGTAGGGGACGTGTAGATCAAGTGTTTACATTGAAGCATATATGTGAACAGTATTTAGATAAAGGTAGGGAAGTTTTTATTGCATTTATGGATTTAGAAAAGGCATATGAGAGAGTGGATAGGGGAGCAATGTGGCAGATGTTGCAAGTATATGGAATAGGTGGTAAGTTATTAAATGCTGTAAAGAGTTTTTATGAGGACGGTGAGGCACAGGTTAGGGTGTGTAGAAGAGAGGGAGACTACTTCCCGGTAAAAGTAGGTCTTAGACAGGGATGTGTAATGTCACCATAGTTGTTTAATATATTTATAGATGGGGTTGTAAAAGAAGTAAATGCTAGGGTGTTCAGGAGAGGGGCGGGATTAAATTATGGGGAATTAAATACAAAATGGGAATTGACACAGTTGTTTTTTGCTAATGATACTGTGCTTTTGGGAGATTCTAAAGAAAAATTGCAAAGGTTAGTGGTAGTGTTTGGGAGTGTGTGTAAAGGTAGAAAGTTGAAAGTGAACATAGAAAAGAGTAAGGAGAGGGGCTTGGACTTCCAGCAGGCGTGCATGAGCGTGTTCGATAGGAGTGAATGGAGACGAAAGGTATTTGGGATCTGACGATCTGTTGGAGTGTGAGCAGGGTAATATTTAGTGAAGGGATTCAGGGAAACCGGTTATTTTTATATAGCCGGACTTGAGTCCTGGAAATGGGAAGTACAATGCCTGCACTCTAAAGGAGGGGTTCGGGATATTAGCAGTTTGGAGGAATATGTCTTGTATCTTTATACGTATATACTTCTAAACTATACTTCGGACATGTAGAGAGAATGGAGCGAAACAGAATGACTTCAAGAGTGTATCAGTCTGTAGTGGAAGGAAGGCGGGGTAGGGGTCGGCCTAGGAAAGGTTGGAGGGAGGGGGTAAAGGAGGTTTTGTGTGCGAGGGGCTTGGACTTCCAGCAGGCGTGCGTGAGCGTGTTTGATAGGAGTGAATGGAGACGAATGGTTTTTAATACTTGACGTGCTGTTGGAGTGTGAGCAAAGTAACATCTATGAATGGATTCAGGGAAACCGGCAGGCCGGACTTGAGTCCTGGAGATGGGAAGTACAGTGCCTGCACTCTGAAGGAGGGGTGTTAATGTTGCAGTTTAAAAACTGTAGTGTAAAGCACCCTTCTGGCAAGACAGTGATGGAGTGAATGATGGTGAAAGTTTTTCTTTTTCGGGCCACCCTGCCTTGGTGGGAATCGGCCAGTGTGATAAAAAAAATAAATAACTTCTAAACTGTTGTGTTCTGAGCACCTCTGCAAAAACAGTGATGATGTGTGAGTGAGGTGAAAGTAATAAAGTTGGTAGAATTACCGACAATATGTAAAGTAAAAGGACACAAGTGCAACTAATGTGACATTTTATTGTGGCAACGTTTCGCTCCTGGAGAGCGAAACGTTCCCACAATGAGGTGAAAGTGTTGAATGATGAAAGTATTTTCTTTTTGGGGATTTTCCTTTTGGGTCACCCTGCCTCGGTGGGAGACGGCCGACTTGTTAAATATATATATATATATATATATAATATATATATATAATATATATATATATATATATATATATATATATATATATATATATATACATTTAGCATCCATCTAGCTGGCTAGATGGATGCTAATCAGGAGGATTAGGGAGTAGGGAGTATATAAATTTTATATATATATATATATATATATTATATATATATATATATATATATAAAATATAGTACATATAAACATATAATGATATACACAGACTTTGCAAAAGCGTCTGACAAATGCGATCATGGTGGTATTGCACACAAAATGAGGGCCATGGGCATTAGTTGAAAGGTAGGCAGATAGATTTTCGGGTGCCTAACACACGCAACACAATGAAGTAGCAAATGTAGCAATATCCAGCATCAGCGAGGTAAAAAAAAAAAAAACTCAGATCCCCAAGGCACTGTCCTGGCGCCTCTGCTATTTCTTATTTTCATAACATAGATAAAAACACCCGTTACAGTTATTTATCAATTGCAGACGACACTAAAATAAGCATGAAAGTCACTTCGGTAGAAGACACTAAAAAATTGAAGATACAAGCAGGATTTTCACCGGGCAGTAGGGAACATGACGTTCACTGGTGATAGGTTCCAGTTGATTGGGTATGGAAACAATGAAGAACTCAAAAGGAACACTGTATACAAAACTTAAGAGGACTGTCATATAGAACGAAAGGAACACGTGAAAGACTTGGGAATAATTATGTCAGCTGATCTTTCTGTCAAAGAACATAAGGCAAAGGTCACGATAGCCAGGAGGATGACAGAGTGGGTAATGAGAACTTTCTAAATAAGGGAAATAATGCCAATGGTGACACTTTCCAAATTGCTAGTACTCCCTCATTTGGAATATTGTTTACTGATGATGGCTCCATTCAGGGCAGGAGCAATATCGAAGCTGGAGGAAATACAGAGATCTTTTACGGCCTGCAGAGAGCTTATAAAACATTTAAATTCCTGGGAACGCCTTAATGTTTTAAATATGTATTCACTGGAACGGAGGAGAGATACATGAAAATATATACCTGGAAGGTGCTTGAGGGCCTGGTTCCAAATCTGCACGCTGCAATAACAGCATACTGGAGCGAGATATATGAGAGGAAGTGCAAAGCAAAGCAACACTGTATCAACATTCGTGGTCCCAGATTATTCAACATCTTAATGGAAGATATCAGAAACACTGCTGGGACAAGTGTGTAAGTCGTCAAGAGAAAACTGGACAAATATCTTCACTAGGTGCCAGACCAACCAGGCTGTGATGGATATGTGGTGCAGCTGGCCACCAACAGCAACAGCTCGGTCGGCCAGGCAAGTACCAGACGAGCTTGGTTCATGGCCGGGCTCCGGGAGTAGAAATATTCTCGGAGCTCATCAAATGAAAAGGTAGGTGTGAGTGTGTGTGTGCTCACCTAGTTGAGGTTGCAGGGGTCGAGTCCAAGCTTCTGGCCCTGCCTCTTCACTGGTCGCTACTAGGTCACTCTCCCTGAACCGTGAGCTTTATCATACATCTGCTTAAAGCTATGTATGGATCCTGCCTCAACTATATCGCTTCCCAAACTATTCCACTTCCTGACTACTCTATGGCTGAAGAAACACTTCCTAACATCCTTGTGATTCATCTGTGTCTTCAACTTCCAACTGTGTCCCCTTGTTACTGTGTCCAATCTCTGGAACATCCTGTCTTTGTCCACCTTGTCAATTCCTCTCAGTATTTTGTATGTCGTTATCATGTCCCCCCTATCTCTCCTGTCCTCCAGTGTCGTCAGGTTGATTTCCCTTAACCTCCCCTCGTAGGACATACCTCTTAGCTATGGGACTAGTCTTGTTGCAAACCTTTGCACTTTCTCTACTTTCTTTACGTGTTTGGCTAGGTGTGGGTTCCAAACTGGTGCCGCATACTCCAATATTGGCCTAACGTACACGATGTACAGGGTCCTGAACGATTCCTTATTAAGATGTCGGAATGCTGTTCTGAGGTTTGCTAGGCGCCCATATGCTGCAGCAGTTATCTGGTTGATGTACGCTTCAGGAGATGTGCCTGGTGTTATACTCACCCCAAGATCTTTTTCCTTGAGTGAAGTTTGTAGTCTCTGGCCCCCTAGACTGTACTCCGTCTGCGGTCTTCTTTGCCCTTCCCCAATCTTCACGACTTTGCACTTGGTGGGGTTGAACTCCAGGAGCCAATTGCTGGACCAGGTCTGCAGCCTGTCCAGATCCCTTTGTAGTTCTGCCTGGTCTTCGATCGAATGAATTCTTCTCATCAACTTCACGTCATCTGCAAACAGGGACACTTCGGAGTCTATTCCTTCCGTCATGTCGTTCACAAATACCAGAAACAGCACTGGTCCTAGGACTGACCCCTGTGGGACCCCGCTGGTCACAGGTGCCCACTCTGACACCTCGCTACGTACCATGACTCGCTGCTGTCTTCCTGACAAGTATTCCATGATCCATTGTAGTGCCTTCCCTGTTATCTCTGCTTGGTCCTCCAGTTTTTGCACTAATCTCTTGTGTGGAACTGTGTCAAACACCTTCTTGCAGTCCAAGAAAATGCAATCCACCCACCCCTCTCTCTCTTGTCTTACTGCTGTCACCACATCATAGAATTCCAGTAGGTTTTTGACACAGGATTTCCCGTCCCTGAAACCATGTTGGCTGCTGTTGATGAGATCATTCCTTTCTAGGTGTTCCACTACTTTTCTCCTGATAATTTTCTCCATGACTTTGCATGCTATACATGTCAGTGACACTGGTCTGTAGTTTAATGCTTCATGTCTGTCTCCTTTTTTAAAGATTGGGACTACATTTGCTGTCTTCCATGCCTCAGGCAATCTCCCTGTTTCGATAGATGTATTGAATATTGTTGTTAGGGGTACACATAGCGCCTCTGCTCCCTCTCTCAGGACCCATGGAGAGATGTTATCTGGCCCCATTGCCTTTGAGGTATCTAGCTCACTCAGAAGCCTCTTCACTTCTTCCTCGGTTGTGTGTACTGTGTCCAGCACTTGGTAGTGTGCCCCACCTCTCCGTCTTTCTGGAGCCCCTTCTGTCTCCTCTGTGAACACTTCTTTGAATCTCTTGTTGAGTTCCTCACATACTTCACGGCCATTTCTTGTTGTCTCTCCTCCTTCCTTCCTTAGCCTGATTACCTGGTCCTTGACTGTTGTTTTCCTCCTGATGTGTGTGTGTCTGTGTGTACTCACCTAGTTGTGGTTGAAGGGGTCGATTCACAGCTCCTGGCCCCGCCTCTTCACTGATCGCTACTAGGTCACTCCTCCTCCATGAGCTTTATCATACCTCTTCTTAAAGTTAAAAATGGATCCTGCCTCCACTACATCACTTCCCAGACTATTCTACTTCTTGACAACTCTGTGACTGAAGAAATACCTCCTAACATCCCTGTGATTCATCTGAGTCTTCAACTTCCAACTGTGACCCCTTGTTGCTCTGTCCCATCTCTGGAACATCCTGCCTCTATCCACTTTGTCAATTCCTTTCAGTATTTTATATGTCGTTACCATATCCCCTCAATCTCCTCTGTCCTCCAGTGTCGTGAAGTCGGTGTGTGTGTGTGTGTGTGTGTGTGTGTGTGTGTGTGTGTGTGTGTTGTGTGTGGTGTGTGTTGTGTGTGTGTGTGTGTGCGCGCGCGCGTGTGTGTGCACGTGTGTGTGTGTGTGTGTGTGTGTGTGTGTGTGTGTGTGTGTGTGTGTGTGTGTGTGTGTGTGTGTGTGTGTGTGTGTGTGAGTGAGTGTGTGTATAATAATATATATATATAATATATATATATATATATATATATATTATATATATATATATATATATATATTATTGTGTCCACGAACGAGTGGTATTGATCAATAACAACACTGCAACTACCAAGGACTCAAACCCATGCTGCTTTGGCCTGCCTTATGGTGTCGAAAACTCATGACGCCTTAATCCACTGGACCACACAATCTTGGTCCATGGATTAAGGCGTCATGAGTTTTCGCCCACCATAAGGCAGGCCAAAGCAGCATGGGTTCGAGTCCTTGGCTAGTCGCAGTGTTCATGTGTTGTTGATATATATATATATATATATACACAGAGAGAGAGAGAGAGAGAGAGAGAGAGAGAGAGAGAGAGAGAGAGAGAGAGAGAGAGAGAGAGAGAGAGAGAGAGAGAGAGAGAGAGAGAGAGAGAGCTTTCTTCAGAATATATGAAACTATTCAATACGTAAATACTTAGCCAATACCGTATCCGCTCGCTCACACCTCGCTTAAAAACAAGACACTACATTTCCATTAATTTGACCCACAGTCTAAAGTACTTCAGGGGCAGCACAAGCGTGGAGCCTCACACTTGATCAAACATGCTCAGAAAGTTAGACTAAAGGACCTGCACCTGGCGACCCTAAAACATACTACTAAGATAGATACGATTACGATATGCATGATACTACAAAGACTTAAATGCAAAGACTTAAATGCAAAGACCAAGAACAAGGAAACATCGATGGAAGCCAAGCCCACAGGATGTCAGTATTTCTTCATTATCAAGGATAGGGACCTGGAATGAATTATATATGAAACTGATGAGAGCAAACTCCACACACACACAACACACACACACACACACACACACACACACACACAGTCTGACCCGAAACTGCTTTACAGCCACATCAGGAGGAAGACAACAGTCATGGACCAGGTAATCAGGCTGAGGAAAGAAGGTGGGGAGCTCACAAGAAATGACCAAGAAGTATGTGAGGAGCTCAACATGAGATTTCAAGAAGTATTTACAGTGGAGGCTGAAGGGACACTGGGAAGACAAAACAGTGGGGCACACCAACAAAGGATATACCAACAAGTTTTGGATGAAATACACACAACTGAGGAGCAGCTGAAGGTCCTAAGTGACCTTAATACCTCAAAGGCGGTGGGACTGGACATCTCTCCGTGGGTCCTTAAAAAGGGAGCAGAGTCACTGTGTGTGCCACTAACCACAATCTTCAACACTTCCCTTGAAACTGGGCAACTACCTTAGGTATGGAAGATGGCAAATGTAGTCCCCATCTTTAAGAAAGAAGACAGAAATGAAGCACTAAACTATAGACCAGTGTCACTGACGTGTATAGTATGCAAAATCATGGATATTATCAGGAGAGTGGTGGAGCACCTGGAGCAGAACAAGATTATAAACGACAGCCAGCACGGATTCATGGAAGGCAAGTCCTCTTGTCACAAACCTACTAGAGTTTTATGACAAGACAACTGAAGTAAGAAATGAGAGGGAGGGTTGGGTGATAGCATTTTCTTGAACTGCAAGAAGGCCTTCGACACATTTCCTCACAAGAGATTAGTACAGAAGCTAGAGAATCAGGCACATATAACAGGAAGGGCACTGCAATGAATCAGAGAATACCTAACAGGGAGGCAACAGCGAGTCATGGTGCGTGATGAGGTATCACAGTTAGCACCTGTGATGAGCGGGGTCCCACAGGAGTCAGTCCTGGGACCAGTGCTAATCTTGGTATATGTGAACGACATGACGGAAGGGATAGACTCAAAAGTGTCCCTGTTTGCAGATGATGTGAAGTTAATGAGGAGAATTAAATCAGATGTGGACCAGACAGGTCTTCAAAGAGACCTGGACAGGCTGGACCATGCAACTGGCTCCTAGAATTTAACCCCGCCAAATGCACAGTCAAGAAGTTCGGAGAAGGGCAAAGAAGACCGCAGACAGAGTATAGGCTAGGCGGCCAAAGACTGCAAACCTCACTCAAGGAGAAAGATCTAGGGGTGAGTATAATACCGAGTACGTCGCCAGAAGCACACATTAACCACAAAACTGCTGCGGCATATGGGCGCCTGGCAAACATGAGAATAGCGTTCTGGTACCTCAGTAAGGAATCGTTGAAGACTTTATACACTGTGTACGTCAGGCCCTTACTGGAGTAGGCAGCACCAGTTTGGAACCCACACCTGGTCAAACACGTCAAGAAATTAGAGAAAGTGCAAAGGTTTGCAACAAGGTTGGTTCCAGAGCTAAGGGGAATGGCCAACGAAGAGAGGTTAAGGGAAATCAACCTGACGACACTGGAGGACAGGAGAGATAGGGGGGACATGATAACGACATACAAAATACTGAGAGGAATTGACAAGGTGAACAAAGACAGAATGTTCCAGAGATAGGACACAGCAACAAGAGGACACAGTCGGAAGTTGAAGACACAGATGAATCACAGGGATGTTAGGAAGTATTCTTCAGCCACAGAGTGATCAGGAAGTGGAATAGTTTGGGAAACGATGTAGTGGAGGCAGGATCCATACATAGCTTTAAGCAGAGGTATGATAAAGCTCACGGTTCAGGGAGAGTGACCTAGTAGCGACCAGTGAAGAGGCAGGGCCAGGAGCTTGGACTCGACCCCTGCAACCTCAACTAGGTGAGTACACACACACACACAACAGTACGAAAACAACGTAGCATCGAATGTCAAATCTGATCCGAAACTGCTGTATAGCCACATTAGGAGGAAGACAACAGTCGAAGTCCAGGTGATCAGGCTGAGGAAAAATGTGGGGAACTCACAAGAAACGATCAAGAAGTATGTGAGGAGCTCAACACGAGATTCAAGAAAGTATTCACAGAAGAGACAGGAAGGACTTTGGGAAGACAGCACAGAAGGAAACGCCAACAGGGAATGTATCAACAAGTGTTGGATGACATACACACAACTGGTGAGGAGGTGCAGAAGCTGCTAAGTGACCTTGACACCTCAAAGGCGATGGGACCGGACATCTCCCATTGGGTCCTTAGAGAAGGAGCAGAGATGCTGTGTCCCAATAACCACAATCTTCAACATATCCCTTGAAACTGGGCAACTACCTGAGGTATCGAAAACGGAAAATGTAGTCCCCATTTTTAAGAAAGGAGACGGAAACGAGGCACTAAACTACAGACCAGAGTCAGTGACGTGTATAGTATGCAAAGTCGTGGAGAAGATTATCAGGAGGAGAGTGGTGGAGCACCAGGAACGGAACAAGATAAACGGCAACCAGCAGAGATTCATGGAAGGCAAATCCTGTGTCACAAACCTTCTGGAGTTTTATGACAAAGTAACAGAAGACACGAGAAAGGGGTGAGTTGACTGCATTTTCCTGGACTGCAGGAAGGCCTTCGACACGGTTCCTCACAAGAGATTAGTGCAGAAGCTGGAGGATCAGCGCTTATAACAGGAAGGGCACTGCAATGGATCAGAGAATACCTGACAAGGAGGCAACAACGACTCATGATGGTACATGATGAGGTATCACAGTAGGCGCCTGTGACGAGCGGTGTCCCACAGGGGTCAGTCCTAGGACCAGTGCTATTTTTGGTATATGTGAATGACATGATGGAAGGGATAGACTCAGAAGTGTCCCTATTCGCAGATGATGTGAAGTTAATGAGGAAAATTAAATTAGATGAGGATCAGGCAGGATTACAAAGAGACCTGGACAGGCTGGACACGTGGTCCAGCAATTGGCTTCTCGAATTCAACCCCGCCAAATGCAGTCATGAAGATTGGGGAAGGGCAAAGAAGACCGGAGACAGAGTATAGGCTAGGCTGACAATGACTGCAAACCTCACTCAAGGAGAAAGATCTTGGGGTGACCATAACACCGAGCACATCTCCGGGGGCACACATCAACCAGATAACTGCTGCAGCATGTGGGCGCCTGGCAAACCTGAGAATAGCATTCAGATACCTTAATAAGGAGTCGTTCAAGACACTGAACACTGTGTAGGTCGGGCCCATACTGGAGTATGCAGCACCAGTTTGGAACCCCCACCTGGCCAAGCATGTCAAGAAATTAGAGAAAGTACAAAGGTTTGCAACAAGGCTAGTTCCGAAGCTCAGGGCAATGTCCTACGAAGAAAGGTTGAGAGAAATCGGCCTGACGACACTGGAGGACAGGAGGGTCAGGGGAGACATGATAACGACATACAAAATACTGAGCGGAATAAATAAGATGGACAGAGATAGGATGTTCCAGAGAGGGGACACAGAAACAAGGGGTCACAATTGGAAGCTGAAGACTCAGACGAGTCACAGGGATAGAAGTAAAGTAAATGGTATAAAATACCGACACAATGGAAATATAAACACACATGCAGTATAATGTGATCCTTTATTGACAACGTTTCGTTCACACAGTGGGCGAAACGTGTTAGGAAGTATTTCTTCAGGAAGTGGAATAGCCTAGCAAGTGATGTAGTGGAGGCAGGAACCATACATAGCTTGAAGACGAGGTATGACAAAGCTCAGGGAGCAGAGAGAGGACCTAGTAGCGATCAGTGAAAAGGCGGGACCAGGATCTGAGTATCGACCCCTACAACCACAATTAGGTGAGTACACGCACACACGCATGCACGCCTAGTGTCTAATCGACATGTGCCTAGGACAAAATGGTAACTAACATGCACACACACACACACACACACACACACACACACACACACACACACACACACACACACACACACACACACACAGCTTTAAGACGAGGTATGACAAAGTTCAGGGAGCAGAGAGAGGACCTAGTAGCGATCAGTGAAGAGGTGGGGTCAGGAGCTGTGTCTCGACCCCTGCAACCACAATTAGGTGAACACACACACACACACACACACCTTTAAGAGTAAGGATGATAGGTGCTCAAGAAGCCAGAAACCAGTAATGGTGGATGAAGATTAACTGGCGGGGTAAGAGGAAGGCCCAGGAACGAAGTCTCAACCCCGGCAAACACAATTCGAAAAGTACGTGGCGGGTTTTTAAAGCAACATGGGTATCAATTAATATCAGGTCAGCTTCACTGGTTTTCAAGCATCTTAGCTGCTCTGAACAAGCCACACGTCACCCAGGAAACCAACTGCTGTCTGGTAAACGCTGATGTATGTGGCCAAGTTAAGATGAGAGTCTGGAGGCTGGGGGCTGTAGGTCCGCTTCCCACGCAAACTCGATACTAAAGTGTAAAAAATGTCCGCCATGACTCATAAGAGCGTTAATTAAGGTAAATGAATGGGAATAATTTATCGCAAGCCAGCCGCCGGCAGCACCCCTCTCCCCCGTCACCCCTCCCCTAACACTAACACTACCGGGAGGCCGCTGTGGACACCTGTGCTCACTCTGAGTTTACCCAGAATAGTATAATGCAGCCGACAATATTAAAACCTTACTATACTGCCAATATTTAGCTACCGTACAGTTACAAACATTCAAGAACCGCAGAAACAGCTAGTTGAGGAAGAAATGAACACTGGTGAGGCTTTGACCTCACATGGTTTAGTCAGCTGACCTATCACTCCTCAACAATACTGCACTTTTTTTCTGGTTGCTATTGTTCGGCCATAAGAGGGATGGTAAGAATCCGGAGGGAAAGGACTGGGGTAGGATAGAGCAGAGAAAAAGACTGTGGGCAAACAGGAACAGGAATAGAGGGGTAAGAAAAGTTAAGTGACTTGTCCACTTTGGGTGGGTCTTAAGAGAGAGAGTTTTGGCACAGTGTTGAGAATACATATCGGACGTTACTCCGCGAAGTTGTATTAATGAAACATACGATAAACTTCCGATTTATACCATTACTTAGTGAACAATATCTGTCACTACGCTGCAAATGATGTGAGAGCCAACAAATACCTTTATTCATACCAGTACGTTCTTTGGTGCTGGGTAACAAGTCTGCCTCTGTAGAAAGCACCTCGAACTACACCACGATATCCTCATGATAAGAGATCAAGTAAAATTATACTTTCAAAAAAGTTGTACATGAATGTGCATGCCCATAGCATGCACAGCATACTATAGCCAAGAGCTGGAGCTGTACAGCGCGGTTAGTACACAAGAGAGACGACTCCTGCCGCCATCCACCTCTAGTTTACAAAATAACTTCAAGCCATTATCCGGCTCGGATAAAAGTTTTCCCTGTCCGTCTCGTCCATTATGACCCTTCCACCCACCATGCCCTCCCACCTACACACCCACTTTCCCACCCACCTTCACTCCCACCCACATTCACTCCCACCCACCCAACTACTCTGCTAATGGCCCAAGAGGCGCCACACAAAGGCGTTCTCTAAGCACGAAAACAGAGGAAGGATGAAAACTTTATGCTCTTCTTGCACTAACACTGCTGTAGAGATATTTACTCATCCTTACTGTTTACTTAGAGCAGCAGTAGCAGCAACAACAGCACCTCTAGAAAAGCAGCAGACACCACCATCACTAGCAGGTCCTACTTATATAACATGCTCAAACAGACAAGGCTCCAGGGAATAAATACCAAAAGAATTGCTTATATGCCAAAGACCAAAGTGTAAACTCTGTAAATACCAAAGATCAAAACGTACAATGTGTATCATATTTACCAACGATCTCAGTGTATATGGCAAAGGTATCAGTGTAAATAAATATAATATACGGATACATACGATCCCAGAAGGGGATCGAAATATATAGACCAATTAATCTTACATGCTTCTGTCTCTATGTTGGTTATTACTGAGTACTGCCAAGTGTTCATTACACTTTAGCTATCCATATATATATATATATATATATATATATATATATATATATATATATATATAAAATATATATAGTATTAAAATATATAACATGATAAATTATAAATATTAATTTATGCAAACAATGCAGTACAGTAGCGATCTAAAATATGCAAGACAAGCATGGGGTGTCGGAATCTTGAGTAAGCTCAAATACTTCACACCCTCTCAATGCGTCATCAGGAGTCTATGTCAATGTTACAAGGTACAACTAAGCCAAAATTTTCTCTAGTGAGCGGCAGTGCAGTCCTGTCACCGGCCGCAGTGTTCCTCTGCACAGAATGTGGGGCAACGGTCAGTGCCAACCCCTCATCACCACCACCATCCCCCTCCTCCCCATATGGTGTAGGAGGGTTTTTGAGATGTCAAGTACTATGAAATTAGAAGATATAATAGCTAGCCCCAAGCTTTTTCTACTAGCTTCGACTGTGGCTGGTGACAGACCCACACTGAGCTACTCTGAGAAAACTTCCCCTGCTTCAGTTGTTACCTTGCAACATTGCATAGCTCCTGATGACGCACTGAGAAGTGGAAAAGTACTTGGGCTAAAGATTTCCACCTCCCGTGGCTTGTCATATATATATTATTCACATATTGCAGACCAAGCAATACAGGATGCAAAACAACCACTGAGGGAGTAGAATGATAGCTCGACGCCTTTTGTGTTGCAATCAACACATCAGGAGCTTGCAGCGCAGAGTAAGCCATATGGGGATAGAAATCTTTAAATCTTTCGCGCTCGCCTGCGTCCTCAGCAGCTTTGCAATGTTGCAATACTAGCAATAGATAGGGGTCGGTTAATTAAAAAGCTATAATTACATATATACATACAGTATATATATATATATATATATATATATATATATATATATATATATATATATATATATATATATATATATATATATAAATGTTTAAGTGAAGCAGTGCGCCTGATATGGATTATGATTCCTTTTATTGGCTCTGTTTATATTAATGGATCCGGAATTCTACCATCACAGCCCCAACAAGAAACCAGATGTCCCTCTGACCACCTGATCCACCAGGCTCTTACTGCCTGCAAGACTACCTAGACGTCACAACCTGGCTGATCCGGCCCTTCAGGCAGTTCCTTAAGGCATTCTTTCTTCTACGTTAACTTAAGTATTACCCCACTTTCTCCTCTCTTCCTCGCCATCCCTTCCTCTTACTCCTCCTCACCGACCTCTCTTCCTCTCTTTTCACCTTCACCACTCATTAACACCCTCCCTCTGTTTTCACCCTCCTCACCCCTCCCACTTCATCAAATCATCTCTCCTTTTATATCGCACTTTCCTCTACATTCCTTCTTCCTCAGCCCTCTCATTTCCTTTCTTCACCGCTGACCACTGGTGGCCTAGCAGTATGTTGTCAGTGCAAGCAAGCAGTGTAGGGGAGGTGGAGGGTGGGACGCCACCCACCAGCAGACGAAAGCTCTCTCTGCCTCTCCCCTGGGACTTACACAACGTGACCTACCTTCCTAATGCACTTCTCTCTCTTTCTCTCTCTTTATCCCTTCCCGGCTCTCTTCCCTCATATCACTCTGTCTCCCATCTCCATTTCTCTCCCCCTCTCCCCTGTTTCCCTCCCTCCATCATAGAGTACATGTACCTAAAATATTTTCCGTCCACGTGGATTTTTCTTTTTAAGAGGGCAGGGATGTGTGTGTGTGTGTGTGTGTGTGTGTGTGTGTGTGTGTGTGTGTGTGGTGTGTGTGTGTGTGTGTGTGTGTGTGTGTGAGAGAGAGAGAGAGAGAGTGAGTTTTATAATCCTCAGGGCAGGTAAAAGGTCTCGTCTCACACGGCTACTCACCTTTTTCCGTTCTCCCACCCTTCCCCATATACAGTGTTCCCAATGTGTTTATATATATAATATATATATATATATATATATAATATATATATAAAATATATATATATATATATATATATATTATATATATATATAATATTATATATATGTCGTGCCGAATAGGCAGAACTTGCGATCTTGGCTTAAATAGCAACGCTCATCTTGCCATATAGGACAAGTGAAAATTTGTGTATGCAATAATTTCGCCAAAATCATTCTGAACCTAACGAAAAAAATATATTTCACTGTGTTTGTTTAGTATTAAATTATTGTAAACAAATCTAAAATATATTTAGTTGGGTTAGGCTAAAATAAATTGTTCTTGTTATAATAAGGTTAGGTAAGTTTTCTAAGTTCCTTTTGGTGCAAAAATATAAATTTTTACATCAACATTAATGAAAAAAAAATAAAACTTTAAACGTATCAGAGAAAATTTTAGAAAGGAATTAATTTTAAATGAGTTCTTGCTAATTGACCAGTTTTACATATTCGGCACGACATTATATATATATATATATATATATATATATATATATATATATATATATATATATATATATATATATATATATATATATATATAATATATATATATAGAAGCATCAGGGAAGAGAGAGGTGAAGGTTTATAAACTAAAAGAGGAGGCAGTTAGGGTAAGATATAAACAGCTATTGGAGGATAGATGGGCTAATGAGAGCATAGGCAATGGGGTCGAAGAGGTATGGGGTAGGTTTAGAAATGTAGTGTTAGTGTGTTCAGCAGAAGTTTGTGGTTACAGGAAGGTGGGTGCGGGAGGGAAGAGGAGCGATTGGTGGAATGATGATGTAAAGAGAGTAGTAAGGGAGAAAAAGTTAGCATATGAGAAGTTTTTACAAAGTAGAAGTGATGAAAGGAGGGAAGAGTATATGGAGAAAAAGAGAGAAGTTAAGAAAGTGGTGAAGCAATGTAAAAAGAGAGCAAATGAGAGAGTGGGTGAGATGTTATCAACAAATTTTGTTGAAAATAAGAAAAAGCTTTGGAGTGAGATTAACAAGTTAAGGTAGCCTAGAGAACAAATGGATTTGTCAGTTAAAAATAGGAGAGGAGAGTTATTAAATGGAGAGTTAGAGGTATTGGGAAGATGGAGGGAATATTTTGTGGAATTGTTAAATGTGATGAAGATAGGGAAGCTGTGATTTCGTGTATAGGGCAAGGATGAACAACATCTTGTAGGAGTGAGGAAGAGCCAGTTGTGAGTGTGGGGGAAGTTCGTGAGGCAGTAGGTAAAATGAAAGGGGGTAAGGCAGCCGGGATTGATGGGATAAAGATAGAAATGTTAAAAGCAGGTGGGGATATAGTTTTGGAGTGGTTGGTGCAATTATTTAATAAATGTATGGAAGAGGGTAAGGTACCTAGGGATTGGCAGAGAGCATGCATAGTTCCTTTGTATAAAGGCAAAGGGGACAAAAGAGAGTGCAAAAATTATAGGGGGATAAGTTTGTTGAGTGTACCTGGTAAAGTGTATGGTAGAGTTATTATTGAAAGAATTAAAAGTAAGACGGAGAATAGGATAGCAGATGAACAAGGAGGCTTTAGGAAAGGTAGGGGGTGTGTGGACCAGGTGTTTACAGTGAAACACATAAGTGAACAGTATTTAGATAAGGCTAAAGAGGTCTTTGTGGCATTTATGGATTTGGAAAAGGCGTATGACAGGGTGGATAGGGGGGCAATGTGGCAGATGTTGCAGGTGTATGGTGTAGGAGGTAGGTTACTGAAACCAGTGAAGAGTTTTTACGAGGATAGTGAGGCTCAAGTTAGAGTATGTAGGAAAGAGGGAAATTATTTCCCAGTAAAAGTAGGCCTTAGACAAGGATGTGTGATGTCACCGTGGTTGTTTAATATATTTATAGATGGGGTTGTAAGAGAAGTAAATGCGAGGGTCTTGGCAAGAGGCGTGGAATTAAAAGATAAAGAATCACACATAAAGTGGGAGTTGTCACAGTTGCTCTTTGGAGATTCTGAAGAGAAGTTGCAGAGATTGGTGGATGAATTTGGTAGGGTAAGAAAATTAAAAGTGAATACAGGAAAGAGTAAGGTTATGAGGATAACAAAAAGATTAGGTGATGAAAGATTGGATATCAGATTGGAGGGAGAGGGTATGGAGGAGGTGAATGTATTCAGATATTTGGGAGTGGACGTGTCAGCGGATGGGTCTATGAAAGATGAGGTGAATCATAGAATTGATGAGGGGAAAAGGGTGAGTGGTGCACTTAGGAGTCTGTGGAGGCAAAGAGGAGAATGTATGAGAGTATAGTTTTACCAACGCTCTTATATGGGTGTGAAGCATGGGTGATGAATGTTGCAGCGAGGAGAAGGCTGGAGGCAGTGGAGATGTCATGTCTGAGGGCAATTTTGTGGTGTGAATATAATGCAGAGAATTCGTAGTTTGGAAGTTAGGAGGAGGTGCGGGATTACCAAAACTGTTGTCCAGAGGGCTGAGGAAGGGTTGTTGAGGTGGTTCGGACATGTAGAGAGAATGGAGCCAAACAGAATGACTTCAAGAGTGTATCAGTCTGTAGTGGAAGGGGAAGGGCAGGGTAGGGGTCGGCCTAGGAAAGGTTGATGGGGAGGGGCTAAAGGAGGTTTTGTGTGCGAGGGCTTGGACTTCCAGCAGGCATGCGTGGGCGTGTTTGATAGGAGTGAATGGAAAACAAATGGTTTTTAATACTTGACGTGCTGTTGGAGTGTGAGCAAAGTAACATTTATGAAGGGGTTCAGGGAAACCGGCAGGCCGGACTTGAGTCCTGGAGATGGGAAGAAACAGTGCCTGCACTCTGAAGGAGGGGTTTTTAATGTTGCAGTTTAAAAACTGTAGTGTAAAAGCACCCTTCCGGCAAGACGTGATGGAGTGAATGATGGTTTAAAGCTTTCTTTTTTGGCCACCCTGCCTTGGTGGGAATCGGCCAGTGTGATAATAATAAATAATATATTATATATATATTATATATATATTATATTTTAAATTTTTATATATATTGTGTGTGTGGTGTGGTGTGGTGTGGTGTTGTGTGTGTGTGTGTGTTTTGGGGTGTGTGTTGTGTGTGTGTGTGGTGTGTGTGTGTGTGTGTGTCGTGCCGAATATGTAAGACTTGCGATCTTGGCTTAAATAGCAACGCTCATCTTGCCATATACAATAAGCGAAAATTTGTGTATTTAATAATTTCGCAAACATCATTCTGAACCTAACGAAAAAAATTATATTTCATTGTGTTTGTTTATTATCTTTAAACGTATAAGGGAAAATTTTAGAAAGGACTTAATTTTAAATGAGTTCTTGTTAATTGACCAGTTTTACCTATCCGACACGACATATATATATTCAGCAAACCGGCCGTCTTCCACCGAGGCAGGGTGACCCCAAAAAAGAAGAAACACTTTCATTCACTCCATCACTGTCTTGCCAGAAGGGCACCGATACTACAGTTCAAAACTGCAAATCTCTCACCCCCCCCCTCTTTCAGAGCGCAGGCACAGAGCTTCC
>NC_069430.1:34972260-35009760 GCF_026875155.1 Cherax quadricarinatus | reverse complement strand
TCCTCCACCCCCCACGTCCTTTTCCCTCCCCCACCACGCCCCTCTTCCTCCACCACCCGTCTTTCCCTCCACCCCCACGTCATCTTCCCTCCCCACCACGTCTCTTCCTCCACCACCACGTCCCTTCCCCCCACCCCCACGTCCTCTTCCCCCCCCCAATCTTTCCTCCACCACCCCATTTTCCCCCCCACCCCCCTCTTCCCCCACCACCACGTCTTTTCCTCCACCCCACTCCTTCCTCCACCCCCACGTCCTCTTCCTCCACCACCAGTCCTTTTCCTCCACCACCACGTCCTCTTCCCCCGCCACCAGTCTTTTCCCCTCCGCCCCCACGTCCCTTTTCCCTCCACCACTACGCCTTTTCCCCACCCCGTCCTTTTCCCTCCACCACCAGTCCTTTTCCTCCCCCACCACGTCCTTTCCTCCCCCACCACGTCCTCTTCCTGCTCCCCCAACACCACGTTTTTCCCCTACACCAGCCCCACCAAGTTCTCTTCCCCCACCCCCACCACGTTCTCCCCCACTCCCCCACCAATTCCCTTTTCCTCCACCCCACGTCCTCTTCCTCCACCACCACGCCTCTTCCCCACCACCACGTCCCTTCCCCCACCACCCGCCCCTCTTCCTCCACCACCACGCTTTTTCCTACTCACCACCACCCCCCCTCTTCCTGCCCAAAACCCACGTTCCTTCCTCCCCCACACCACCAATTTCTTTTTCCTCCCCCACCACCACTTTCTCCCCCTACTCCACTCCCACCACGTCCTCTTACCCCACCACCACCACGCCTCTTCCTCCACCACGCCTTTTTTCCACCACCACACCACCCTCTTCCTCCAACACCACCCCCATGTCCCTTCCCCCCCCACCACCACCACAACGTCCTCTTTTACCCCCACCCCCACCACGTCCTCTTCCTACTCCACCCCACCACTCTCCCCTTCCTCCCCCCCCCCACCACCCCCCCCCTTCCAGCCCCCTTCCTCCACCACCCCCTTTCCTTTTCCCCCTCCCCCCCCCCACACTTCCTCCACCACCCCACGTCGTTTTCCCTCCACCTTCACCCCACCCCTCTTCCTCCACCCCACCACGTCCTCTTCCCCACCACTCCTTTTACTACTATCCCTCCCCACCACCACCACCCCCTTTTTCCTCCCCCCAAAATCACAAAGTCCTCTTCCTCCACCACCACCCTCTTCTTACCCATCCCAAGTTCTCTTCCCCCACCACCACGCCCTTTTCCCCTCCCCCACCCCCCCACGCCTCTTCCTGCTCCCCCACCACTACGCCCCTTTTCCCCTACTTCACCATCACGTCCTCTTCCTCCTTCCCCTCCGCCACCACTGCCAACACGTCCTCTTCCTCCTCCAACACTACCACATCTTCCTCACCCACCACCACCGCTAAGTCCTCTTCCTCCTCCACCACCACCATGTCCTCTTTCTACTCCACCACCACCCACGTTCTCTTCCTCCACCACCACCACGTCCTCTTCCTACTCCACCACCACCACGTCTCCTTCCTCCACCACCACGTCCTCTTCCTCCACCCCACCACGTATTCCTCCACCACCACCACGTCTTCTTCCTCCACCACCACCACAACGCCCTCTTTCACCACGTCCTCTTCTTCCACCCCCACACGTCTTCTCCACCACCACGTCCTCTTCCTCCACCACCACCACCACGTCTCCTTCCTCCACCACCACGTCCTCTTCCTACTCCACCACCACCACGTCTCCTTCCTCCACCACCACGTCCTCTTCCTCCACCCCACCACGTATTCCTCCACCACCACATCTTCCTCCACCACCACCACGTCTTCTTCCTCCACCACCACCACAACGTCCTCTTCACCACGTCCTCTTCTTCCACCCCACCACGTCTTCTCCACCACCACGTCCTCTTCCTCCACCACCACGTCCTCTTCCTCCACCACCACGTCCTCTTCCTACTACTACTACTACTACTACTCCACGACCACCACGTCTTCTTCCTACTCCACCACCACCACGTCCTCTTCCACCACCAAGTCCTCTTCCTCTACCACCACGTCCTTTTCCTCCTCCACCACCACCACGTCCTCTTTCTACTCCACCACCACGTCCCTTGCTCCTTTTCCTCCTCTTCCAACCACCACTGCCACCACATCCTCTTCCTCCGCCAACACCACCACCACGTCTTCCTACTCCACTACCAACTTCTCTTCCTCCACCACCACGTCCTCTTCCTCATCCAAAACCACCACGTCCTCTTGCTCCTCCTCTTCCTCCACCACCATGTCCTCTTCCAACTCCACCATTACCACGTTCTCTTCCTCCACCACCACCACCACCACGTCATCTGCCTACTCCACCACCACCACGTTCTCCTCCTCCACCACCACGTCCTCTTCCTCCTCCACCACCACATCCTCTTCCTCCTCCTCCACCGCCACCACGTCCTCTTCCTCCTCCAAAAACCACCACCACGTCTTATTCCTACTCCACCACCACCTCTAAGTCCTCTTCCTCTACCACCGCGTCATCTTCCTCCATCACCACCCACCATCCGTCTTCACCCGGACCTTCAACCACTTCCCTCCTGCTCCGTGACAGCGGGTTAACCTATTAGAGCCATCCCCACCCAAATCCATTTGTCCGCCTACCCCTACGCGCTTTCCATCATGCTCTGCCTTCCTTCCTACCGCACTTGTCAAGCCCTCCCCTCCCCTCTTCCTTCGTGCTTGCCTCCGCCCTTGACGCACAACTTTCTGACGTGACCTTTGATATGCTGGGAGCTCTCCCACACTTTGCCCCAAAGTTGTCTTATGGTGTTCCTCTACACCCGAGCCCCGTCATAAAGCCCCCCATTTTTCAGGTCTGTTAATAGGCTGTTACTGCGCAAGCACGTAGTCCAACGATACGAACCAAGCGTTGATACGGGTACTCTCTCACCCTGGCAGTCCAGTAGCTCTTGAAGTCAAGGATCTATTTATTATCCTTAATGCCTGGTGGAGCTGTTAAACAGTTTTGGCCCCGAATACATTGTGTATCTCTTAAGGTACCATGGGCCTCTGAGGAATGTTCTACCGTTCCTATATTTTTTCTCGTAATGATTTTTGTGCCGCAGATTTGAAGGCGAGTCCCTCAGACAAGTGTAATTATGGTCTCTCCCCCTGTGCTCCAGTTGCGTAAGCTTCCTGTACATTCTTTAGATCTGTCGATGTCTCACCATGCCTTAAATGGCTGCTTGCGTACACAGTATTCCAACATAGAGACTGATTCACAAGGATCATCACTGGCATCACACAGTTTCGAAGGTTTCTTCACCATTCCATCGTTCCTCAGATATAATGTGACACTGTCTTCCTTACAGATCCTGTCATTCCCCATGGTCTTCCACAACATTTCAGCACTTCTGCACCAATGTTACGTGGTCTTCCACACAGTGTTCATGGTCTTCACACAGTGTTCATGGTCTTCTCACAAGTGTTCATGGTCTCTCACACAGTGTTCATGGTCTTCCACACAGTGTTCATGGTCTTCCCACACAGTGTCCATGGTCTTCACACAGTGTCCATGGTCTTCACACAGTGTTCATGGTCTTCACACATCATGTCCATGTCATTCCTCACACAGTGTTCCATGGTCTTCACAGTGTTCATGGTCTTCACACAGTGTTCATGGTCTTCACAGTGTTCATGGTCTTCCCACACATTATTATTACACATTCAAGGCGCACAAGGCTTAAACCGAGGATTCCTCACACCTGGGTCCATTGGTCTTTCACAGCAGTGTCCTGTTCAACAGTGCAGCCACACATCCATTCTTCCTAAATTCCATGGACCCCTTCACCAACACAGTGTTCCTTCACATTGATGGCTTCCTCACACAGTGTTCATGGTCTTCACACAGTGTTCATGGTCTTCACACAGAGTTCATGGTCTTCACACAGTGTTCATGGTCTTCACGCAGTGTTCATGGTCTTCACGCAGTGTTCATGGTCTTCCTCACACAGTGTTCATGGTCTTCACACAGTGTTCATGGTCTTCACACAGTGATCATGGTCTTCCTCACAGTGTCCATGGTCTTCACACAGTGTTCATGGTCTTCCTCACAGTGTTCATGGTCTTCACACAGTGTTCATGGCCTTCACACAGTGTTCATGGTCTTCACACAGTGTCCATGGTCTTCACACAGTGTTCATGGTCTTCACACAGTGTTCATGGTCTTCCTCACACAGTGTTCATGGTCTTCACACAGTGTCCATGGTCTTCACACACTGTTCATGGTCTTCACGCAGTGTTCATGGTCTTCACACAGTGTTCATGGTCTTCACACAGAGTTCATGGTCTTCACGCAGTGTTCATGGTCTTCACGCAGTGTTCATGGTCTTCCTCACACAGTGTTCATGGTCTTCACACAGTGTTCATGGTCTTCCTCACACAGTGTTCATGGTCTTCACACAGTGTTCATGGTCTTCCTCACACAGTGTTCATGGTCTTCACACAGTGTTCATGGTCTTCCTCACACAGTGTTCATGGTCTTCACACAGTGTTCATGGTCTTCACACAGTGTTCATGGTCTTCCTCACACAGAGTTCATGGTCTTCACACAGTGTTCATGGTCTTCACACAGTGTTCATGGTCTTCCTCACACAGTGTTCATGGTCTTCCTCACACAGTGTTCATGGTCTTCACACAGTGTTCATGGTCTTCACACAGTGTTCATGGTCTTCACACAGTGTTCATGGTCTTCACACAGTGTCCATGGTTTTCACACAGTGTTCATGGTCTTCACACAGTGTTCATGGTCTTCACACAGTGTTCATGGTCTTCACACAGTGTTCATGGTCTTCACACAGTGTTCATGGTCTTCCTCACACAGTGTTCATGGTCTTCACACAGTGTTCATGGTCTTCCTCACACAGTGTCCATGGTCTTCACACAGTGTTCATGGTCTTCACACAGCGTTCATGGTCTTCACACAGTGTCCATGGTCTTCACACACTGTTCATGGTCTTCACACACTGTTCATGGTCTTCACACACTGTTCATGGTCTTCACACACTGTTCATGGTCTTCACAGTGTTCATGGTCTTCACACAGTGTTCATGGTCTTCACACAGTGTTCATGGTCTTCACACAGTGTTCATGGTCTTCACAGTGTTCATGGTCTTCACACAGTGTCCATGGTCTTCACACAGTGTTCATGGTCTTCACACAGTGTTCATGGTCTTCCTCACACAGTGTCCATGGTCTTCACACAGTGTCCATGGTCTTCACACAGTGTTCATGGTCTTCACACAGTGTTCATGGTCTTCACACAGTGTTCATGGTCTTCACAGTGTCCATGGTCTTCACACAGTGTCCATGGTCTTCACACAGTGTCCATGGTCTTCACACAGTGTTCATGGTCTTCACAGTGTTCATGGTCTTCACAGTGTTCATGGTCTTCACAGTGTCCATGGTCTTCACACAGTGTTCATGGTCTTCACACAGTGTTCATGGTCTTCCACAGTGTTCATGGTCTTCCCACACAGTGTTCATGGTCTTCACACAGCGTTCATGGTCTTCACACAGCGTTCATGGTCTTCACACAGTGTCCATGGTCTTCACACTGTGTTCATGGTCTTCACACAGTGTTCATGGTCTTCACACAGTGTTCATGGTCTTCAACAGTGTTCATGGTCTTCACACAGTGTTCATGGTCTTCACACAGTGTTCATGGTCTTCACACAGTGTTCATGGTCTTCACAGTGTTCATGGTCTTCACACAGTGTCCATGGTCTTCACACAGTGTTCATGGTCTTCCCACACAGTGTTCATGGTCTTCCCTCACACAGTGTTCATAGGTCTCTCACACAGTGTTCATGGTCTTCCAAAAAGTGTTCATGGTCTTCACACAGTGATTCATGGTCTTTCAAAAGTGTTCATGGTCTTCACACAGTGTTCATGGTCTTCCCAAAACAGTGTTCCCATGGTCTTCACACAGTGTCATGGTCTTCACACAGTGTTCATGGTCTTCACACAGTGTTCATGGTCTTCACACAGTGTTCATGGTCTTCACACAATGTCATGGTCTTCACACAGTGTTCATGGTCTTCACACAGTGTCCATGGTCTTCACACAGGTGTTCCATGGTCTTCAAACAGTGTTCATGGTCTTCACACAGTTCATGGTTGTGTTCATGGTCTTCACACAGTGTCCATGGTCTTCCTCACAGTGTTCATGGTCTTCACACAGTGTTCATGGTCTTCACACAGTGTTCATGGTCTTCCTCACAGTGTTCATGGTCTTCACACAGTGTTCATGGTCTTCAGTGTTCATGGTCTTCACAGTGTTCATGGTCTTCACACAGTGTCCATGGTCTTCACACAGTGTTCATGGTCTTCACACAGTGTTCATGGTCTTCTCACACAGTTTTCCCATGGTCTTCCTCACACAGTGTCCATGGTCTTCACACAGTGTCCATGGTCTTCACACAGTGTTCATGGTCTTCACACAGTGTTCATGGTCTTCACAATGTCCATGGTCTTCACACAGTGTCCATGGTCTTCACACAGTGTCCATGGTCTTCACACAGTGTCCATGGTCTTCACACAGTGTCCATGGTCTTCACACAACGTGTCCATGGTCTTCACAACAGTGTCCATGGTCTTCACACAGTGTCATGGTCTTCACACAGTGTTCATGGTCTTCACACAGTGTCCATGGTCTTCACACAGTGTTCATGGTCTTCACACAGTGTTCATGGTCTTCACACAGTGTCCATGGTCTTCACAGTGTTCATGGTCTTCACACAGTGTTCATGGTCTTCACACAGTGTTCATGGTCTTCACACAGTGTCCATGGTCTTCACACAGTGTCCATGGTCTTCACACAGTGTTCATGGTCTTCACACAGTGTTCATGGTCTTCACACAGTGTCCATGGTCTTCACACAGTGTTCATGGTCTTCACACAGTGTTCATGGTCTTCACACAGTGTCCATGGTCTTCACAGTGTTCATGGTCTTCACACAGTGTTCATGGTCTTCACAGTGTCCATGGTCTTCACACAGTGTTCATGGTCTTCACACAGTGTTCATGGTCTTCACACAGTGTTCATGGTCTTCACACAGTGTTCATGGTCTTCACACAGTGTTCATGGTCTTCACACAGTGTCCATGGTCTTCACAGTGTCCATGGTCTTCACAGTGTTAATGGTCTTCACACAGTGTTCATGGTCTTCACACAGTGTCCATGGTCTTCACACATTGTTCATGGTCTTCCTCACACAGTGTTCATGGTCTTCACACAGTGTCCATGGTCTTCACACAGTGTTCATGGTCTTCACAGTGTCCATGGTCTTCACACAGTGTTCATGGTCTTCACACAGTGTCCATGGTCTTCACACATTGTTCATGGTCTTCACACAGTGTCCATGGTCTTCACACAGTGTTCATGGTCTTCACACAGTGTTCATGGTCTTCACACAGTGTTCATGGTCTTCACACAGTGTCCATGGTCTTCACACAGTGTTCATGGTCTTCACACAGTGTCTATGGTCTTCACATATTGTTCATGGTCTTCACACAGTGTCCATGGTCTTCACACAGTGTTCATGGTCTTCACACAGTGTTCATGGTCTTCACACAGTGTTCATGGTCTTCACACAGTGTCCATGGTCTTCACACAGTGTCCATGGTCTTCACACAGTGTTCATGGTCTTCACACAGTGTCCATGGTCCTTCATCCACACAGTGTTCATGGTCTTCACACAGTGACCATGGTCTTCACACAGTGTTCATGGTCTTCACACAGTGTCCGTGGTCTTCACACAGTATTCATGGTCTTCACACAGTGTCCATGGTCTTCACACAGTGTTCATGGTCTTCACACAGTGTTCATGGTCTTCACACAATGTTCATGGTCTTCACACAGTGTTCATGGTCTTCACACAGTGTCCATGGTCTTCACACAGTGTTCATGGTCTTCACACAGTGTTCATGGTCTTCACACAGTGTTCATGGTCTTCACACAGTGTCCAGGGGTCTTCACACAGTGTTCATGGTCTTCACACAGTGTCCATGGTCTTCACACAGTGTTCATGGTCTTCACACAGTGTCCATGGTCTTCACACAGTGTTCATGGTCTTCACACAGTGTCCATGGTCTTCACACAGTGTTCATGGTCTTCACACAGTGTCCATGGTCTTCACACAGTGTTCATGGTCTTATTCACCTTGCTTTTATTTTCCTCTCCCTGTATGCTTCCTTTACCTTTGATACACCTTTGAAGAATTTCGAGAGTATAATTACTGAGCCCGGCCATGGGCCAGGCTCGTCTGGTGCTTGCCTGGTCAACCAGGCTGTTGCTACTGGAGGCCCGCTGCCCCACATATCCATCACAGCCTGGTTGATCTGGCACCTGGTGATCAGAGTAAAGAATTTTGGAAACTGTTGTGTCTCTGATCAGTTTCTCGTTGTTTGTGAATATCAAATCCAGGGTATTTTCATTTCTAGTGGGATCAGTTTCACAAAACCTCATTATTTCCCTGGTATGTACCTGTTGAGCCAGGGTGCTTCCCGGGGATATTTCTGGTATAACATTACGTTGTGCCATCTTCCATTTTACATGAGAGAGATTAAAATCTCCAAGGAGTAAAATATTTGGTGTAGGATTTTCTAGCCTATCCAGATAGTTATCTATCTTACTTAACTGATCTGTGAATTCCTCAGCAGTTGCCGATGGTGGTTTGTACACTAGGATAATTACCAAATTCCTATTTTCAACTTTAATGCCTAGAATTTCTACTATATCATTCGTAGAATTCAGCACTTCTGTGCAACAGAAAGTATCCTTTACATAGATTCCTACTCCTCCCTGTGACCTATTGATTCTATCACATCTATACATGTTGTAGTTTTCTATCTTTATCTCTCCGTCCAAAACATTCCTTGTATGTGTTTCTGTAAATGCTCCGAACATGGCATTCGCTTCTGTTAGGAGCCCACTGACATAACTAACTTTGTCATTTTTATTTGATTTCAAAACCTATATATTTGCAAATATGAAGCAGGAATTACCAAGTGGGATGTTTTGTCTCGCTTTGTGTTTCATTAGTACCACTGGTGGTGTACTACCTGGCTTCCAGTGAATTATTTACCAATGTTTCGTTTCGCTATTACTTGGTCCTCCCTCTGATGTTAGCACCCTTTCTCATCTCTACTTTATCACTCCTTTCCTGATTCCTTTGCTAGCAGCATCACTTGCTTTTTTTTTTTTTTTTTTACACAGGGTTTGACAAGGTTAAGGATCTCTAGCTTTATTGACAAGCTATTTACAGGTTAAGGATTCCTAACTTTGTTGGCAAGCTAAGAGTTGTTACCTACATCAGCTCATTTGAAAGCATTTTTATTGTTATGAGACATACAAGTAGGGAACAGGATAAAGTTGGAGCCATCTGTGGGCCAGCATTTTCATTTGATCAACTGACTTTATCTCGTTGACATCATTATGCTGTACGAATGTGTTCCATACTCGAGTCATCCTGGGTATATATGATCTCAGATGGAGTGAAGTTCTGGAGAAGGGTACAGCCAGAGTGAAGTTGCTGCTTTCTGCCCGTCTTGTGGCATAAAAGCTTGTTTCACGCTGTCCTAGAAGTGGATCCATGTGTGGTACTTTGACAATATTGGCCTTGTACGTAACAGTAAGGCCACCCACATCCCTCCTATGTTGAAGGCTCTGCTGAAATGACAGATCTATCCAGGATGGGTCCAGGCGAGAGATGAGACGTCTTGCTCTGTTCTCTACTCTACTCTCTCTCTCTCTCTCTCTCTCTCTCTCCTCTCTCTCTCTCTCTCTCTCTCTCTCTCTCTCTCAGCAACCTCCAATGAAAACTGCATCATTCCACAGATAATTCGCCACGTTAACTATTTTACCCTGGGCAGTAATGAGTCCAAGGTTAACTGGTGGGTGCGGCAGAGTTAGCGTCTAATTCATTTTAAGCTAGCTTTTAACTACATTCACACCAGCTTGTGATTGAATTCGGAATGTTTTAGCTAGTGTGCTTCATGTTAGCTGCACACCCACCCATCTCTCTCTCTCTCCCACTACCCACCTACCAGCAGGAGTCTGTGATAGTTACACCAGTGCCCGTCAACTACTTGAAGTCACAATACACCGACTGTATTATTATACTTAGGGGAAGCCCTAAACCCGGAGGAGCAATACAGCTCTAGATGAATGAGCGAATCTGGTTCGAGTCACGGAAGGGGAGGACAGGTTCAACTACTTGGATCAAGAACCCCTCTTGAATGCATCGTGTTTGAAAAAAATCAAGCTAACAAACTGGATATGAAAGTTTGGCTGTGTTGTCTGCTCAGTGTTAGTTTTACGTTGTCAGCCTCTCTCCTTCCTTTCTCCCTCCAACACAGACATACTAACCCGTCCTTACTATTTACCTTCCTTTCCATGATCCTTATTCCCTTGCTTCCTTCCTTATATCTTGCTTTCTTCCACCCACCCACACACCTGAAGCTTACCTAGAGTCACTTCCGGAGGTCACTGCCCTTGTGGCCTGGTCTGGTTGCTGGCTTGATCGATCAGGTTGTTGGTGCCCGCTGCCCGCAATCAACGTATGCACCACATCTCTCTGATGGGAACTTATTTGAGGGACCTGTCGAGTTTCCTCTTAAAGACAGCCAGGGGTCTATTGATAACCCCCTTATACATGAAGGGAGGATGCTGAAGAGTCGTGGTCCCTGTACTCTTCATCCGAGGTATGTTGCACCGTCTGCAAAGACTCTTCAGTTCAAAAGTAATTTCGGTGTGGAGATTTGGGACTAACCCCTCCAGCATTTTCCAGGTGTAGATTATGATGCATCTTTCTTGCCTACGTTCTAAGGAGTACAGTTCTAGGGGCTTCAAGCACTCCCAGTAATTTAGGTGTTTGAGTTTATATACGAGCTGTGAAGGTTTTCTGAACATTTTCCAGCTCAGCAATTTCGCCAGCCTTCAAGCTGACCCCGTTAGAACACAGCAATATTCCTGCCTAGAGAGAACAAATCCCCTAAGGTTGGCATCTCTTGTTTTGCAAGTTCTTGTTATCCAGACCATCATTTCTCATGCAGTTACGATAATGGCATTGCTGTGCTCTTGGATCTTCTAACATTATCACTCCCATGTCTCTCACGTCAGACTTACGCTCTGTTGAGTGGTTCGAGTTTGCCTTACTCCGATCTTCTTATTTCCTAAGGGGAGAAGAGCGTGTAATGAGAAAAAAAATAAAAAAAAATAAGAAAAATACTTTTTCCTTACTGAAAATTAGTATTGCATAAATCTGCACACATTTGTGTGTAAGTCACTTGTTTATACAACTTTCTAAATATTTTATAAAAAAAATTCTAATTATATTCGATGTCATCAAAATGAGACAATGCCATATTGTATTATTTTTTTTTTCGAATATTATTAGTATTGTATAATTTTTTTTAGGAAATAGACTATATGGCATCTTTTCTCAAGCTACTACATAGTAATCTTGTAATATATCCAAGACGTAACATGTGCTCACGCTCGTCACTCATCATGTTTCATATCCGTAGATTTTATAGAAATTAGACCCTTCTTTTTTGGTGCAACACTTTGTGCACTTAAAAAAAATGGATGGAGGAATTCGGCCAATTGCAGTAGGCAACACGTTACGCCGCCTCGTATCCAAAGTTGCTGTACGAAGTATTCGTGCACAGGCAGCCATGATGCTTCAACCAAACCAGCTTGGCTTTGGGGTCTCTCAAGGCCTGTGAAGCAGCGGTTCATGCAACAAGGGCGTATATCAACAACCTGCCTGAGGACAATGCAGTGGTAAAATTAGATTTCAAGAATGCATTCAATCTCCTGAAAAGAGACGTGGTATTAGCAGCAGTACAAGAACATTTCCCTGGTCTTTTCCCTTTTGTTGCAGCTGGGTATAGCAAGGAATCAATGCTTCTCTTTGGAGAGCATGAAATCACATCATCGGAGGGTGTCCAACAAGGAGATCCTCTTGCACCATTTCTCTTCTGTATAGCAGTTAGGGAAATCACAGTCAGACTGACCAGCGAGCTAAACATCTGGTTCCTAGATGATGGCACACTAGCAGGTACAAATGAGTCCCTCCTACATGATCTTACTCAGGTAATGACACGGGGACAGGAAATGGGTCTCATCCTGAATCCATCCAAATGTGAAATCATCTCAATCAACAAGTGATAAATGCAGTGAGATCAAAACTACCAGGAGCAGCAGTCACTGCCCCCACAAACAGTGTCTTGCTAGGAGCACCTCTGGGAAACAATGCCATTGACACAATTCTCAGGAAGAAATTGGAAGAGTTAAGGAGAATGGAACAACGAATAAGCAATCTGGACACCCACGATGCCTTGTACTTTCTCACAAAGTGCTTGAGTCTGCCCAGGTTGACATATTTCCTAAGATGTGCACCTTCATATGATAACCCTATACTGCACGAATATGACAGAATCCTGAGGCAGATTTTTACGAAAGTACTTAACCTTACTCTAGCAGACGGGCAGTGGAACCAAGCTACACTTCCAGTCAGACTAGGAGGCATTGGTGTCCGCAAGTCATCACAGATTGCGCTACCTGCTTTTCTGTCCTCATGTATTGCATCCAGAGGGCTTGTAGCAGCGATTCTCCCTGAACATCTTAGGGACAAGATTGGAGTCCAGGACCAAAAGTTCATTGACGGAGCCATGATCTGGGATAATCTAACGGGCTTCTGAAACCAGACCTGCTCCCCCCAACAACTACAAACAATCGCACTGGGATGGTCCAATAGTGGAAAATATAGCCTCAACAATGCTTCAGAGTGTGTCAGGGAAGGATAGAGCCCGCCTCCTGGCAGTGAGAGCACCTCATGCAGGGGATTTTCTGTTGGCTGTTCCCAACTCCAGCCTTGGCACACGCCTCGACCCACAGACCATCCGCATCGGTATTGCCCTTCGACTTGCCGCCCCTATTCTCGCCGAACACAGGTGTATTTGTGGCAGTGAGGCAGCAGACCGATTCGGGTACCATGGTCTTGTGTGCCGTAAATCCGAGGGAAAGATTGCAAGACATGAGGAGGTTAATAACATTATCAAGAGGAGCCTCACAACAGCCGGATGCCCAGCAGTAAGGGAGCCACCCCAGCTATGCAGATCTGATGGCAGCCAGAAGCGTCCAGATGGTATCACCCTTCAAGCCTGGACAGATGGGAAGCAGGTGGTGTGGGACTATACATGTGCATCTACCTTGGCTGATACCTATCTCTAATACACCAGGGAGGAAGGAGGGGCAGCTGCCAGCTTCAGGGAGTCCCAAAAGTCTAGAAAATATGGAGAACCTGCCCATCATTATATGTTTGTTCCCATAGGCTCAGAGACCCTTGGCTCATGGGGAAAGAATGCATCTAAATTCCTTAAGGAGCTGGGAAAAAGACTCATCAGGGTAACTAGGGATCCCAGGGCAGTTTTCTGTTCCAGCGGCTCAGTGCGGCTGTTCAAAGGGGTAATGCCTGCTGTATTTTGGGCACACCCCCCAGCTCTGAGGAGCTGGATGAGATTTTGGGCCCTATAATCGGTGATACACATGTAACAACATGTACCGTATTTTGCCACCTTTATATAATTATATAAAATATATATTATATATATTATATATATAATATATATATATATATATTTTATATATACCTGAAGTATACCTGGAGAGGATTACTCTTTGTGTTCTGTTTGTTAGGTAGCTATAGATCCATCTACCAACTTTTCCCGTTATTCCCTTTTCACGCATTTTGTGCGCAATTACACCATGGTCACACTTGTCGAAGGCTTTCGCAAATTGTGTGTGTACACTCACCTAATTGTGGTTGCAGGGGTCGATTCATAGCTCCTGGCCCCGCCTCTTTACAGGTCGCTACTGGGTCACTCCCTGCTCTGTGAGCTTTATCATACCTCTTCTTAAAGCTATGTATGGATCCTGCATCCACCACCTCACTTTCCAGACTGATTCACTGCCTGACAACTCTGTGATTGAAGAAATCCTTCCTAACATCTGTGATTCATCTGAGTCAACTTTCAAATGTGACCCCTTGTCGCTGTGCCCATCTCGGGGAACAATTTACTCTGTTACCTTGCGATTCCTCTCATTTTTTATATTTGTTATCATGTCCCCCCTGTTCCCCCTGCCCAGTGTCGAAAGGTCTTTTTCCCCCTTAACCTCTCCTCGAAGGACTCCCCCTTTAGCTCCAGGATAGTCTCGTGAAAAAATTTTGCATTTGCTCTATTTCCTGCCGTGTTTTGCCCCGGGTTTGGTTTTTCCAAACAATGCTGCGTACTCTTTTTGTTGTTTTGTGTTTGTGTGTGGTGTGTTGTGTGGTTGTGTGTGTGTGTTGTGGGTGTGTGGTTGTGTTGTGTGTGTGTGTGTAAAATTTAACAGAACTCTGGTTTGGGCCAGACTCGATCCTGCTTCCCTGCCCAGCCCGGGTGAACTGAACAAAGACTATCACTCTACCACGGACCCCCACCCTTTCAAGACCGGCCCCCAGCATACGACGTTGTTATCCTGTACAAGGACATTCGTACATGGAGCCTCGGAACAAATTTTCAGCCTCACCCCTTTTGGTGCCCCAAAACCTTCACAACGCAGGAAAAAAGTCCTGGTCAAGCCGCATTTCCCTTTTAAATGATTCAAAATCCTTTGATCATGATTTCAATGATTATAAATATATTTATAAAAAAATATATATAAATATATAAAATATAAATATAATATAAATAATATAACATATAAAATAAAATTTTATATATATATATTATATATATATATAATATATATAATAAAAATATAATAAATATTACAATATATATATATAACAAATATATATAATACATATAATATAATTTGTTGGGGTGTGGGGGAAGTTCGTGAGGCAGTGGGAAAAATGAAAGGGGAAAGGCACCCGGGTTGAGGGGTAAAGATAGAAATTTTAAAAAGCGGTGGGATATGTTTTGGAGTGGTTGGTGCAATTATTAATAATGTAGGAAGGGGGTAAGGTACCTGGGGTTGGCGAGAGCTTTGCATAGTTCCTTTGTATAAAAAAAGGGGATAAAAAAGATGCAAAAATTAAGGGGTTTAAACTGTTGATGACCTGGTAAGTGTATGGGAGTTATAATTAAAGAAAAAGTTTAAAACGGGGAATGGATAGCAATAACAAGGGGGCTTTAGGAAAGGGAGGGGGTGTGTGGACCATGTTTACAGGAAACATATAATGAACATATTTAAATAAAGGCAAAAGGTCCTTTTGGGGATTTATGGATTTGGAAAAGGCGTATGAAGGGGGGATAGGGGGGCAATGTGGCGATTTTGCAAGTGATGGGTGGGGGTAGGTTTCTGAAAGCAGTGAAGATTTTTACGAGGAATGAGGCTCAAGTTAGAGTATGTAGGGAAAAAGGGAAAATTTTTTCCCAGTAAAAATAGGCCTTAGAAAGGTGTGTGAGTCCCGTGGTTGTTAATTTAAATTTTTAGATGGGGGGTTGTAAAGAAGTAAATGCGAGGTCTTGGGAAGAGGCGGGTTTTAAAAAATAAAGAAACACACACAAAGTGGGATTGTCACAGCTGCCCCTTTTCTGATGACACTGGCCTTGGGAGATCTGAAAAGAAGTTTCAGAGATGGTGGAAAGAATTTGGTAGGGTGTGCAAAAGAAGAAAAATTAAAGGTGAATACAGGAAAATAAGGTTATGAGGATAACAAAAAGATTAGGTGATGAAAGATTGAATATCAGATTGGAGGGAGAGAGTATGGAGGGGGTGAACGTATTCAGATATTTGGGAGTGGAGTGTCAGCGGATGGGTCATGAAAGATGAGGTGAATCATAGAATTTGATGAGGGAAAAAGAGTGAGGGGTGCACTTAGGAGTCTGTGGAGACAAAAAACTTTGTCCTTGGAGGCAAAGAGGGGAATGTATGAGAGTAAGTTTTACCAACGCTCTTAAAATGGGTGTGAAGCGTGGGTGATGAATGTTGCAGCGAGGAGAAGGCTGGAGGCAGTGGGGGATGTCATGTCTGAGGGCAATGTGTGGTGTGAATATAATGCAGAGAATTCGTAGTTTGGAATTTAAAGGGAGGAGGTGCGGGATTACCAAAACTGTTGTCCAGAGGGCTGAGGAAGGGTTGTTGAGGTGGTTCGGACATGTAGAGAGATGGAGAAAAAACAGAATGACTTCAAGAGTGTATCAGTCTGTATTGGAAGGAAGGCGGGGTAGGGGTCGGCTAGAAGGGTTGGAGGGGGGGGGTAAAGGAGGTTTTGTGTGCGAGGGGCTTGGACTTCCAGCAGGCATGCGTGAGCGTGTTTGATAGGAGTGAATGGAGACAAATGGTTTTTAATACTTGACGTGCTGTTGGAGTGTGAGCAAAGTAACATTTATGAAGGGATTCAGGGAAACCGGCAGGCCGGACTTGAGTCCTGGAGATGGGAAGTACAGTGCCTGCACTCTGAAGGAGGGGTGTTAATGTTGCAGTTTAGGAACTGTAGTGTAAAGCACCCTTCTGGCAAGACAGTGATGGAGTGAATGATGGTGAAAGTTTTTCTTTTTCGGGCCACCCTGCCTTGGTGGGAATCGGCCGGTGTGATAATAAAAAAATAATATATATATATACATATAATCATTACAATTGACCAACGTTTATTTGAAACAGCCTTTACCGCTTATATATTTTTTATTTTTTTTCTCAAAAATTTTCAAAATGCAAGATATATTGATATTTCAGTCATATCTTATTGGCCAGTTGCTCTTTCAGTCTTCATGTAAAGTCGACTATAATATTTTACATCTTACCGATATTACGAACATGATACTAGAGTGAAGCCATATTAAAAAGTGAATCATTTTTATTTTTATTTTTAGGCAAATTTCATGCAACTTACATTACAGACGTTTGAACAACTTCTTAACTTATAATAAAAATTTAATTGAAATTGGAGTATTTTTAAACAAAAAATCCTCAATGTGCCTCTCCAAGTACCCGAACTTAGTCTTCACCACAGTGGAAGACTCTCCCACTGGTGTAGCCCAGTGGAAGACTCTTCCACTGGTGTAGCCCAGTGGAAGACTCTCCCACTGGTGTAGCCCAGTGGAAGACTCTCCCACTCGTGTAGCCCAGTGGAAGACTCTCCCACTCGTGTAGCCCAGTGGAAGAACTCTCCCACTGGTGAGCCCAGTGGAAGACTCTCCCACTCGTGTAGCCCAGTGGAAGACTCTCCCACTCGTGTAGCCCAGTGGAAGACTCCTACTCGTGTAGCCCAGTGGAAGACTCTCCCACTCGTGTAGCCCAGTGGAAGACTCTCCCACTCGTGTAGCCCAGTGGAAGACTCTCCCACTGGTGTAGCCCAGTGGAAGACTCTCCCACTCGTGTAGCCCAGTGGAAGACTCTCCCACTGGTGTAGCCCAGTGGAAGACTCTCCCACTCGTGTAGCCCAGTGGAAGACTCTCCCACTCGTGTAGCCCAGTGGAAGACTCTCCCACTCGTGTAGCCCAGTGGAAGACTCCTACTCGTGTAGCCCAGTGGAAGACTCTCCCACTCGTGTAGCCCAGTGGAAGACTCTCCCACTCGTGTAGCCCAGTGGAAGACTCCTACTCGTGTAGCCCAGTGGAAGACCTCTCCACTCGTGTAGCCCAGTGGAAGACTCTCCCACTCGTGTAGCCCAGTGGAAGACTCTCCCACTCGTGTAGCCCAGTGGAAGACTCTCCCACTCGTGTAGCCCAGTGGAAGAGTCCTCCCACTCGTGTAGCCCAGTGGAAGACTCTCCCACTCGTGTAGCCCAGTGAAGGCTCTCCCACATCGTGTAGCCCAGTGGAAGACTCTCCCACTCGTGTAGCCCAGTGGAAGACTCTCCACTGGTGTAG
The DNA here is from genome assembly GCF_026875155.1 of Cherax quadricarinatus. Taxonomy (NCBI): domain Eukaryota; kingdom Metazoa; phylum Arthropoda; class Malacostraca; order Decapoda; family Parastacidae; genus Cherax; species Cherax quadricarinatus. Next base: position 34,991,850 of record NC_069430.1, on the reverse strand, counting down.
CCCAGTGGAAGACTCTCCCACTGGTGTAGCCCAGTGGAGACATCTCCCACTCGTGTAGCCCAGTGGAAGACTCCTACTCGTGTAGCCCAGTGGAAGACTCTCCCACTCGTGTAGCCCAGTGGAAGACTCTCCCACTCGTGTAGCCCAGTGGAAGACTCTCCCACTCGTGTAGCCCAGTGGAAGACTCTCCTACTCGTGTAGCCCAGTGGAAGACTCTCCCACTCGTGTAGCCCAGTGGAAGACTCTCCTACTCGTGTAGCCCAGTGGAAGACTCTCCCACTCGTGTAGCCCAGTGGAAGACTCTCCCACTCGTGTAGCCCAGTGGAAGACTCTCCCACTCGTGTAGCCCAGTGGAAGACTCTCCCACTCGTGTAGCCCAGGGAAGACTCTCCCACTTGTGTTAGCCCAGTGGAAGACTCCTACTCGTGTAGCCCAGTGGAAGACTCTCCCACTCGTGTAGCCCAGTGGAAGACTCTCCCACTCGTGTAGCCCAGTGGAAGACTCTCCCACTCGTGTAGCCCAGTGGAAGTCTCCTACTCGTGTAGCCCAGTGGAAGACTCTTACTCGTGTAGTCCAGTGGAAGACTCCTACTCGTGTAGCCCAGTGGAAGATTCTCCTACTCGTGTAGCCCAGTGGAAGACTCTCCCACTCGTGTAGCCCAGTGGAAGACTCTCCCACTCGTGTAGCCCAGTGAAAGACTCTTCTACTCGTGTAGCCCAGTGAAAGTCTCTCCTACTCGTGTAGCCCAGTGAAAGACTCTCCTACTCGTGTAGCCCGGTGAAAGACTCTCCCACTCGTGTAACCCAGTGGAAGACTCTCCCATTCGTGTAGCCCAGTGGAAGACTCCTACTCGTGTAGCCCAGTGGAAGACTCCTACTCGTGTAGCCCAGTGGAAGACTCTCCCACTCGTGTAGCCCAGTGGAAAACTCCTACTCGCGTAGCCCAGTGGAAGACTCCTACTCGCGTAGCCCAGTGGAAGACTCCTACTCGTGTAGCCCAGTGAAAGACTCTCCCACTCGTGTAGCCCAGTGGAAGACTCTCCCACTCATCTCTTTTTCACTCTCACCCACACACCAAGGTACCCTCTTTCCCTCTCTTTCTCACTCTCACTACACTCCCACCCTCTCTCCCTTGTACCTACACACTAAAGCCATCTAGCTCCCCGCTGATCCATAATCAGGTTTGTCTTGAGCAGTGAGCTTCTGCGAGAAGCTCTCCAGGGTAGTGTAAGATCATCAGCTTATTCCCAATGAATTGGTGACTTTCTTTCACTGGAGTTAACCTTTCCAATAGTCTCATCCTCATTTTAAACATGAATAAAACCAGAGTAAAGTCTGCACCTGAAATACTGACAAGTTGAAGCACTGGGTCCCGTCACTCTGTAAACCTCACACAATTTGTAAATTACACTGAAAATACCCTGGCCATCATGTGTTATCAGTCACCTCACTCATCCATTCACCTGACTTCCATTCATCAACCCTCGCTCATGTGTATTACTCTCCTTCACACACCTGCTAACTCTCACACACGCTCATACATCCTTCTTCCACGCACCTGGTAAAACATACATACATACACACACACACACACACACACACACACACACACACACACACACACACACACACACACACACACACACCTCATTCCACTATTGTTCCCCTACACGGTGTGCCTGACCTCCACTCACCCTATAGCATCACTGAGCTAATGTGACCGAGTTAATTGTGGCTATTGACACGAGTACTGTAAAAGTTAAATCACGCGAGAGAATATATAATATTCTAAATTTAGCGACCTGAAATGAGAAATGTCTATAATTACATAGAGTATTAAGAGAAAGTGCGTCATGTCAGAGGTGACTCGCTTGAGGGTTGTTAAGGAGTGTTTAGTTGAAGCAGCTGAAACAAAGAAGTACAAGAGTGCCAACTGACGTGACTAATTAGAAGGCTCTCTTAAAACACTGCCTATATTTGGCTCTGGCAGTTTAGTAGTAAAGATTTAAGAGAGATTATTCAGTCACGGCTAACAACTGAATTTTACACTATATTTAATATATTCGAAAAACAAGCGTTAAATCCATATGGGCCATACAGCAATATTACCTCAAAAATGTGCGGAGATTTATGCGTGGCTCCGCAGAAATGATAGAGGTCTAAGTTGGGGGTAAATGGTAAGAATACACATTAACATTAACATTAAAAAACTACTGAGAATTTATAATAAAATATACAATATTTTTTAGAAAGACTAGATATCATAAGCCCAAGCTGTGTACCTGTAACCTAACCACCCCCCTCCCCCCCTCTCTCTCTCTCTCTCTCACACACACACACGATCAGTGAACAGGTGGGGCCAGGAGCTGTGAATCGACCCCTGCAACCACAATTACGTGAACACACACACACACACACAGTGTTTGTAACAAGTCGTGTATCCCGGCTCCGCCAGGTTCACACCCACACCCAATTTTCGTGTTCAGTGGGCGGAAATTAGCAATGCGTGGGGGACGCAAATGAGCAATTAACTCCACGACCCACAACCTCAGAACGAAAATAGGTAAATAAATAAAAGGGGGAGGCCATGCAAGGCGAGGTAGTGTCCTAAAATGAAATTGATGTTGCAAACCTTGTACCCTGGCCTCTACCTCCAGCACGTGTCCACAACCATAGTTGTATCCTGGCCTCTACCTCCAGCACGTGTCCACAACCATAGTTGTATCCTGGCCTCTACCTCCAACATTTGAATCAACGCTTAATTTATTTCACACCAGAGAGTATCCCAGCAACACTCACCTCACACTGATCATCACACTGTGTAGCTCACACTGTGCGGCTGCAGTGCGGCTTTGTAACTGCACTTCGCAGAAGTGGATACATCAGCAGTGTGCTGCTACCCTACTCAGTATGTTAATTACTAAATGGGAACCAAAGCTAACTATGCTTCCACGTCATATTCCATGAGGGAGGATATCACATGCACAGTGTGAAATCAGTCAGCCTGATTTATGAAACTGTTAAAAAAAAAAAAACGCGATTTTGCAAACAGGTCACAGACCGGTTGTGGGCTCGAAGCCCATGTCAGGAGAGTCCTAAAACTCACACACCGGCCTGCCAGTTCAGGGACTCGCCTGTGACGTGCCAGCCTGAGCTGAGAGACTTCAGTAGGATAACAAGGATATCGACAAGCATGCCATCAAATCGTCATCAGCTGCGGGAATTTCAACGTTGTCTTCTAGCAGAGATGGAGCTACTGTTACCGGGGAATTACCGTCTCTCAGGATGGCCAGTCCCATGCACAGGAGTAATGACGTTTTTAAAATATCTTCATCACAGAGCGCGGCAACAACCACACACACAATTATAATTATTTTTTTTATTAACACACTGGCCGATTCCCACCAATGCAGGGTGGCCCGAAAAGGAAAAACTTTCACCATCATTCACTCCATCACTGTCTTGCCAGAAGGGTGCTTTACACTACAGTTTTTAAACTGCAACATTAACACCCCTCCTTCAGAGTGCAGGCTCTGTACTTCCCATCTCCAGGACTCAAGTCCGGCCTGCGGTTTCCCTGAATCCATTCATAAATGTTACTTCGCTCACACTCCAACAGCACGTCAAGTATTAAAAACCATTTGTCTCCATTCACTCCTATCAAACACGCTCACGCATGCCCGCTGGAAGTCCAGGCCCCTCGCACACAAAACCTCCTTTACCCCCTCCCTCCAACCTTTCCTAGGCCGACCCCTACCCCGCCTTCCTTCCACCACAGACTGATACACTCTTGAAGTCATTCTGTTTCACTCCATTCTCTCTACATGTCCGAACCACCTCAACAACCCTTCCTCAGGTCTCTTGATAACAGTTTTGGCAATCCCGCACTTCCTCCTAGCTTCCAAACTACGAATTCTCTGCATTATATTCACACCACAATTGCCCTCAGACATGACATCTCCACTGCCTCCAGCCTTCTCCTAGCTGCAACATTCATCACCCATGCTTCACACTGTATGAGAGTATATTAAACTATACTCTCATACATTCCCCTCTTTGCCTCCAAGGACAAAGTTCTCCACAGACTCCTAAGTGCACCACTCACCCTTTTCCCCTCATCAATTCTATGATTCACCTCATCTTTCATAGACCCATCCGCTGACACGTCCACTCCCAAATATCTGAATACATTCACCTCCTCCATACTCTCTCCCTCCAATCTGATATCCAATCTTTCATCACCTAATCTTTTTGTTATCCTCATAACCTTACTCTTTCCTGTATTCACTTTTAATTTTCTTCTTTTGCATACCCTACCAAATTCATCCACCAACCTCTGCAACTTCTCTTCAGAATCTCCCAAGAGCACAGTGGCATCAGCAAAGAGCAACTGTGACAACTCCCACCTTATGTGTGATTCTTTATCTTTCAACTCCACGCCTCTTGCCAAGACCCTCGCATTTACTTCTCTTACAACCCCATCTATAAATATATTAAACAACCACGGTGACATCACACATCCTTATTTAAGGCCAACTTTTACTGGGAAATAATCTCCCTCTTTCCTACATACTCTAACTTGAGCCTCACTATCCTCGTAAAATCTCTTCACTGCTTCCAGTAACCTACCTCCTACACCATACACCTGCAACATCTGCCACATTGCCCCCCTATCCACCCTGTCATACGCCTTTTCCAAATCCATAAATGCCACAAAAACCTCTTTAGCCTTATCTAAATACTGTTCACTTATATGTTTCACTGTAAACACCTGGTCCACACCCCCTACCTTTCCTAAAGCCTCCTTGTTCATCTGCTATCCTATTCTCCGTCTTACTCTTAATTCTTTCAATATTAACTCTACCATACACTTTACCAGGTATACTCAACAGACTTATTCCCCCTATAATTTTTGCACTCTCTTTTGTCTCCTTTGCCTTTATACAAAGGAACTATGCATGCTCTCTGCCAATCCCTAGGTACCTTACCCTCTTCCATATATTTATTAAATAATTGCACCAACCACTCCAAAACTATATCCCCACCTTCTTTTAACATTCTATCTTTATCCCATCAATCCCAGCTGCCTTACCCCGTTTCATTTTACCTACTGCCTCACAAACTTCCCCCACACTCACAACTGGCTCTTCCTCACTCCTACAAGAAGTTTTTCCTCCTTGCCCTATACACGAAATCACAGTTCCCTATTTTCATAAAACATTTAAAAATTTCCTCAAAATATTCCCCCCATCTTCCCAATCCCTTAACCTCCATTCAAAAAATCTCCTCCCCTTTTTTAATGACAAATCCATTTGTTCTTAGGCTTCCTTAAACTTGTTAATCCACTCCAAAACTTTCTTATTTTCAAAAAATTGTTGATAACATTTACCCACCTCTTTTGCTCTTTTTTTTCATTGTTTCCCACTCCTTAACCCTCTTTTTTTTCTCCATATACCATAATTTTTTTTTTATTATATATATTATTATTATATATATTTATATATTAAAATATATATATATAATTATATATTAATATATTTGCTGTCCAATGGAAAAAACTGGTCAATTAAAGAACTTTTTAAAATTAAAGCCCTTTCTAAAATTTTCTCTTAAACACTTTTATTCTCCTTTTGGGGGTCCCTAGCTCCATGCATGCTCCTCTTTTGGGCCCCCTAGCTCCCTTGCATGCTCCTTTTTGGGGCCCCTAACCCCCTTGCGTGCCCCTTTGTGGGCCCTAGCTCCCATGAGTGTCCTTTTTGTGGGCCCCTGCCCCCTTGCAGTGCCCCTCTTTGTGGGCCCCTACCCCTTGCAGTGCCCCCCTTTGGGGGCCCCCTGCCCCCTTGCAGCGCCCCTTTTTGTGGGCCCTAGCTCCCATTGCATGTTCCTATTTGTGGGCCCCTAGTCCCTTCCAGCGTCCTCGTTGGGGGCCCCCTACCCCTTGCGCGCTCCCTTTGTGGGCCCCTAGCCCCCTTGCGGCTCCTCTTTGGGGCCCCCTACCCCCTTGCAGTTTCCCTTTTTGTGGGCCCCAGCCCCCTTGCGTGCTCTTTGTGGGCCCCTATTTCCCCTTTGCGTGCTCCTTTTTGTGGCCCCTAGCCCCTTGCAGGCCCCTTTTTGGGGGGCCCCTACCCCCCCTTTGCAGGCTTCTTTGGGGGCCCCCGGCCCCTTACAGTACTCCCCTTTTGGGGGCCCCCCTACACCTTCAGCGTCGTCTTTTGGGCCCTAGCTCCCTTGCATGCCCTCTTTGGGGGCCCCTATTCCCCTTGCAGGCCCCTCTTTTGGGCCCCCTAGCCCCCTTGCAGTGCTCTTTTGGGCCCCCTACTCCCATGCAGTGCCCCCTCTTTGGGGCCCCCCTACCCCCAGCAGTGCTCCTTTTTGGGGGCCCCTAGCCCCCATGCAGGCTCCTCTTTGGGGGCCCCCTCTCCCTTGCAGTGTCCTCTTTGGGGGCCCTAGTCCCTTGCAGTGCCCCTCTTTGTGGGCCCCTGCTCCTTGCGTGTCCTTTGTGGGCCCCTGCTCCCTTGCAGTGCCCCTCTTTGTGGGCCCCAGCCCCTTGCATGCTCCCTTTGTGGGCCCCTACCCCTTGCAGTGCTCCTCTTTTGGGCCCCTAGCTCCCTTGCGTGCCCCTTTTTGGGGGCCCCTAGTCCCTTGCAGTGGTCTTTTTTGGGGGCCCCTAGCCCCCTTGAGCGCTTCTCTTTGGGGGCCCCCCTAGCTCCCTTGCATGTCCTCTTTGGGGGCCCTCTCCCTTGCAGCGTCCTCTTTGGGGGCCCTACCCCCTTGCGCGCTCCTCTTTGGGGGCCCCCTAGCCCCCTTGCAGTGCTCCTCTTTGGGGGCCTTAGCTCCCTTGCAGTGCTCCTTTTTGTGGGCCCCTAGCCCCCTTTGCAGCGCTTTTTGTGGGCCCTAGCTCCATGCAGTGCTCCTTTTTGGGGGCCCCTATCCCTTGCGTGCCCTCTTTGGGGGCCCTAGCCCCCTTTGCTTTCCCTTTTTGTGGGGCCCTGCTCCCTTGTAGGCCCTTTTTGTGGGCCCCTAGCCCCCTTGCAGTCTCCTCTTTGTGGGCCCCTCCCCCTGCAGTGTCCCTTTGGGGGCCCCCTGCTCCCTTGCAGTGTTCTTTGTGGGGCCCAGCCCCCTTTGAGTGTCCTCTTTGGGGGCCCCTACCCCCTTGCAGTGCCCTCTTTGGGGGCCCCCTACTCCCTTGCATGCCCCTCTTTGGGGGCCCCCTAGCCCCTTTGCAGTGCTCCTTTTGGGGGCCCCTAGCCCTTCATCCCTTTTTGGGGGCCCTAGCTCCCTTGCAGCGCTTCTTTTTGGGGCCCCCCTGCCCCCCCTTGCGCCTTCTTTTTGGGGGGCCCCTAGCCCCCAGCCTCCTCTTTGTGGGCCCTAGCTCCTTGCAGTGCTCCTTTGGGGCCCCCTAGTCCCTTGCAGTGCCCCTCTTTGTGGGCCCTACTCCCCAGCGTTCTTTTTCTTTTTTTAAACCCCTCTACCACACCTTACCTCTCAAATTTCTGTCAGGGGTATTGTCCTTTTTTTTTTTTTATGTTATCGTTTAAAGATACTTTTTTCTTTTATGTTAACGTAAGGTTAAAAATTTTGATAAAGACCTTTTGAAAACTTAAAAACCCTTATTATAATAAGGAAATTTTAAATTTGGTTTAAACCCAACTAAATTTTTTAGATAAGTTTACATTTAATAATAAACAAAAAAAATTAAATATATTTTCTTTCGTTACGTTCAAATGTTTTTTTGTAAATTACTGCATACAAAAATTTTTGTTTTCCCTTATTTGGGAAAAAAGGCGTTCCTTTTTAACCCAAAATCGAAATTTTTCCCTTTGGAAGTTATATGTGGTGTGAGAAGACTGTGTGTGTGTGTGGTGTGTGTTTTGGTGTGTGTGTGTGTTTTTTGGTGTGTGTGTGTGTTTTGTGTGTGTGGTGTTGTGTGGTGGGGAAGTAAGGGATGGAATCTGGATTTAAATAATATCAAAGTGTACATCATTTGGGGACAAGGAGAGTTTGAACAAACTCTCGACAATAAAAAAACTTATAAAGGTAATGACATACAGGGAAAAAGCACCCTGACCAGTCATAAATTTGGGGTTATTGTAAAAACAACACCCCCTAAATGTTAAACGAAAAGGTTACCTAAGTTGTTTTTTGGCTAAGCTCATTTATTACACTAAAGGAAAAGAAAATTTTGGGTTGGGGTGAGTGTGGTGGGGGTGGATGTTGGAGGGGTGGAGTGTGGGGAGGAGGGTTGGTGGGGGAGGGTTGGGGAGGATGGGTGTGGTGGAGGATGGAGTTGGGGGGAGGAGTGTGGTGGAGGATGGGGTGGGTGGGGATGGATGGGGTGGAGGTGGGTGTGGGGAGGGGGGGAGGGGGTGGAGGTGGGGTGTGGTGGAGGATGGGTGTGGGGGGAGGATGGAGGGGGGGGGATGGAGTGTGGTGGGGGATGGTGTGGTAGGAGTGGTGTTGCTCTTCACGGGGAGGACGTGAACTCTGGTTCTACACTTTCTCTTTTAACCTGGTGAGCTAAAAAACGTGTGGGGTGGTGGGGGGAGGGGTGTGGGGGGGGGTAGAGATGTGGGGGGTAGGGATGGGGGGGGTTGGGTGGGGGGTGTAGGGATTGGGGAGTAGGGGGGGTTGGGGGAAATAGGAATGGGGGGAGTAAAGGTGGGGGATGAAATGGGTCGAGTAGAATGGGGGGATAGGAATGGTGGGGAGAATGGTGGGAGTAGAAAGGTGGGAGTAGGAGTGGTGGGGGGTGGAAAAGGTGGGAGTAGGAAAGGGGGGAGTTGGTATAGTAGGGTGGGGGGAAGTTTTGCTAGGTGGCAAAGGATATCACCCGGAGGAAAGGAAAAATGGAGGGAGGTCCTGGGTGGCACCCGACTCCAATAACTGTCAGCCATTACTAAACTAGGGTTTTGTTAATGGGTTCGTTACAACTTAAAAAAGATAAAGCGACAAACAGTCGCAGCAAACGAAAATGGGGAGTATGCCATGGGTATGTTTCTACGTCATACTTCAACCTTTTAAGGTTCCCTTAAAAAGCCCCCAAAATTTGACTGTTTTTCCCCGTAAAACGGTGCCATTTGTCTGTGGTTAAAAGGACGACTGAGGTACGGATGTGGGGGGAGGTCTAGGATGGAGATGCGGGGGGGGGGGTTTGGACGAGAGGGGGTACGAGAAAGGGAGGTAGGGGATGAAAAAGTAGATGAGATAGGGTGGGGGAGGAAAGGAGTGATTTGGGGGAATGAAAGGAGACAATTTTGGGGGAAAAAGAGGGGAGAGGAAGGGATGGGGGGGGGATGTTAGGGGTTGTTGGGCCCGGGAGGGTTGGGGGAAATTTCTGGGGGGGGGAGGTAGGAGGGGGAGTTTACCGACGTTTTGGTCCGACCCGGACCATTTACAATAAGGAGGGAGTTGTGGGAGTAGAAAGAATGGTATGAGGTTTTTTTTTTTTTTTTTTCGCGGATTTACACTGAGGTTGGGTAGTGGGCCCCAAAGTTCCCCCGCAGAAATAATCACACTGTTTTTATTTTATTTGGTTATCCTGAATTAACTATTAAAAGTGTCTTGGTCCCCTAACCCCCCTGGCCCCCGCCCTGTACCCATTTAAAGGGAAAGACAAAACCCGTATAAAAACTTACTAGCGTAGTGAAGTAGGTGAGGGAACAAATAAGGCTCTTCCATTTGATCGCTTGGGGGAGAATCAAGACGAGAGTCACAAACCTATTTGCTCACTCGACACAGTATAGGTAAGTTCTAAAATTTTATAGCTAAATATCCCGACAAGACAGTATTTCACTGTTCTGGATCCACTGGGGGGCATTCCCATTTTTTTATTTTTATTAAATTTTTATTATTTTATGATTTTATTATTATTTTTAAATTCAATTAACTAAAAGCTCTAACCCCCCTAGGGTCATAACACTGTCACCAAACATTAAATTTTATTATACCCGAACTTAGTTTTTTTGTGAGGTTTGCTAGTGTTCCTGTGCCTCAATTTATCACATTAAATTTTTCATTTCATTTTTTCTGCTGGTGGGAGAGGGTCTCCCCTTTAAGGATCACAACATGTCTCTCACATTTACGAGGAAAATAAAGGGTGGTAATGAGGACCTTTAAAAAAAGGAGCCTGCCAGTGAGATCTCTTTTTAAAAACACTTTTTTAGCAGGCTGGAACACGCCTGCTTTACCTAAAAGCCCTTTAAAAAAGGAAATTGCAGTCAAAGAATGTACAGGAACCTTCATGTAGTATTTGTTTAGTCAAGCAACTTAAAAATCGAAAGTTTGAAGTCCCTTGGAACCCCCAGGGGAGAAAGAACATCATAATTTACCTAAAAACCTAAAGGTTTGGTCAAAATTTGACATACCAAAAAATTTCCCCATGAAAAACAAAAAACTCGATGCAAACATCCCAATGAGAAGTAGGGGGGCCGAGTACACTAGAGAAAAAAACAATAAGTGTCCAGGGTATTAAAAAATTCTCATCATACTATGGGGATTTTCCCAAAAGGAAACTGGCAGAACCTAATCAGTGGCCCCTTAGTCGGGGGGGTAGTTCGTTTTTGGACTGATCGACCCGAGTAACGGCCTGTTTTATCAGGCCCTGATCCACCGGGGGCCTAGTCGGGGACCGGCCCGGGGACGTTAACCCCGGAAACCCGCAGGGGCGGTGGTACGTTAGGGAAAGGGTTAATTTTGTATTGCAGGGACTATTTAGTTAAACCAAAACCCAATCTTCCTAAATAACGTATCCCAATTTTCTAAATTTTTACCTAACTAAATCTAACCCAATTTAAACCAAACCCCAAATAAACCTAATTACCTAACCTAAATAACTAACGTAAAACGAGAATTTTCGCAAATCGATTCGAAAATCCCTTAAGACACATTCCAAATTCAGGGAAAATCAAGTCGTCACACTGGCGGTATGTAGGCATTTACCCCTTTTTCCCAAAAAAAAAGGTTTTTTTCTTCGATATGGTTTTGTCAGGAACAACCCCCCTTTCCCCGAAGGTCCCGCCCCCTTTCGAAAAATCCGCCTTAAATTACCTTAAAAAAAATGAACAATCTTCCGAAGGCCACAGGTACTCGTATTATTCATTTACTAAAGGCGGAACTACGAACCAGGGGGGTGTAGAGAAATTGAGGGGATGGAAGTTATTAACCCGGGGAGGTTTAAGGGGGGGGGGGGAGTATCTTCACCTGGAGAAAAATAAATGATGATGCAGGAATGACGAAAAAGGGGTTGAGAGAGAGGTAGGGTTTTGGAAAACGGAAAGAGAAAGGAAATGAGAAAAAAAAAACATGAAAACGAATGGGGGGAGAAGGAAGGGAAAAGGAAAGGGAAAGGTTTAAAGGGAAAGGGATGGGGAAAAAACAGACAAAAGAGAAGTCAAAAAAGAAAGTGAAAGGGAAACTCAGGAGGAACCAGGAAAGTGAAAGGGTAAAAAAGGTAGTAAGGAAGGGTTTTTGAAAAGCCATAAAAACTGGGTAGGGGGCGGAACCGCGCCGGGAAAACCCCTCAGAAATTTTTGAAAAAAAAAGTGACACTTTGCGTTAAACGGGGTGAGAAAGGAAAACAGGGGAGGGGGAGGGCAGGAGGAAAAAAAAAGGAGGAGGAGGGGGCAGGAGGAAACAAACAGGGGAACGGAGAGAAGCGGGGGGAAGAGACAGGGAAAAAGGAAAAAGAAAAGGGGAAAGGGAAGAGAAGGGAATAAAGGGGAACAAAAGGGGGAAAGAAAGGAAGGTTGGAAAAGGTGGGGGCAGGAAAAAAGGGGGGTGATGACCGAAAAGAGGTGGGAAGGAAATAGAGAGGTGGGGAGGTTTAAAAATGGGGAATCAAGAAAACCCCAGCAAAAGGACAATAATAGGCAAAAGGGGAAGGATATGAGTGTGAAAACTAATTGGGGGTTGCTTTTATGAAAGTGGGAAGAGTGGGAGGGAAAGGGCGAGAAGAGGGGAAAATGGTGGGGTGAGAGGAGAGAGAGGGGAGGAGAGAGAGAGGGAAAAGAAAGGGAAAAGGAGAGAGGAGAGAGAAGTGGGAGTGGAGAGTGGAGAGTGGGATGGGGAGTGGGGGTGGAGGTGGAGAGTGGAGAGTGGAGAGTGGAGAGTGAGCTGAAGGGAAGGAGAGCCCAAACAGTTAGTAAGCTCATGAAAAAAGTTAAGAGGCACGTTAGTTCCCCTGTTTTCTAATATTATTATTTTTCCCTATAATCTACCTTGTCCATAATTACTATCGCATTTGCTCTGTCTGCTTCCGTAAGGTGAGGTCCAGGATCTCTCCACAATTCATGGTATAACCTAACAAATCTTGAGGACAATTGTGTTGCAGAGGTCTGAGCAAAGATCAGACCTCTGCAACACAGTTGTCCTTAAAGATTTGTTAATTTATACCATGAAATGAGGAAAGATCCTGGACTTCACCTTACGAGAGCAGACAGAGCAAATGCGATAGTAATTATAGACAAGTAAGATTACAGGGTAAACATAAACATGATATTAGGTGACAGGGAAACTCAGGCGCCTCTTAAGATGACACAATGGAAACAAAGTCACAACGTTCGACTTCTCTGGGTTATCATAGGTTACTTCTACATACTATACCACTGTTGTACCCCTCAACATCTACCTCGTCTTACAACTATAAAATATATGTAGTTTTTACCAGAGTAAAGTTCATAAGGGAGACTAACATGAAGATAAATTAGAGAGAAAACTTTATTGTATATATATAATATATATATATATATATATATATATATAAATATATATTTTATATATATAATAATATATATATATATATATATATATAAATATGCAAAACAACCACTCTGAAGAATAGAGAAATTCCAAGCGCTTTCGTGACTACTCCACGATAATGTGAGTAGTCACGAAAGCGCTTGGAATTTCTCTATTCTTTCAGAGTGGTTGTTTTGCATATTTTGAAATCACCTGTTTACTGTGATCTTATTGCATATATATATATATAAAATAATTATATATTATATATATTATATATATATATATATATATATATATAAAATATATATATAATATATATATATATATATATATAACATATATATATTTCAGCATGATACAATGATTATACAGAGGTGAATGACACTTAGGTGTGCATGCAGAAAGCCCCTTAATATTCAAAGCATTTCAGGGAAGTGGAGAAGAATCCTTCCTCTAAGCCGTGTGGCATAAGAGGCTACTAAAATGCCAGGAGCAAGGGACTAGTACCCCCTTCTCTTGTATAGATTACTAAATTTTAAAAGAAAAAAAGTTTTTCTTTATAGGTCACCCTGTCTAGGTGGGATACGGCCGGGTCGTTGAAAAAAAATATATATATATATGTCGTGCCGAATATGTAAAACTGGTCAATTAGCAAGAACTCATTTACAATTAAGTCCTTTCTGAAATTTTCTCTTATACGTTTAAAGATATATATTTTTTCATTAAGGTTGATGTAAAAATTTATAATTTTGCACCAAAAGAATCTTAGAAAACTTACCTAACCTTATTATAACAAAAAGAATTTATTTTAGCCTAACCCAACTAAATATATTTTAGATTTGTTTACAATAATTTAATACTAAACAAACACAGTGGAAATATATTTTTTTTCGTTAGGTTCAAAATGATTTTGGTGAAATTATTGCATACACAAATTTTCGCTTGTCCCTATATGGCAAGATGAGCGTTGCTATTTAAGCCAAGATCGCAAATTCTGCCTATTTGGCACCACACACACACACACACACACACACCCCACACACACAACACAACACATATATAAAATATATATAATATATATTTTAAAATATATATATATATATATATATAATTTTTATAATATATAAGATTATGACGTAGAAAACAATGAAAGAACAGGGTGTGTGTATAAGGGAGTAAAATGGAAGAGCTGAAATAAAGGAAACAGACTCCACCAGCAGAATAATACCATAAATTATGAAAGGCACGAAGCCCAATAGTTAAATTATCACCTGCAGTGGCGTCTAAGTTATATACTGTTTAGCGGACGTACTGAGGCAGCAACCAATTGATCAGTGGTAACAACTACGTTACTCCAGTGTTTCCCCTTTCTAATGTTCTTAATGTTCAAGGCAGACAAGAGCTGAGAGGGAAGAAGGACAACGAGCATTTACTACCGGCACAGACATGATAAACTATTTATATTGGTAACGTCCCAAAAAACTGGAAACATACTCTCTAAAACAGTAATTCTTAACTTATTATGAGTGGCGTCCCCTATCGCAGGTGGTTCTCACCTCCACGACCCTCTCCTTCCTTCACATCAAATTCTAAATGAAACATTAAAAAAATCCTCTATCTTAATAGGAAAACTGAGAAATTAGTTTTGATTTTCAATTTCATTATTTTTAACTACAAAAAGAGTGTTTAAGAAACAAAAAGACACACAAACGTACGTTAAAACTATTCCTTATTTTTCTAGGTTGGCCCCTCCCTGGAAATTACTCACGCTCTCCTAGGTTCGTCCCTCCCTGGAAATTACTCACGCTCTCCTAGGTTCGTCCCTCCCTGGAAATTACTCACGCTCTCCTAGGTTCGTCCCTCCCTGGAAATTACTCACGCTCTCCTAGGTTCGCCCCTCCCTGGAAATTACTCACGCTCTCCTAGGTTCGCCCCTCCCTGGAAATTACTCACGCTCTCCTAGGTTCGTCCCTCCCTGGAAATTACTCACGCTCTCCTAGGTTCGCCCTCCCTGGAAATTACTCACGCTCTCCTAGGTTCGTCCCTCCCTGGAAATTATCACGCCCCTCCTAGGTTCGCCCCTCCCTGGAAATTACTCACGCTCTCCTAGGTTCGTCCCCCCCTGGAAATTACTCACGCTCTCCTAGGTTTCCGCCCCTCCCTGGGAAATTACTCACGCTCCCCTAGGTTCGTCCCTCCTGGAAATTACTCACGCTCTCCTAGGTTCGTCCCTCCCTGGAAATTACTCCCCTCTCTCCTAGGTTCGTCCCCCCCTGGAAATTACTCACGCTCTCCTGGTTCGCCCCTCCCTGGAAATTACTCACGCTCTCCTAGGTTTCGTCCCTCCCTGGAAAATTACTCCGCTCTCCTAGGTTCGCCCCCTCCCTGGAAATTACTCACGCTCCCTAGGTTCGCCCCTCCCAGGAAATTACTCAGGCTTTTCCTAGGTTCGCCCCTCCCTGGAAATTACTCACGCTCTCCGAGGTTCGCCCCCCCTGGAAAATTTTACTAACGCTCTCCTAGGTTCGCCCCTCCCGGGAAATTATCACGCTCTCCTAGGTTCGCCCCTCCCTGGAAATACTCACGCTCTTCTGGGTTTCACCCCCCCCTGGAAATTACTCACGCTCTCCTATTTTCGCCCCTCCCTGGAAATTGCTCACGCTCTTCTAGGTTCGCCCCCCCGGGAAAATTACTCACGCTCTCCTAGGTTCGCCCCTCCCTGGAAATTACTAACGCTCTCCTAGGTTCGCCCCCCCTGGAAATTACTCACGCTCTCCTAGGTTCGCCCCCCTGGAAATTACTCACGCTCTCCTGGGTTGGCCCCCCCTGGAAAATTACTCACGCTCTCCTAGGTTCGCCCCTCCCTGGAAATTACTCACGCTCTCCTAGGTTCGTCCCCCCCTGGAAATTACTCACGCTCTCCTAGGTTCGTCCCTCCCTGGAAATTACTCACGCTCTCCTAGGTTCGTCCCTCCCTGGAAATTACTCACGCTCTCCTAGGTTCGCCCCTCCCTGGAAATTACTCACGCTCTCCTAGGTTCGTCCCTCCCTGGAAATTACTCACGCTCTCCTAGGTTCGCCCCTCCCTGGAAATTACTCACGCTCTCCTAGGTTCGTCCCCCCCGGGAAAATTACTCACGCTCTCCTAGGTCGCCCCTCCCTGGAAATTACTCACGCTCTCCTAGGTTCGTCCCTCCCTGGAAATTACTCACGCTCTCCTAGGTTCGCCCCTCCCTGGAAATTACTCACGCTCTCCTAGGTTTCGTCCCTCCCGGAAATTACTCACGCTCTCCTAGGTTCGCCCCTCCCTGGAAATTACTCACGCTCTCCTAGGTTCGTCCCTCCCTGGAAATTACTCACGCTCTCCTAGGTTCGCCCCTCCCTGGAAATTACTCACGCTCTCCGAGGTTCGCCCCTCCCTGGAAATTACTAACGCTCTCCTAGGTCCGCCCCTCCCAGGAAATTACTCACGCTCTCCTAGGTTCGCCCCTCCCTGGAAATACTCACGCTCTTCTAGGTTCACCCCTCCCGGGGAAATTACTCACGCTCTCCTAGGTTCGCCCCTCCCAGGAAATTACTCACGCTCTCCTAGGTTCGCCCCTCCCTGGAAATTACTCACGCTCTCCGAGGTTCGCCCCTCCCTGGAAATTACTAACGCTCTCCTAGGTTCGCCCCTCCCAGGAAATTACTCACGCTCTCCTAGGTTCGCCCCTCCCTGGAAATACTCACGCTCTTCTAGGTTCACCCCTCCCTGGAAATTACTCACGCTCTCCTAGGTTCGCCCCTCCCTGGAAATTGCTCACGCTCTTCTAGGTTCGCCCCTCCCGGGGAAATTTACTCACACTCTCCTTGGTTCGCCCTCCCTGGAAATTACAAAACGCTCTCCTACTTTCGCCCCTCCCTGGAAATTACTCACGCTCTCCTAGGTTCGCCCCTCCCTGGAAAATTACTCACGCTCTCCTAGGTTCCCCCCTCCCGGGAAAAATTACTAACGCTCTCCTAGGTTCGCCCCTCCCTGGAAATTACTAACGCTCTCCTAGGTTCGCCCCTCCCTGGAAATTACTAACGCTCTCCTAGGTTCGCCCCTCCCTGGAAATTACTCACGCTCTCCTAGGTTCGCCCCTCCCTGGAAATACTCACGCTCTTCTAGGTTCACCCCTCCCTGGAAATTGCTCACGCTCTCCTAGGTTGGCCCCTCCCTGGAATTTACTCAAGCTCTCCTAGGTTCGCCCCTCCCTGGAAATTACTAACGCTCTCCTAGGTTCGCCCCTCCCTGGAAATTACTAACGCTCTCCTAGGTTCGCTCCTCCCAGGAAATTACTCGCTCTCCTAGGTTCGCCCCTCCCTGGAAATTACTCACGCTCTTCTAGGTTCGCCCCTCCCTGGAAATTACTCACGCTCTCCTAGGTTCGCCCCTCCCTGAAAATTACTCACGCTCTCCTAGGGGAGCAAGCCCCCCCCCCCGTTTAAGAACCGCTGCTCCAGAGGAAAGACTGCTAGACAGATATGTGCTAATACAATGGATAATACTGGAGGGTCTAGGCCTTTATGTATACACCACCATAACAACGTACTGGAGAGATATGGGATAAAGTACAAGATAAATTCAGTGCAGAGACTTGGCAGACGGTGCAGGATCCCTCCAATGAAAAACGGGGAAGCGATGAGTACTCAGAACTCACTATATGTCAAGGGACCACGCCTATTCAACGCCCTCCCGTCATGCATAAGGGGGATCACCAACAAACCCCCAGCTGTCAAGAGGGAACTCGATAGATTCCTCAAAACAGTTCCTAATCAACCGGGTTGTTGTGCATACGTTGTCCTGCGGGCGGCGGGTACTAACAGCTTGATGGATCAGGCCAGTAACCACGAAGCCTGGTTCTTTGACCGGACCACGTGGCAATGACCTTCGGAAGCAACTCCAGGTAATAAACAGGAGAGCGACGCGCACGACAGCAGAACACTGCGTCATCATTAGTGGTACCAGCAGATCACAAAAATATTTCCAACATAAGTGTGGAAGTATTCAAAAGGAAACTGGTTCACTATTTTCTTGCTGTGCAAATCAACCTGGCTATGATGGATATATGGGTCGGCAGACTGCTTAAAGCAACAGACTGGTTGACCAGGTAATCAACAGGAAGACCTAACCCGGGCTGGTCGGTGACGCTAGGAAAACTCACGAAACATGTCGCAGGTACATCACAGGACTCCCAATGCAATACAATACAAAACCTAAATAAAAATTTAATAAACAGGGTGCAGTGACAGATAAATGATGATTGTGTGGGTCGTGAGCCTTCACTCTGCTCTCCTCCTCCTTCCATTACGTTCGATCTCCTTACCTTCCTTCATCCACAACCCCCCACCACCCCCATCCTTCCCTCTCGCTATCTCCATCATCGCGCGCCTGACAGCCTGACACAAAAACTTATGAAAAACAGGCACACAAACATGAGAAGGACTCTCCCTTGTACCCTTACACTTCTTCCCTTATTCCTTTACCCCCTCTTCCCCCATTCCCTCATCCCTCTTTTCCCGTTCTCTTACCCTTCTATTCTCGTTCCATTTATCCTGCTCTCCTAGATCCCTTTCCCCTATCCTATCTCACACATCACCAAATCTCGGACATTATCACCCAAATGTCATTGTGTGTGTGCACACCTCCACATAACTGCACCGTGGACCTGTATACTGTTGTGTCCACACAACATAATGCTCACACCACTTACCCCTTGCTTTAAATACTAAAATTATCACACATTAGTGTTCGTCCCTCGTCCTCTATAAATACTGTCCATAAAAAATATTGTCATTAAAATGAGAACTACATTTTTTAACACTGAGGTAAGGTTATTCATGTATATAAGTGTATGTATATATGTGTGTGCGCGCACGCGCGAGTGTACACACGCACGCACGCACGCGCGCACACACACACACACACACACACACACACACCACACACACACACACACACACACACACACACACACACACACACCGAACGGGCCAAGTGTCTTATCGACAACTGTCTTTGACAAAATGGTAACTAACACACATAGTCACAGAGCAGTCAGGAAGTGGAATAGTTTGGGAAGTGATGTAGTGGAGGCAGGATCCATACGTAGCTTTAAGCAAAGGTATGATAAGGCTCATGGTTCAGGGAGTGTGACCCAGTAGCGACCAGTGAAGAGGCGGGGCCAGGAGATATGAATCGACCCCTGCAACCACAACTTGGTAAATACAACTAGGTGAGTACACACACACACACAATATATACATATACATAAATATATATATATATATATATATATATATATATATATAATATATATATATATATATATATATATATATGTGTGTGTGTGTGTGTGTGTGTGTGTGTGTGTGTGTGTGTGTGTGTGTGTGTGGTGTGTGTGTGTGTGTGTGTGTCGTGCCAAATAGTTAAACTTGCTATTTTAGCTTAAATAGTAACGCTCTTCTTGCCGAATAAGGCAAGCGGAAATTTATGCATGCAATAATTTCGCAAAAATCATTTCGAACCTAACGAAAAAAATATATTTCGTTGTGTTTATTAAATTATTGTAAGCTTATCTAAAATATATTTAGTTGGATTAGGCTAAATAAAGTGAGCTTGTTATAATAAGGTTAGGTAAGTTTTCTAAGGTTATTATAGTACAAAATTATTAATTTTTACATTAAAATAAATGAAAAAAAATATACACGTACCTTTAAACGTACAAGAGAAAGTTTTAGCAGCTATATCTACTCGCCTACATATGGTTGAAGAATTCGAGTCTTAGCTCCTGGCCCTGCCTCTCAAATTACAGCTTGCCAGATCCACTCC